>MU551707.1:4262018-4315333 GCA_024362625.1 Silurus asotus
TATATATATAAAATATAGCAGTAGAAAGAGAAAAGAAAATGGTCAATAAAAGTTTACAATGTAGAATAAGGAAAAAAAGACACATGTGGAACATCTTTTGTTGACTGTATTGATAAAGGTTTCTGCATTTCTAAGTTAATGTTTTAAATCAATTGCTGGCCATAAATTATACATAGAGGGCACAGGTACTAACTAATCTAATCCTATTTATTCTTAAGTTCCAATAAATCAACCAAAGCCCTTACAATCATTTCGATAACACAAACAAACACTTGTTATTTTTGTCTTTATTGACCACCTGTATATCTCTGCCATTGTTTGAAGAAGACACTCGTTGTAGAAGCCATTCAGATTCTACTGTTTGCCCTCGTTTCTTATCAGGTGGTACTTTATTTCTACTATTTCTTAAGTTCGACTTTTAGAGAGCTCTTTACTATGCTGTTGCTACAACTGGGAAATTCTATTCCTTGTTATATATATTTTTTAATACCGTTTTGGCAGCCAGAGACTGAAAACATGTGTGAGACAGACAACAGATGGTCTATATAACTTTTAGAACATCATGTTTTCCTCCTTCCGGTGTTTCTCATGAAATTATAGAGATGAGATTTTCAATTATGTTTACACTTCCCCCTTGCAATTGGGAATTAAAATACTGATAAAGCAGAAAATACAAAGAGAGAGAGTGCTGTTAACAGCAATATCTAATAGAATAATATGCAAAAATGTATAAGGTACAAACTTTGAATAAACATCCAGTCCAAAAATATTTTCATATACAGAACCAAAGGTAAAAAAATATATATATTGTCTCAGTTTGGCATTCAGTAATCATTTGGGAATCATTTTGGTGCCGGAATATGAAATATTACTCTAAAATCTTGGTATTGTGCAACAGGTCATATTAAGGAGAGAAAGATGATAAAAAGGAGTGAACATGTTTGTTGAGTAGTGTTGCTACTTTACAGCTTTTGGTTCTCTGGTTTGGTATAATAATTTTATGAGATTCACATGTTCTATGCATGTCTACATGGGTTTCTTTCAGGTTCTTCAATTTCCTTATACAAAGCTAAAGCAAGCTACCCTGACGAAAATATATTAATCGGTCTTTTAATTGGGGGTGCTTTTTACTTGTCACATATACATTACAGCACAATGAAATTATTTCTTCACATATTCTAGCAATGTTAGGAAACTGGGGTCAGAGCACAGGGTCAGCTATGATACATATGGTTAATGACCCAAGAGCACTAACTTGGGTCATTATACACCAACCAGGCATAACACTATAACATTATGGCCAGTGAGAGAATGACACTGATTTTCTGTTTTTCATGACACCTGTTTGTGAGTTGTATATATTAGGCAGCAAGTGAAGAGTTTGTCCTCAAATTGATGTGTAAGAAGCAGGAAAATGGGTATGCATAAGGATGTGAGCGAGTTTGACAAGGGCCAAATTGTGATGGCTAGACGACTGGGTCAGACCATCTCCAAAACTGTAGCTCTTGTGGGATGTTTCCGGTCTGCAGTGGTCAGAATCTATTAAAAGCGGTCCAAGAAAGGAACAGTGGTGAACCGGCGACAGGGTCATGGCTAATTGATGCACGTGGGAAGCGGAGGTTGGCCTGTGTGGTCCAATCCAACAGAAGTATATAAATATTCATTTATATACTTTACTGTAAATTAACTGTTTACAATAAAACAGTTTTTTGGGAATAATAGAAATTGCCTTTTTTTCTGCTTTATGCTGGCCTAGGTGTGTTATCCTTGCTATCATATGTGTATGGAGATTGATGACCCTCGAGGAAAACCCATGAGAAGAATACATGAAACACAGTTTCCATTTTTATGTGTGAAAATCCCGTCTCTTATTTTTTATTACTGTGGCAATGCACGATTTGGTCTTCTTTTAAGCATGTCTATATCTTAAATGCATATCATACAATATTCTGATTTCAACAGATGGCTAAGGGAAGTTTAAAGTGATATAAACAATAATAGATACCCTCCCTATGATTTTTTTTACCGTTTTTGCCACCAGCATGTTTACTATCTTTCACATGTTGGGGTTGCTGTATTTTTAAAATATCTGTCCTTGTTTAAGTTTTGCTCCAATTTCAAGGGAAGCCCGATGAAAAAGTAAGAACTGAAACTGAACATCAGAGCAAGATTTATCGACCAGCAAATGTGTTTCTCTACAGCTCTATCAAGCCTTTAGTTAACTGAAAGACACAGTTTTTAATAATATGTATAAATAAACATGGAAGACAGAAGTTTTCATAAGAGCTTGACTGAAGAGACTAAGGTACATGGGCGGTTAGGGTTGGGGTTAGTAGATGGAAGTCATAATGTTAATGTAAAACATTTTGAATTGATTAATGTAATAATCACAACTAAAACACTTTATATGTTTACTATATTGGCAATATTGGCAATATAGACTGCTGTTTTTTTTTTCAGTGATTGCCATCTTCAAGTAAAAATAACTAAATTGCACCCCCATTTAGAATTTGTAAACTGAGTAGATTGCTACCTTTTTACAAAACCACATGGTAATGGTTTTGATTCTTGTCTGTTGCTTTTCTCTGTGCAGGGTATTACCTGCGATCACTGGTGTCTCCCTCGCAACGTTCGTTTCAGGGCTGCATGCAGCTCATCCAGGTGGACGATCAACTGGCTGACATATCAGCAGTGGAGCAGGGCAGGATAGGAGTTTTTGAGAATGTCAGTCTGGATATGTGTGCCATTATAGACAGGTAATAATCTTGTGACCACATTTGACATTATACTTAACACACTGTGCTCTTTGAAAATAAAGACTCCAGCTTGCATACTGAAAGGGTCTTTGGTTTGTCATTCTGGGGAACTTTCAATTAATAACTTGTAAATAAAACAAAAAAATGGGTTTTTCCTGTAACAAAAGGGTTAAATCAGTTTAGTTATCTGAAGCAATATGAGGTTACTTTCTAAAACAGAAAATCTCAGCCACACACTGAGGTTGATAGACTCGGAAGCGCTTATATAAACTTCAGTTTGCATCTGTTAAAGGCTAAAAACCTAATTTAAATAAAAACATGACTTACATAAACATGGAATAAATCTTTCAAATGATATGAATTTAAATAAGGCAATCAATTAAAGATTATGTTGGTTTTCTCGTGTAAATTTAGACACGATAACAATCACAGTTTCTTCCAAATATCCAATATTTTGATATAAATTTCATATGCAAATGTTCATACAAACTATTTATATAATGTCTAATTTGGTAAATGAGGTCCACTGTTTCCTTATCCCTGTCTAGGAGTGTGGGTAGTGGATACAAAACAGTTTTTTTTAACAAGAAATAAATTGCTTATTTTTACCTGAACGAAACACAATCAGAGTGTTTCTGATTGTTCACGGGTCTTGATGGAGTCCATGATTAGAACCACATCAACAAGGTTTGTTCAATCTAGGGAAAATGTCTTTACACTTATTGATTGGCGGTTAAGGCATTCAACAGTTTCTTCACCAAGCCTTAGTGTGTGTTTATGTGCTACAGCCGTAGCATCAATACTGAGGTATTACAAAGATAAGCACCCTGATAATTACATGTAATTGATAAGGCAAATCTACACCTGGCACTAGAATGACTTGCAACAGGAAAAATGTGATTGGCAAATCAAATGGCCAGATAATACACATATGTCATTATAGTGTGCACAAATTCGGTTGCCAGAATATTACATTTTAAAATATGATAAATTTTGTTTTGGACTGAGATTATGGGAATAAGTTTCGAATAGTAGTAGTAGCAGTAGTGGGTCCCTGGTGGTCTAGTGGTTAGGCTGCGGCGCTCTCACCGCTGCAGCCCAGGTTCGTTCCCTGACCAGGGATGGAACCCGGGCTGCAGCGGTGACATTGTTCGTAATCTTATTCCAATACTACCACTACTAACAATAAACTTCTTTTTAGCTTCTCCCATTTATCCGGGGAGGGTTGCGTTAGGAAGCATCCAGCGTAAAAACGTGCCAAATCAAACATGCGGATGATCCGCTGTGGCGACCCCTAATGGGAGAAGCTAAAAAGAAAGTTTATTGTTAGTAGTAGTAGTATTGGAATAAGATTACGAACAATGTTACTTCGGATCATAATCAATGGACATTTTTAATATCTTTTTTTGAGTTTTTAAGTTATACATTTTCATGAAAAAATTACATATTATGTGGAGGTGGTGTTGTCTTAGAGAGGTTGTCAACTAAATAATTAAAGATAGGTATATCCTGCCATTGGATTGTTGCTCAATTGTGTTCACCTGTGTTGTGTTGGGATTTTTTGTATTGTTGGCTGTTACTTGTGTTGAATATGGCTTATTCTTGTTTGATGTTGTATACTTGTGTTTTAACCCCTGTTGTGTACTCAGATGATTCTTGGATGCACCCAGATATAGCACTGAGTTTACTAACTTATGTTCTGCCCTATTACAAAAACCCAAAGCTTGTTTCTGTTTTCAAAACTTGAATACATGTAGAAATTATAAAACTGGATTTCAGTGGCTCCAGAGATGCTGTACTTTAAATTCCAAGCTAAGGGGCCATTAGGGTTTACCAATTATATGTCAAATATTATAGATCCATTACAAATTATCAGTTATAAGCCTTTGTCAAACACATTTGCACACAGATTCCATTAAAAATGTGCAAATTGCTCAAATTAGTTTCTAAGTGAATGTTTTGAATGAAGAAAGGTGAAGTCGAGTTAACTTATTCAGATTGAACGAGAAACTGTTATTTGAACCAGCCAAACAGTTGTTTTTTTAGTGCTCCTGAATCATCAACCTGACACATTTCTTAAAAACTGCAGGTGTGATTCAGTGTGACCTTTTTACCTGATTAAACCAGGCATAGTTTTTATATCATGGGGAGGACAGTCCTCAAAAACAAATAAATATGAACCCAGCCTCAGACAAATCAGTCTTCAGTGTGTTACTTTGTCTTTATTATATTGCGTCAGCAGCAAGGCCGCCCATGTGTGCTCTCAGCGACAGAGACGTTGTGGGTGTTGGATGCGTTCATGGTGTAAAGCTCCAGCAGCAGATGGTCGGGGCGCTAACCCAATTAATCCTAACGTTCTTGACAGATAATGTCCCAACAGAACATATACCACCCTCTAAGAGAATATGGCAGAACAACAAAAAAGTCCTTGCAAACTCCCATATTCATATCCAGCAAGCCTTTTTTTCCATGTTGCATTCAGCTGTGATAAAGAATTTGCCACACAAATTTCACTATAAATATTCCATATTTCACTTCTGAACCCTTGACTAATTTAAAGCACCTTTTCAGATGGTTATTAACATCAAAATGTAAATATAGTGAAGCCTTCAAATATATTATCTTTGTTTTTAATTACTTTTACTTAATAATTTTTAGCAAATGACTTTTAGTTTAGTACACAGATAAAGTTTCTATTTATGCTAAACATGTTAATCCTTTTCTATATAATTTCATATCATAATCTTTCTTTCGGCTTCTCCCATTAGGGGTACGCTTCGTGATCTGCATGTTTGATTCGGCACACGTTTTTAGACTGGATGCCCTTCCTAACACATCCCTATTTTTCCAGGCTTGGGATAGGCACTAAGAGTGCACTGGCCTGTGCAACCTTAATAGCTGAGTTTGGCTTCCTGACTGGGAATCGAACCCGGGCCGTGGCGGTAATAGCGCCGAATCCTAACCACTAGACCACCAGGGAACCTATAATTTTATATGATAAATACACAGTTGTAATTACAAGTTTGGGAGGAGAATAACTTGAGACAATTCTTGAGACAGAACACAGAGTGTTAATGTTCTTTGTGATTTTCTTGTCAAACTGAGCTACTTTCAACATGTTTGTTTTTCAAACCAAATAAGTAAATCAAATAAGTACGATTTTATTTTTTTTTAAAGTAGCAAGTAATTGCATAGTGTTGCAACCCAATGTGGGTTTTTTTGTTTTGTTTTTTGTTTTCTATAAAAATCATTGTTACACCATATTTCATTACTTCAATTTAGCATTTCATGACCAACTTATATTGTGTGCTTTATTTAAAAAACATTAAATAATAATTTTGTGGCTGTTCCAGTCACTTAACAGTAGATACAGCATTTTTCACTCCTGATAAAGTTTAATGATGCAGACAGAAGGACACAAGTCCAGAGTCCTTTTTCTTAAAAAAAAATAAAATAAAAAAAAAGCTATTATAAAAAAATATCAAAAATACATTTCTGGCTAGGTAATTCTCTGAAACATGAGGTTGTCTGAAGGTCAGATAACTTAAAAGAGACTAAAATTGGTAAGGTGAAGCAGACAGTAATAAAATACATGAAGTAAAAGTAATTGGTCCATTGGTTGCTTAGCGGTGTTACAGCCAAGTTTATTCTCAATATGGAGTCCAAATCCACCTCATTTTATGGTGTGGGCCAGTGAACCTGGTTCCCTTTTATTTCTTTATGATGTAACTACTGAGCAAAGCAGCAGGATAAATCGTGAAATATGTCGAAAATAGAAATATGTTATCTGCTCTGATTAGGTCAGATGCTGTGCAGACAGAGAATTACCTGAAGAATACATTGGTTATAAGTGAAAGCTTTTTTTTTTTTTAGAGCAAAGCTGTAGAATTTTTTTTAAATGTCCAGGGCAATCACCAGACCTGAATTAAATTGTCCTTTTTACTTGCTGAAGGCAAAGCTGAAGGCTAAATGCCCGATGAACAAGCAGGAACTGAAGACAGATGCAGTAAAGGCTTACTGGCTGTAAAAAAAATAAAAAAATGTAAGCCTTTCGGCAATCGAGGAATTTGCAGCCAAGAACTGAATAGGACTGTTTAATTTGTGTTTGGATGTATTTTTGGATTTAACTAAACCTAAGGTAAAGCTGAAAGTTTGCACTTTATTCAATTCTTTCATTCATATCCAATACATTTCAGTATATACTTTATATACAGTATGTTTAATATACAATGTTTGGGAGGATCTGATTTTGAGTCCTGGATATTCAATGACAGTTAGACTGGTTTCATCATGCAAGTCAATGAACCATGCATGGTTTCATTTATATTAAAAAAGATCAATGATTATATGGCTTATAATTATATGGATATACCTTTTGTACCATTGTAACAAAAAGATTTTTAGTTGTCCATTTTCAAAATAAATGGCTTTTTTTAGTTAAATTAAATTTTTTTTAATTTTTGTTACTACAGATTTAAGAGTTGCAGTGATTCATCTCAAAGTGTGCAATTTTGTCATATGCAGATTAAATTCAGGACATTTATTATATTATATACATTATAAATAGATCTATAACTTTTTTTTTCTTTATATTTTTTGAGATAATACTGCCGAAAGTTTTCATATTTGATAGCTGAAAAAGGACAAAAAATACAAATTCATACCATAAGTATAAATAAGCTATATTATATCAGAGCATCAAGATTTTTCCTTTTTTAAACTTAGCATTTATCTAATATACTCTTGTTAAGCTTTTTTTTGCACAGGTATATTTTTTGCCGATCTTTGCAGATAATATACCAAAAAGAAAATTTTGAGACAGTCATGGATGCAGTATTTAATGTTTATTTTCAATGTTGTTAAGGTTTTGATCTTGGAACTACTAGATGTGATGCCACCTTGCCTGTGGTGCAACAAAAATTCTTTAATGTTTTAAGAATGAAATGAAACTACTTATCATCAAACTTACATTCTGAGAGAAAGCAAGTTTTGTCCCACTGTATTTTTTTTTATTTTTTTTTGACCACTGTATATTAATTGCACTAATCAGTTTTTCAGTAAAAAAAAATATATATTATATATGCCAAAGCACATTATTAAATTTATACTTTGCATGTAGATGTATAACATGCTATTGATTACTTTTCTATAACTGTATGTCCTAATCTTTTTTTTTTCACACATTTACTATGTTTCTCAAATGCACAATGTATGATGCGATGTCTGTTCAGAACCTGCCGCTTTGCACACTAACAGTGACCGATGCTAATTTCTTGTTTCATGTTTGTGTTTTTACTGCTTATGATGCCAGTACAACTTGCATTAAGGAAACTTTTTGATTAAAGGATTTTGTGCCTAAAAGAACCTGTGGTTTAAATAAATCCTGAGAATATACACGTGCTCCAAAATGTGTTCACCAAGCATGAAAGTGTCTTTTCAATTTACACTACCTTTTTATTCATCCCAAGAACTAATGATGTTTTCCAAAAAATTCTCATATTAAGCAGATCATAAGGCAGCTGGTCCCTTATGGATGTACACTAATTTGCCCTTTCTTACCTCAAGGGGAAGCTGTGCGACTTTGAACAGAAGGACAAGCTGCAATGGTATTTGATGTGAATAATTTTATGCTAATGATTCTCTTCTTTGTTGTCCAGATGTTTGCCCAATCACTGTGAGCATGGAGGAAGGTGTACTCAGACTTGGGACACCTTCAGCTGCTCTTGTGATGGCATCGGTTATGCTGGAGCTACATGTCACTCCTGTATGTACACAGTCTTTTAATTTCAGTAACTTACTTCAGTCTCTTTAATAAAATAAATTTGTTGAACATGTATCTGTTTTGCTATTGCAAAAATGTCCATTACTGTCCATTCTTGTCTACTTCTGCATAATGTTTTGGTTACGTTATTTGAAACAGGATCATATATAACTAAGGTATTTTACACTCTGTAAAAACCCATTTTAATCAGGTTACTCTGCCCTCCAACTCTCATTTCACCTTTTCCCCTATAACACACATTTTTGGTTTTCTGTTGGAAAAACTGTACTACTTTGTGTCTAATCTGTACACCAATTGTATAGATAGTGTATGCTATGGTAAAATATAATAAAATATAATATAATATAATAAAATGATAATGTAATATAATATTACCATTATTTTAATATAAAGCTATATTATTAAACCTGATTTATTATTATTATTTTTTTACTTTAAGCAAGTCAACACCGAGTTTGGTCTCATCATGAATATTAGCTTCTAACAATAGCTTAGCTCTTAGAGTCGAAGCTATCCAATGTTGGGAGTTATACTAAATATTGTTAATTGTACTAATAGATGACGTTACACTCATCTCAGCGTGCCTATTACTGATCATTTATCCCACCACAGGCGATCTAAAAAAGATTTTTCAAACAGTACAGCGAACAAAACTATCTTCATTTTTGACCACTATTAGGCAGAGGTACACTTTATTGTATTAAGATTAAGTGTATTTTGTATTTTCTTGAGTGATGTAGAGCACTATGACACTACTGAAATACAGTGGTACTGAACTAAGAGTCAGAAAAAGGTCACCTGTACATCCTGTCTGCAGAGACAACGGGCAGGATCTTGTTAGCAGAAAGAGGGGCCATTCAGGATAAGCTTTCTGTCACTGTTTTGCTATGTCTTGTCACGTGCCCTCTCTAGAACTTCTAGAACTACAATTAGAAGTTTTATTTCTATATGTATAAATCTGCATAAACCTCTCCTTTAATAAATATAATTTATTCCTGGAACATGTATATAATTTACAGGTGTCATTGAGACACTCTCAATATTCTGGAAACCCCTGGGACTTCCAGGAGATGTGGAGATCATTTTAATTAAACCTCCAATACCCACATATTCAGTTACACAATTACCTCACTCAGGTTTTTACATTGTAGGGTAGATTATGATAATGGTAACATACTAATGTTTTACATGTCATTATTTTATTTAGTAGTTAACGACTGGTTAAATTTTACAGCCGCATCCATGAGAATGTACTAGCGTGCATTGTGCAGTGTACAAATCCGATTCCAGATCCGAAGTTGGGACAAGGTACAAATTGTGAATAAAAAAGGAATGCAATAATTTACAAATTATGAAATGACATTTTGAAATGTCATGCCAAATATTATATTGGCTTATTTTGGATTTTATGAGAGCTACAGATTCCAAAAAGTTGGGACATGTAGCAATAAGAGGCCAGAAAAGTTAAAAGTACATATAAGAAATAGCTGGAGGACCAATTTGCAACTTATTAGGTCAATTGGCAACATACTTTGGTATAAAAAAGAGCCTCTCAGAGTGGTAGGGTCTCTCAGAAGTCAAGATGGGCAGAGGATCACCAATTTCTCCAATGCTGTGGTGAAAAATAGTGGAGCAATATCAGAAAGGAGTTTCTCAGAGAACAATTGCATTGTTCGAAGTTATCATCATCTACAGTGCATAATATCATCCAAAGATTCAGAGAATCTGGAACCTCTGTGCATAATGGTCAAGGCCGGAAAATCATATTGGATGTTGGAAATCACAACATGTGCTCAGGAATACTTCCAGAAAACATTGTCAGTAAACACAATCTACCGTGCCATTAACTGTTGCCAGCTAAAACTCTATAGGTAAAAAAAGAAGCCATATCTAAACATGATCCAGAAGCACAGCTGTTTTCTCTGGGCCAAGGCTCATTTAAAATGGACTGTGGCAAAGTGGAAAACCAAAAACTGGGACGCAATGTCATCCGGACTAAAAAGGATAAGGACAACCCAAGTTGTTATCAGTGCTCAGTTCAGAAGCCTGCATCTCTGATGGTATTGGTTTGCTTGAGTGCATGTGGCATTGGCAGCTTACACATCTGGAAAGGCACCATCAATGCTGACAGGTAAATCCAAGTTCTAGAACAACATATGCTCCGATCCAGACGTCGTGTCTTACAGGGAAGACCTTGCATGTTCCATGTTGACAATGCCAGACCACATACTGCATCAATTACAACATCATGGCTGCATAGAAGAAGTATCCAGGTACTGAAATAGCCAACCTGCAGTCCAGATCTTTTACCTATAGAAAACATTTGCCGCATCATGAAGAGGAAGATGCGACAAAGAAGACCTAAGACAGTTGAGCAACTAGAAGCCTGTATTAGAAAAGAATGGGGCAACATTCCTATTCCTAAACTTGATCAACTTGTCTCCTCAGTTCCCAGAGGGGATGCCACAAAGTGGTAAACATGGCGTTGTCCCAACTTTTTTGAGATGTGTTGATGCCATGAAATTTAAAATCAACTTATTTTTTTCTATAAAATGATACATCCTGTTGTATCCTGAATAAAATGTTAAAATTTAATACTTTCACATCATTGCATTCTGTTTTTATTCACAATTTGTTCCGTGTCCCCACTTTTTTGGAATCAGGTTTGTAGATTATGTGTATAACAACGTTATTGAAACCTGAATTACAAACAAATGCTTTTTGCTCATCAATGATATCAATGATTTGGGAGTTTAAAATACTGATTAGGAAATATGTTTGAAAGTTAACTTTTTTTTATTTAAATAAGTTGTAGATGCTACATTCATAACCAAAAGCTTATGTTTGCTTAAAGCTGACATAGAGCAGACAAGGACATAGACATGGATGCTTCAGATTAAATTCTTTCATAGACATTCAGAGTTTAGAGACATTTTTTTATAGAATAGTCTTTATAATGCAGACTGGCACAAACCTTGAAGCTTGTTTTTTCATTCTATTGATTTTGAGGCTACATGAAGGACGGATTCTTTACAGCAACACCTACACTACAGCTAAATTCAATTTTATTACCACTAAATCACTCGACATCTAACCTGAGCTTCTTATGTGTGTTGACTCTTCCTGTCGAAAAAACTCCACAAAGAGGTATCGTTTACATAATGCATCAAGCATCAATGCATCTTCGAGTAAACTTTTCATCAATTTGTTGGTTGAAAGAGATCCAACAGGGCACTGAGATGGTCTTGACCTGAAAATGCATTGCAGAGTCCTAGTTGCATTACACTTATTTTCTATGATGAGTCATATGTCTTGGAATGTCATGTTTCAGTGCCACCAAACATCAGAATTTTGCTACTGAAAATGAAACTATAGTCACCTATTTGTGCAAAATGCCTTACATAATATAGGAAACAACATATTCAAATGCCCAAAAGCATATAAAAATGTATAATAGCATATATGTTGTCATATTATATTTTTGCTCAGTTGCTTAGGAGTATTTCTCGAATCATTCTTGATATTTGCAAACCAGAAAGTGCATTCTCAAAACAATTTGTACAAACTGCACAACACATGAATATCAGTGTAGGATGTGTGTGTAAGGTACAAAATGTGCGAGAATGGGGGATATACGAATGTACAGTATGTAATGTTTACTGAAAATGTTCCCTTTTACATTTTTAATAATATTTGTGTTGCTGTTTTTTGCTGTTACACGTGCTTTAGTTTTGCAATTGTGTTCTCTGCTTTGTAATGCATTCAGCACTTATTGAGCATGAAACACTTTTGCTTATTCAGGTTTTAAACAGGCTGGTCAGTCTTATTTTCTCTTGCCTATAGCCATCTATGAGCAGTCGTGTGAGGCTTATAAGCACCTGGGGAAAACTTCAGATTTCTACTGGATCGATCCAGATGGCAGTGGACCTTTAGGACCGTTCAGAGTCATTTGCAACATGACAGGTGATTTATATAGTAGCATCCCAATGATTCCATCATTCAAAACTAATTTTATTTATAAATGAAATAAAAGAAACTATTAAGATAAGATAAGATTAGATGGCACATTCACTTAATAAGTATTCAATTCCTTATGCATTTATTAGTTTGGAAGCATTGCATATTCCTGCTGTTTTTACAATCTACTTCTTAAAAGATATAAATGTTTGACATTTCTGCTTGCCATCTGGTTAAATGAGTTATATTCTTTACCCAGTGTGACAGGCTACAGAAACAACAAATTTGCCTATTTATAAAAATCATGCTATGATTCGAAGAAGCAAAAACATGGCATTAATATGCCAAACATTTGCCTTTAACATCAGTCTTTGAGTCAATTTGGAGCTGTTACAAAGCAGAGATCTTAGATTCTGTTTTTAAATGTCCTGGCGATCTAAACAAACATCATCCATTAAATAAAGTAATGGAGCCATATGGAATGTGTGAGATATCAGCACATGAAATGCTGTCAGTTTATGGAGCACATGGCATCTTCAAACAACATGACAAATCCCTGCAGTGAGGATCAGAGACACTGATTAAATCAAACTGACTGGCAAATTCCAGCAGATACAAAGCTCAGGGAACTGATTCCAGAAACGGACCAATAAAGCATGAAGTAGAATTTTTAGGTTAGAAATTCAAACATTGTAACTAAGCAAATCAAAAGCTATAATATTTGTCTACATTGTAAATTTTCCATTACGAACCTCTGTTGACCTTTATCACTTTTCTTTTTCATACTTTCTAGCTGCAGCGTTAACCTCATTTTCATAGTTTTCAGGTATTAGTAAATACGGATATTCAAGGAAAATTTTGATGCAAAAAAAATTGTTTGTGAAGCAACCTATTAAAGAGCAAATTCACAAAACCTTGGTATATATTAAGTAATTGTGTTAATGAAATACTACTAATTTTCATTAGTTTTTAGCCCTCAAGCACAAAATACACCGAGTATTACATTGGCGATCAGAATACATCGTTAGCATTGATTAAACTACAAAATGCATTATGTAAAAGACAAACATCTTATTACTGTTAGATTTTTTTGTATTTTAAATGAATAAAAATAACAGTTTTAATTCATAACAACAGAGGACAAGGTGTGGACAATGGTGGGGAACAGCCTGCCAGCTCAGACAAGTGTATCAGGTTCCAGCAGGGAGAGACGCACAGTGCTGCATCTAAACTACAGTGCCACAACAGAACAGATCAGCGCCATTACGGATGCTGCAGAGCACTGCGAGCAACACATTGCCTACACCTGCCGCTCATCACGTCTACTCAACACACCCGGTATGAAACTTGTGCCTGTGTGAGTAGGTGTTTTACTCTGTACACGGCAACCAGGTAATTGGAATTCTGTATGTGTGTGTGTGTGTGTGTGTGTGTGTGTGTGAAACTCTGTGCAGTTGGATTAAGAAGAGATATATTTTCTCATGTTTTATGTTTGGATGATATCATATATGTAAGAGTTTTTACAGGAATAGGAACTTTTGATCTTTGTAATATTGAACAGCAAATGTTAATTAGAAAATACATTGGTAACACACACAGTAAATCACAGAGCTGTAATTAAATGTTAATAAATATGGCCTTTCCTAATCTTATAAACTTAATTTCTGACTGCCCACAAAAATAGTATTTCTTTTTTAACTGTCCTAATAATACCCCCCCCAAAAAAAATAATAATTATTAATAATAAATTCAATTAATGTAGATTTTCTGTCTATTTATCATTAAATAGTTTGTTTTCATCAGCATTTTTAACACGTTTTTTTAATAACTTCTCTAATCAGACCAGAAAGTCTAAATGAAAAAAGTAAACAGAAAGCTGACTGGCTATCTCTGTAGGTAGTCCTTGGTGTAAGGAGTTCATTGAGCTAAATTCTTTACATAACTGCAAGTAATTTGATAAGCCACAGAGAAAAGTGCTACAGAAGCCAAGCTCATTCCCTGGATAGAAAACTTCAGTTGCTGATCCACAGCCAAGTTTTTCATAAAATGTTTGGAAAATGCTTTGTTCGGTCTGATAAAAATATTCTTTTGGCTCTGAATAACCTCATGAAATTATTATTAAACTCTTGTTTATGATTTTATGGCTTTGCATTTTTTTTCCTGTAGAGTTTCCCCATTCTGACACTTATATAAACGCACACAACTCTCTAAAGGCATCCAGGTTCAGCCAGCAAGCCAAGTCTGTCCAAGTTAATTCAAAGCTCATTAAATTCAATTTCAGCAAATTCAATATATTTTTTTCTTTTCAGTTTTCAGAAGCTCTATAGTTGCCTTTGACAGTGGCTTGTTTTATAAGCATGTGGTTGTACAAATGCAGGCTTTCATCATGAAATCGACAGACAGATGAAATCAATTCCATACGACACAATCAATGCTGTAATTATACCAGAAATCTGAAATAGTGCCTAAAAATCAAAGGCATGTCCTGTACATAAATCAAACCATAGTTACCTTTGCCAGGAAGTGAAGACTTGAACAAAGGTTTTTTTTTTTTTCTTTTTCCACACTGATTAAATTGTCCTATGATTAATCCCACTTTGAGCCATACTGTAAACCTGTGCTGTGATTAGTAAAGTTTACATGTGTAAACATGAGCATATAAAAGAATCTTGGCATAGGTTGCATAGAGGAGTTTCTAAGATCACTGTTAAGAAGTTCATCCTTTAATCTACGCATTAAAGAAAGAGGCTCAGTGCTGTGATTTTCTCAAGAGAAGGCTTCCTCAGCCGTCTAATATACTGATCAAACTACTGTTAGAAATGATTCTGCTACTTAAGGAAATGTTTTGCCATAAATGTCAGCTCTAAATTATAGTTGCACTTAAGTAATGTTATAATGCACTGGGTGAAGTAGACTGGTATCCTTTAATACATCTTCAAAATGAGTCTGATGCAGGAAAAAATACCGGTGCCATGGAAAACATCCTACATTCTGTGTAGTGGTTATCCCTTCTGGCTTTAACGACTTCAGACCCATCGCACTGAGGTCAGTGAACTGAAGTTGTTGGAGCACTTTGTTTTGGCAAATCTAGATCCACTGGTTAAACCTATTCTGGAGCCACTACAATTTGCCTACCAGCCTCAGGTGGGCGTGGATGATGCGACCATCTACCTGTTGCAGCGTGCTCACTCTTTCTTGGACGGATGGAGTGGTAATGTGAGGATACTTTAATACAATAAAACCATTTCTACTGATTGAGAAACTGCTCAGGATGGGTGTCAGCATGTCCATTGTGTCCTGGATAGCTGACTATCTGTTAGAAAAGCCCCAGTTCTGGCATCTGCAGATGTGCTCTGATGACTCTGCAGTGGTGTGGTGTATTAGGGATGGACAGGAGTCAGAGTACAGAGGACTTCTGGACAGCTTTGTGAAGTGGTGCACCAGGAACCACCTGCATCTGGACATCATTAAAACCAAGGAGGTGGTAGTGGACTTTAGGAAGGGTAAATCTACGAGTAAACCTGTTATCATCATGGGTGAGGAGGTTAGGGTTGTGGACAACTACAAGGACTTGGGTGTTCACTTGAACAGCAGATTAGACTGGTGGACCAACACCGGAGGGGTTGAGTAGACATTATTTGCTGTGGAAGCTTAGATCCTTCAATGTATGCTGGTAAATTTGTATCAGTCTGTTGTGGCAAGTGCCATTTATAGTGATGTGGTCTGCTGGGGGAGCAGCATCAGTGCCAGGGATGCAGGCAAGATCACTAAGATCAACTGCAAGGCAATACATAATCGGACACAAACTGAACAGTTTGTAGAAAGGGATACTGTCTCCCCAGACACCCCCAACAACACACACACACCTGCTGCTGCTGTAACACAATCATTTCCCTGACGAGATCAATAAAGTATGTGTAAATCCAAGTCTAAAATCTGTCTCAGAAATGGGGGTTCCCTTTCAGAGAAATTATTTTCTCAATAATTGTATTTTGTATTGATTGTCAAATTTTTTGTTCTGTTTTGCTGTTTTGTTAATTATATTCTGTGGCACAAACTCTCTATAACAGTTCAATTTGAACTTTCTCATTTATTCCCTAATAAAATCGCCTGATACAAGGAGAAATACATCTCTAAAAATATGCTTTGTAAAATTGCATCTACATTTTTCACATTCTACTGTTGGTCTCAATTCTGCTGCCAAATGAAGCATTGACTCAAAATTGTACCTGATAGTTCATTGAGTCTATTGATTTTTATGTTAAATTGCCATTCCTTTAATTTTATGGTCAAAATCATCCAATTCCAGGTCCATGAGGTTTGGATGGGTCATGCTGTGTCCATATTGGAACTGTGCACATGCATCATTGAGATTTCTGAAGGCTTGCTCAAATGACTGTGTCTACTGCCGTAGTTTGCTTTTGTTTTGTTTTTATTTATTTTTTTTGTTTATTTTTTTTTAAAGGTGGTCAGTTGTGCTATTAAGCCCTTCTTGCCCAATGTTTTTAAAATTCTACCTTGTGCACCTTAAACTCGCCCATGAAATGATTGTTAATTAGCAAGAAGCCAGGACAGCAATAATACGGCTTAAATATGTATAGCTTAGTCAGGGGAATATATCAAGACGTCCTTAATATAGGCACGATTTGACTAATTTCCTCAGCATGTTCACAACGCATCATTGATGAATCACCAAAGCACTGCTGAAGATGAAGTTATGCCTATATGGCATTTTGCAATTCTCAATGTTATCAACTTGTAAAATGCTGACCAGATTGTAAGTGGTTTGTAGGTCAAGTTTGGTGAAAGGTTTAGCTGCATGTCGCATTCTTCACGAACACTGGAAATAAGCAACAGCATATGTATAAATTATAAAAAAAATGATATAAAAAAAATGTGTAAAATGTAAATAAAATCAGAATGCAATGATGATGCAGTAATGATGATGCAAATCTCATAAACACATTTTATTTACATTAGAACATAAAAATCATATGAAATAATGTTTAAACTGAGGTAATGTACCATTTTTATAAAATAAAATCGTTATTTGAAATTTGATTGCTGCAACACGTCTCGAAAAAGTAGAGATAGGGCCACAAAAAATCTGTGGAAAAAAAAAAAAAAAAAGTGTTATTTAAATTAATTGGTTAAAGAACATTTTTGAAACTAATTAGCATAATTGGCAAAAAGTCAGTAAGATGACTGGGTATAAATATTGTATCTTAGCGAGGCAGAGTCTCTCAGATATATAGATGGGCAGAGCATCACCAATTTTTGAATGACTGTCTACAAATTGCGAAACAACTAAATATTGCACGTATTATCAAATGTTTCAATGAATCTAGGTGAAAATTAATATTGGATGCCCGTGATCATCTTCCCTCAGGCGGCACTGCGTTTAAAACAGTCATGATTCTGTAATGGAAATCACTGCATGGGCTCATTAACACCTCCAGTCTATGAACATATTTTGCTAACTTATCAACAAATGCAGGTTAAATCTCTATCATTCAAAGAGAATGTATGTGTGAATATAATTCAGAAACACTGCTATCCTCTCTAGGCCAAATCTCATTTGGAATGTACAGAGGGAGAGCAAATTTTTTAATTACTTTTTGTAAACCATGGAAACCACGTCTTCTGGACTAAAGAGGAGAGGGGACATCCGACTTGTTATCAGTGCTTAGTTGAAAAAGCTGCTTTCCTGATTGTAAAGGAGTGCATTAGAGAGCATGGAATGGGCAGCTTGCACATTTAGAAAGGCTCCATCAATGCTGAACGGTATACGCAGGTGTTAGAGCAACAAAGGCATCTATTCAGAAAATGTCCTTTTCAGCGAAGGCCTTGCATATTTAAACAAGACAATGCTTACTGGATATTACATCTATTACGATAGCACGACTGTAGTAGAAGAGTCCGGGGGCTGAACTGGGCTGCCTGATGTATAGACCTTTTACCATTGAAAAACATTTTTAAAACAACAAAGGACACCCAGAACTTTTGAGGAGATTGATTCCTTTATTAGACAAATATGAGGCAACATTCCTCTCCCAAAACTTCAGCAACTCTCTCCTCAGTTCCCAGATGTATAAGAAGAGAAGAAAAGAAAAAGTGGTAGCTCAGTGAATAAGACATTGAACTTCCGATAAATGGTCATGAGTTCAAGTTTAGACAGATCATTTTACCTACAGCCATTAGGTGTGATGAAGTGTCGATGGGTGTCTTGTCCTATCATCTCTGGGGTCAAGCTTACAGCATATCAGTGTGGGGGAGAGTCTGCACGTACAGGAACAGTGAAGATGAATCATGCTGCAAAAATGTGCCATCACAATCAGAGCAATCAGAGCATGACAGAGCAGCACAGTTCATAGATAACTGGCAGCTGCCTTAAAATGCAGTTTATCTTTTTTGAATACAGAAGTGATTACCAGACCTCAAATGCCCCACACATGTCTCAGGCAGATAAGCTCACAATCAGTAGCTTGTTCTACATAGACAGAGGTTTACATAGAGTTTTTGCCATTTGGCTACCAGTAGAAGGAAATCATTGACCTATAAGCGTTGCTGCGATACAACAAAAAGATGGCTGATACGTTATTAGTATTAAATTATCCTATTAACTTTTTTTTTGTTCCATTTGCTTCTATGCAAAAGTTAGAAGTTGTTCTGCAATAGTACTTGTATGCAGGGAATCGCAAAATCGAATGTAATTTTGAGCAGCATACATTTGGCATTTGTTATAATATGTTGATTACAGTGGTTATACAACAAAACAGATTGGAATATTTGCAAGAGTAATAGTAGATATGACTGTTTTAATTTAATGCACTTTTGTTGTTTTTTATAGCAGTTTCTACACAGGAACTTGAATATTCAATATTTCACATAGTTTAAGCCTAAAAAACAGATTCATATGTGCTGTTGTTTAAAAATAAAAGTTTATCATCTTTGATAAATGAAAGCTTTGCTTTTGGATACACCGATCAGGCATACCAATATGACATTCTAACATTATGACTGGTGAAGTGAATAACACTGATTATCTCTTCATCATAGCACCTGTTAGTGGGTGGAATATATTAGGCAGCAAGTGGACATTTTGTCCTCAAAGTTGATGTGATAGAAGCAGTAGGATTTATTTGAGCAAATTTAAAACGGGCCTAATTGTGATGGCTAGATGACGGGTCAAAACTGTTCACGATTCACAATGATGTTTTTCAGCACCAACCCACTATTGGGCAGGTGGTCATAAAGTTATGCCTGGTTGTGCATGTTTTTATTTTACAAATAAATTCCTATTTTTAGTTACTTACAGTAGGTAAACAACAGTTCCTGGAGCTCTTTTTTGTCTTTTAATGAGACAAAATTACAGCTTGACATTATACCTAAAAAAAAAAGACTTCACAGATTTTGTGTAAAATTACACATTTCAAAGAATTACAATGTCTTGTTCATTACTAATTTTTTCATTTTTTTATTAGAATACTGTATACAACAATTAAAAACTATTAGAAATTGAATCTAGCTGTGAATTCTAAAAAGAACACATATGTCTGCTCCCAATTAAGAGACAAATTGATTGATAGCAACTACAAAGTCACGCCCTTTATTATCCTTTTTTTAATCATCACTTCTCATTTATTATCATTCTATTTATAGAAAAGACATTAACTCATTCACTTAGCTACAAGAGATTAAAAGTCATACTGTATCTTTATAGCCAGTTTTATATCAATTATGAATAGCAATGAAACACATCAAGAGTTTTACACTGAAAATCATGTATTTTAGAAAATTGATTTACAGCACGTGTTGCACATTAATATTCATTAACTTATAGATGGACTTTTTAAATTGTTTGCACATTTTCTTTTAAATCACTTTGTTATAAATTTAGGCAGAAATAGTAAAAATAAATTAAATAAAATAAAATTTCATGCTTCAGTTGTTATTTTCAACAGATGGTTTAGTTTAAAATTTCAAAGTTTGCAGAAATTTCCCTACTTTGTCTTTTTTGGGAATACTTAGGAAGGTTAAAATAAAGTCATGCAGCTGCATTCTGGATCAGTTGCAACAAACTGTCAAAACCTCGCATAGGCAGACCTGCCAGAGGCGAGTTATCATCTTGAGATGACAAGGGACAGAACAAGCATCTCAGTGGCTCGTGCGGATAGAAATTTGTTAGAGGAATGTTATTCTTTTTATGTCTAATACTGGATTTTAGTTAATAAACAGTCATGAATCTTCTTTATCTTGTTTATTTGTTGATTGATGATTTTTAACTGGTGAAATGGACTGCAGACAGGCCAGTTCAGCACCTGGACTCTTCTACTACAAAGCAATGCTGTATTATGCAAGACCTTTCCTAAAAAAAAAAAAAAAAAAAAAAAAACAACGCCATCTGGTCGGCCGGGTTCCAAACTTTCCTGCTCTGCTGTTAGGAGACTATCACTTTGGTCGTTGGATTTCAAAACAAATTGAAACGGTATTCGTTATCCCCATGCTGACTGAACTTAATCTGAATGTATCCAGATATTACTAGTTCCTGGGAAAACTATATCTTCATATAGATATATTTGCATGATATAACTTTAACCTACATTTGTGGGTGGCACAGTGAACTGTACTCACCCACAGTGAATTCTGGAGGTGTTTCTAAATCCGTGCAGTGTGACTCTTGCCTGTTTTAAATGCAGTGTTGCCTGGGGGCCAAAAGATCATGAGAATCTGAAATTGATTTTCGCCCTTGTCCCTTGTGCACAGCGATTTCTTCAGATTCTTAAAAACCTTTCATGATATTATTTATTGTAGATGATAAGATATTCAAAATCTCCTTTATATGAGGTAAGGGAACATTATTCTGAAACTTTTCACAATTTGTAGATTTGTAGATTGCATGCTGGGTTTTTTTTAAGGTTATTGAACCTCTTTCCATCTTAACTTTTGAGAGACTCTGCCTCTCTGAGATAATCTTTTTATAACCAATCATGTTACTAATATATTGCTAATAAACCTAATTAGTTGCACAACGTTCCTCCAGCTGTTTAGCAACATTTATTTTTATCAGCCTTTTAATTGCCTCCATCTCTTTTATAGAGACGTGTTGTGGCGATCAATTTCAAAATGAAATTCCTTAAAATTCTACATTTGATATGTTCTATTTTGATATAAAATATAGGTTTATTATCAGGTTTATAGGTTTATTATTAGCAAATAAAATGTTTTATATTTTTCCCCATATTTTTTTGGAATTGGAGTTGTAGACCACTTGCTGTAGTAGTGTTTAAAGTAAGTGTTCATTAAAAATTAAATATTCAGAAAGTAAACACATTCAGATTGCTTTCCTATGAGACCAATAAAGCAAAAGTTGCCATTTCCACAGTAAAAATTGTGCCCCCAAAATCATAAAGTTTTACCTTTAGGAAATGTTAGATATATTTGCATTTGTTTTTGTTGTGTCTCACTGAGGCATCTTTATATGTCTAGATTGTAATTTAAATATAATGCCTGGTTGTGTTTTAGTTTCATTAGTAAAGATAAAACTAATGTAATGGTCAAATTCTGAAAGTAAAGTGTGGTGAAATAAAATTGATTATATAGTATCCAAGAATGAATGTGTATAAACCGGTTCACTGCCTTGTTGGTGATTTGGAGAAGAATCCTTGTCAGTGTGGACCAGTGTGTTAACCCTATCTCACTCTGAAGTCAGAAAACAGAGGCGTTGAATCTAGCCTTCAATGGACAGCACTTTACTGCGCTTTGACTTTATAGTTTGATGCCCATTGATTGGGCTTGCTTGAGTATTGCATAAATGAGATTGTGTTTCCCACAAGTGCAGACTTAGTGCAGACTGCAGATAGTGCAGACTTGTGCCTCTCACAAACTAATGATGAGTAGGAAAAAAACAAACAATATTGCACAACTGATCTCCAGACAGAAATATGTGTGTTTTGCATAAGTTATTGCATCATTACACTCGTTAATGCTTGCATATGCTTGGAGTCAGCACAACTGGTTTTGCAGGCAGAAGGGGATTTAGCCTGTAGAGGAGAATTGACTGCTAAAATCTGAAGAGGATGGAAAACTTTTCACTGCTCATTATTATCACTAATAATAATAATAATTTATTGGGATGAAACATTTTTGTGCAAGGCACCCAGATAGGTAGTTCTTGCCACTTGCCACAGTTATGAGGACACTGACAATAGGTGAATCATAACAGTTTAAAATGTCAGACAAAGTCTTAAATGTTGATGTTTACTTGAACCATTAAAATGCACTTTAAGTGCATTTCCATAGCAAATTTTAACTTGAGTTGACTTGCAGCTTTTCAGACATTGATATTTGAACTTAACTTTGTTCACTATACATATCAATGTCTCATACTTTGCACATGCACTCAATGCCCCAGTCTTATGAGTCCTCTGGTCAAGGCCTACTCCACCCGAGGTGTGGCGGCCTCTACGGCCTGGTCCGCTGGAGTCCCGCTCCAGGACATTTGCGACACTGCGGGTTGGTCCACCCCGTTGACCTTTGTTAGGTTTTATAAACTCGACCTCTGAGCCATTTAGGGCTCTTCTGTCCTGCGTGCAGTTGCTAAGGCCCTCACATATTAGGCAGGGTTTGGTCAGTGTTGCATGATTGGACATCTCGTTCCCAAAGCGTGGGAATGGGGAACTTCTCTAGGTTATGTATGTAACCCTAGTTCCCCGTGCCACACTCCCACTTACATTATTCTGAGATTAACTCGGATTAAAACCACTAGCTTAATTCAGAAATGACAGAGCAAGAGTTTTTAATGAGCACTGCCTCTTACGACTCTGTCCTGCCTAGTTATTTAATCTTCTTATAATATATAGATTACAGCACAATATGGCAAAGGTACCTAATAACAGTCGTACATTTTTCTCTTTACTTAGATCAGAAATAAATGAAAATCTTTATGAGCAAGAATATATTGAATATATGGAATTATTAGAATTTTACTTAAAAAACATATTGTTTCTTATTTTAAATGTACACCCCTAAGAATCACTTTTACATAGCAGTTAATAAATTGTATTTCACAGACATATTTATAAAATATTATTTGCATGTACAGTGTGAGGCATGCTTCATTAGTATACATTTATGGATAAAATGTACCTTAAATGTAAAGTTCTTAAATTTGTAAGAGAACGATAAATAACCCTGTTGAACTTCTATCTGGTAAATAAAACATACAAGACGTTTTTATTTAAGTTTACCAGGGCTGGGATTACATTTTAAAATATCAATCAAATATATGGCAGTAATATTTTATTTACTATTTTGCTACTTGTATACACTATAAGATAAAAAAGTAATAAATACATAAATAAATAAATAAATAAATAAATAAATAAATAAATATATATATATAACCATGATGCCTCACCTCCATGTACGAGAACAAATGTTATGGTCTTATTATGCCGTTTCACAGAAGCTATCCACTCCATGGTGTTTAATGGGTTGTAATTAAGTTGTGACATTTGAATGGGATGGAAATTAGATGCGAGTTGAAAGCTGTTGAAAGCTATTATGTTGGTCGTAGTGATAAAACAATGTCCAGGAGGATGCTGGTGTTAATTGTGCTGGGTGACCACATTGCAGTTTGTCTTATGTGCAAAACAAGCCACTGCAATATCAACATGATCAGCTTTGTGTATAATGGCACTGGTGCATTAGAGATGTGAACACACACTGAATTAAAAGCATTCCCAAAACTCCTCACCCTGATCCCCTGCTTTTTTGTTTGTTTTTGTTGTTGTGACTGTCCTGTGCAGAAAAATTGGTATTTAATCTGCATAATCTGATTGCTTTGTGACTTTGTGAGTAGCCATTACCAACATTTAAGACATTGGTAGCTTTAGAAGTTACACCATCTTCTGTTTCTTCACAATCAAATTGCATTGGATAAAAGAACGAGGAATATATGAATTACATATTATAAATGCATGTAAATGGAAGTTGAATGGTTATTTGAATGCCTGGTGCATTATTGTACAATAGAATATTATATAATCTTTTAATGCTGTAGATTAAAATTGATCCGAAAAAAATCCAAAGTGACACTATGTGTATGTGCATGTGAATGTCCATGCTAGGTGTTTGTTAGTTAATGTCAAACCATGGTGACTCTGTGGATTTAAAATTCATTGTGTTTTTGTGGCAAGATATATATATTTATTTTAAAAATTAAAGATTTAGCCTTTCTTTCATGCACCTAAACACTAACCCATACTGCTGATGACTAATATGGGCATCCAACATGGGGCATAAACCTTTTCATTTAAGATTAAGAGTATCATGCTCTATCAACTGAGCTATCCAGGTATCTTATGTACATCTGGAGGATTAAACGTGCCGTCCACTAGATGACACATCAGAGCTAAAACCTCTCAGACCATCTGGCTCCCAAGCAATGTGTATTAAAATAATGCACAGCGACATTAAAGATACTGACAAGCTCTGTTTGTCTTTAAAACTTTCATCCTTTTCAGTAATTGCTTCTCAAATCTCAATCTTTACTAATCTATGAAATTCACCAAAAAAGTCAAAACAGACCAGGAGGTTTATATTTACAAATTTTAAAATGAAAACACTAGCCAAAATAAGAAAAATGTTAGTATTAGTACCATTAACTGTCCATTAAAAGTACATAAGTATATATAGTAAGACAAGAGATCCTATTCAGACTGACTTAAAGTGTCTATCAATAAATGCCAGTTACAATCTAAACAAACTCTGTGGTCATATAGGTATTCCATGAAGAGGTAGTCATTTGAATACTTCCAGATACTCATCTTTTAGGACAACTAGGGATGTTTATTCCACCTGTTTACCAGAACGGAGAAAAGCTTTGATACCATTTGTTAAGCAGTGCATGATGAGAGGGTGCTTTACATGTGTTTTGTAGGCGAGAGTCTCGGTTTTAAATCAGTGGGCAGCTACAGGAAGAGCACAGCAATGGGAAACTGTGGTAGAATTAAGAAGACCATCATAAAGTCATTCAGCTGCATTCTGTTATGTTCAGGATCAGTTGTCTTTGTATGCTATAGAACTGCAATTTCCCTTTAGTGTGACCAAGAGGCCCAACATGTTCAAATGTAAGGTCCATGAAAACATATGTTGCCAAGGTTGGACTGCAAAGAATGAGAGTGGCCTGCACTGGATCCTGACCTCAACACAACTGAACACCTGTGGGATTAACAGAAATGAAGGTTTTTTTGTCAAAAATCAATGCTTGACTTCACATATAGCTCTTGTGGCTGAATGGGCAAACCTCCACAGCATGCCATATTTGGGACTTGAGGATATTGTAAACAAAATATTAATAAACAAACTTATTCTGGAATTAGACACTCAAAAAGCACATATAGGTGTGATGGCCAGGTGTGCCAAACATTTGGCTGTATAGTGCATATGGTAGATGTGAAAGTCTCCTTAATTTTGACTTAAGACTAACAGTGCTGCATTTTTTCCTGTTTTTTTCTTTTTTTTTTTCTTTCATCTTCTCTTGTTGCTCCTCGCTGCAATTGCCTATTGTTGCTCTTATTGCACATCTGTTGCATGAGTTCCTCTCATTTTACCACATGAATCATTGTGCTCTCCGTGTGTCGTGTCACACTTTATAATCTCCCATTGTTCTTTTTTATTTCTGTTCTGTTGCAGCTACCAATCCTTGCCTTTGTTGTGTGCTTAATAGGAATTAAGACAAAAAAAAAAGTTAATCTATGTAAAACAGCTAGTCGTGTTCTCTTCTCTGGTTCCTACAGTATGTTGGTAGCAGTTAGCTGCTGTGTTCTGAATGCATTCTTCTTTTGTGTGTCTTTTCAGCCTAAGAAACCAAATACAATTCAATAGAGATTGTTGTTTGCTGTTTATGAGCATTTCATTATCATTTGAAAGTGGACTACAACTCCCAAAATTAAAGTTTTGTGGGACTAGAAATATAAATATCACAATGCCAGCATCAGTTTGGGAATTTGCATCTCTGCATTACTAAAGTTCTGTTTGAGATACTTGGTCTGTGACTTCAATATAAAACTGTCTGTTAGACTTTTGTGGACAAATGTGTTTTATACGATTTGTAATGATACAGTTTCAAGTACATCAGCTATTATCACTATTGATAAAGTGAATATATCTTAAGATATCAAAAGTAATTCGAGAGATGTGTTCTTGTGAAAATGGTTTTCATCTCAAGTACAAACCAATTTTATCAGACCTGGTTTTCTATAGAAAATAATCTCCATTAATCTCTTAGGCTTAAACAGCAATGTAGTTGAATAAGGTCTGGAAATTCTCTTTTTCTGGACTAAAATACAAAAAGGTAGACCACATAGGTTTATATTTTTATCTTAGATGTAGCTTTAGTTACCTTAAAATATTTTATTTACTGTGAGGTTATTTATATTCTCGTGTTGCCAACAGTTACGCCATGTAAACATACCCAGGTCTAATGTTGTTTAAATAGAGAATTAAGACTGAAAAAGTAAAACATTTGAAATAAACAAAGCACAATATGAAAAACTGTATACTACATTTTAATATTTCTAAACTACTAAAGTTTAGAAAATGAGAATTTGATTTTTCACTATCAAAAAAGTTATTCAGCAAGTTGTAGGATGAGTTTTTTTTAATGATTTTTAAGTCTTTGACCTGGCACTCCATAGCGTTATAGTTTAAATCCAGAATATTTAGTTTGAATAAACCTAATAAAGGAACTGTTCAAATTTCAATAAAGCAATCGAGGTGTTCGCATGTTGCCTTTTCAGCTAATAGAAAAAAAAAAAGGCCTTGTCTATCCCTATTAATGTCTTTGACACAAATGCCATCTGCGTATGTAGAGAATTAAACAGCAGGGCAAGTGTGACATTTTTGCGCATTCAAGCCCACGTCTCCTCATGAAGCAATTAAATGACTGACAAACAAACTCCAGCCAAGCAGTTTTACTGTGCGTGTCTTCAAAACAGTATGAGTCCATTTATTTTTGTCTCACCTATACTGAATTCTCACAGTGCATATGCTATAATTTTACTAGTACCGGTTTGCTATAAGATAAAATGTTTTCTTAACGATTAATTAACAAATTCTTTCATGACGATGAATTAAGACTTTCGCTAATCATTCTCACATCAGGAAATAATGTGGCGTATATATTAACACCTAGCTGAGTCATGTATGAATAGTCGTGACTAATTAAAATAATTAAGCATTACATTAAGTTTATTTATTAGAATAATGAATATCATACAATATTAATGGAGACCATTTATATTATGAAGCATCAGTGTGAAAACAGTTTAGGTTAAACCATATTATAGACTAAAAAAACCTTTTACCCAGCTATTTGTAGACTTTCTAGCACCAGTAGTTGTAAACTGAAATAACACAGATACATATAAAATAGGCATAATGTTTAAAAAATTGTAAACCACCATGACAAATTTTATTAGTATTTTTCACTGTTCATACTATGTTCATGCAATGTTCTTTCAGATAGAAATATTTTAATTGCATGGTATTTGTATTTTGACCTTTTGGTAATCTTACTGCCATTCATAATTAAATGGATTGTCCATATTTAGTATTATAATGAGTAAACCGGGATGAAATTTGTATACTGTATTTTTCGGACTATAAGCCGCTACCTTTTTCCCACTTTTTGAACCCCGAAGCGGCTTATTTATGAATGTTTCCTGGTTTTTTTTTTCGGTTTCACAAACTTCAAGCTAAAAACTGAACCCCATAACATCAGACCATTGAAATTTCCGAACGGAAACGAAAAAACGCACCTCACCTGTGTTCTGAGCTGCACGTCATCGGGAGAAACGTTTTTTTTTAACGCACGACGATGCCAAATGAAAAAACTCCCGAGCAAAATAGTTGTGAAAGGAAGGAGGAAGACAGTGAACAATGACGTTCTTGGTAGGCTACTGTTTAGATACAAGCCGTTGTAACATGTTGAGTCTGGTTCAAGGGATAGCTTACTAACTCCAATTGCAACAGAAATCAACACACAGACAGGTTTCCAAAACTCGTGCTTTTTTATTTTTCTTGGCAACAGTGTTAAAGGTTAGTCAAAGAAACTTAGAAATGAGCATCAAAAAATAATAAGGACATATTCCTCGGTCCTCGGTCTTGCACACATGCAGTAATACCGGAAAAAATGCGGCGGCAGCCTATTCCCAAAATGCCGCTTTGCTCTTAAAGGAGCCACAACATATTTCACCTGTTACACCCTGTAACAGACACTGTCTCTCGTTAAAGCCTGTGTAAAGTTCATTAGTTTCAGTCTGCGGCTTATACACAGGTGTGCCTTATTTATGTTTAAAATAAAAATCTTCGTCAAATTCAGTGGGTGCGGCTTATATATGGGTGGTGCGCTTTATAGTCTGGAAATTACGGTATATATATTTCCCCATCTCTCACGGATAGCACGACAGACCAAAAAGTTTCATGTTGAAATATATGTTTTATGTTGAAATATATGTTTTATGTTGAAATATATGTTTTATGTTAAAATATATTATTAAAAATATAATTATTAATTATAAAATGGAGTAAAATGTTAATACAGTAAAATGTTAATACAGTACTGTATACGCAAAATATGCTTTTTGGGTTGGCATCTGTTTATTGTGGCTTTTCAAAATATCATGCACAGTTTTGGAACGTAACCACCACGATAAATGGGGATTACTGTGCATACTGTGCAAAGGTTTTGGGTAGGTGTGAAAAAGAGTGCTTTTAAAAAAGAAAAGTTATAATAACAAAAAAGAAAGTAAATAAACAGATCCAAACTTTGATTTAAAATTATTATGCTTGTCCAAAGTCAGGGTATTTGTAAGATCAGAGTCAGGTGTTTAATTAACCAACCATACAAAACAGGTGCTAATAACCAGATTCATATGTTCAAGAAATTTTAAAGAAGCGCAAAGAAATGGTCAATGTTGAGGACTATAGACTTAGTGGTCAACCAAGGAATCTTTATACTGCAGTTGAAAGACAACATCAGAAGATTTCCAGCAGTGCTGTAAGCAAAGAAATTGGTGAAAACCAGTGGGACCCAGGTGCAACCATCTTCTGTCCAAAGAAGTCTGAACAGAATTGCTCTTTATAGAAGAAGCGCTTGACTGATAAGTCAAAGATTTTAATATTTGGTTGTAGGAGGAAGCAAGTTGTTTGCTGACGGGCTGAAGAGTGGTACAATAATGAGTGTCTGCAAGCAAGAGTGAAGCATAGTGGAAGTTCCTTGCAAGTTTGGGGCTACATTTCGGCAAATGAATTTGGAGATTAGGTCAGGATTAAGGCCGTCCTCAATGGTGAGTAACACCTCAGTGGAAAGACCGGAAAGAGACTAGTGAACTCTCTCCAGAACTTCTGGGAACAGCACGACGGCCAAGCCTGTGCCATGGCATCCAGCCCTGAACGACTGAACGTGGCAGGGTTAATGGACAAGCTCCCTGGGGGCACCGTATCCATGAGTCTTAACATAATGGACTACATACAAGACATTACAATAGGCTAGCCCAGCATTTATCTATTTATTTATTTGATTGTGTACTTGTTTATTTATTTTATTCATTCATTTATCCATCCGTTTGTTTTGTTTGTTTGTTTGTCAGTGTAATCTCTTCAGTACCAATTTATTTGACATTACACAAATATGTGCAATAATATTGTCAGAACTTTTACTCAAAAAACAAGCTAACATTGGTGAAGCAGACATTGATTATAGATCAATTATTTACAATACATTATCAATATAACATTTATTTTCAAATATAGCCATTATTATACTAGGCAGATTATTTGTTTTACCTCTGTATCAAATCCGAGCATCACAGACCTCGTTACTTTGCTTCATTGGACTCGGACACTTTGAGAAACCCTCATCTAGACAAAAATGAAATAATAGCATGTATAATGTTCATTAAAGGAAATAAATGGTCTATAGCCCTAAGCTAAAAGCCACTGCTTCTAACCTCATCTGTGCACCTGCTGTCTTTGTGACATATATTATAAGTGGAGCTGCAATGGTCTGAATGTTACCCAAACCTCAGTGCTACAAAAGACTCAGGGACTCAGACTCTGTGTATGTATGTATGTCATGTAGCTACTGTATGTCTTTCTCATTTCATTTGAGCATTGCTCTCACAGCCTTGCTGCCCAGCCACAGAAAGGTCATTTGTCATATTCATCTGTCACCTGTAATGTGAGAAATGGATGTCACAGCATTCAACCTGCCAAACATTAGCCTGCTGACAAGAAGGACAACAGCAAAACTGGAAAAAAAACTCAGAAAAAGGACAAACACAAAGGTTGAGCTTACTCCACCGATACAGCATCTGTCTAACCTTACCTTGCAGCATGCTCATATAGCATTAACAACTGACAACTACAACCTTAGATTACTTCACTATTTATTTTTGGTTAATGTTCAGCCTGGATACATTCATTAGGTAACAAATTTGTTTAATTCTGTTTGTATTCATATATTATGTATTATGTATTAACACAAATGCATTGTAACGGCACAAATTGTATTAACGTGCGATTAATTCAGCGTGCATTTCTCTTGACCATTTGTTTATTAAAAATATAAATAAATATAAAAGAGGCAAAATTGAAACCTTCAATGCAACACACATTTATTAACAAATTATTCAAATCTGTAAATGGTCTACTTTTATTTGTAAGCACTGAGCTTTTGTAAAATGAAGAAAACAGACAGTGGGCACTCTCTGCCGTCTCAGTCATCTCTCTTCACAGACAAATAAATATAACAACATGAATCTCAGTGAATACTTGCCTTACAGACATAATAAATATATGAATGAAACGCTCGAAATGTCATTGAAAACAAATATTCTCTCATTATGTAATCCGTAAGAAAGTTAGCAGAGTTGCAGTTTTTTTGAGATCACTTCATTAATCGTCCAGGTGGAAACAAAGCAGAGGTTCCGTTTGGTGTCCTGATATTTTACATAAATTGAAACACCATATATACATTAAAACTTGATAAAAATGAGCGATTAAGTTGCGATTAATCATAAGTTAACTTAAGATAACTCATGACAATTATGTGATTAATCACCATTAAATATTTTAATCATTTTAATCAATTGATAGCCCTAATATCAATATAACGTGAGGTCCAGTTACTGGCATGGTTTTAAAACAGGTAGTAGTAATGGCTTCTTTTTACTTAAGTACATGCCAGAGCCAATATTTCTTTACTTTAACTTGATTAAAAATGTAGTCAGGACTCAACTTTTACCAGAGATTTTTAAAACATGAGTATCTGTTCTTCTACTTATGTGAAGGATGTGTGTACTTTTGCCACCTCTGGTCCCCCGAAAAAATACTTTAATTAGCCTCTTCGGTGTTTAAACAGTGGGGTTCAAAAAGTGGGGAAAAAGTAGTAGAATACAACCAGTCAAAGAGCATGAATTACTGGAACCATGTCCTGTGGTCTGATAAAACTTGTTTGGCTCAGATTGTGTCCAGCATGTGTGGCGATGCCCTGGTGAGAAGTACCAAGAAAAGTGTGTCTTGCCCACAGTCAAGCATGGTGGTGGTCTGCATGAGTGCTGCTGATACTGAGGTGCTGCAGTTCATTGAGGAAACATGTATTTCAACATGTACGGTGACGTTCTAAAGCAGAACATCATGCCCTCCCTTCAGAAACTGGGCCGAACAGCAGTTTTCCACCATAATAACAACCCCAAACATATCCCCAAAATGACACCTGCCTAGGTGAAAGTCATTGAGTGGCCAAGTACAGTATGTCTCCAGACCTGAACCCTATTGAGCAACTGTGGGGCATCCTCAAGTGGAAGGTGTAGAAGCGCTGTGTGTTTAACATCCAGCAGCACCGCAATGTCACAAAGAACAACCTGTGCAAGTCTGGTGAATTCAGTGCCCAGAAGGATTAAGGCAGTGCTAGATAACAATGGTGCACACACAAAATATTGACACTTTGGACACAGTTTTGACATGTTCACTTAGGATGTACTTACTTTTGTTGCCAATTATTTTAACAGTAATGGTTGTATGTCTGTACTGCAATACAGCACTCTGAAGTATATCCCATTTTCATTTCTATAGTATTGTCCCTTGAGAAGATACACCTAAATGGTTGGTCATATTTTTGCTTCTAGCAAAATAACATTGTGTCAGGGTTTTTGTTGTTCAAATCAATGCAAAAGCAATGGTTTTGTAAGAGTTGGTTGTTGTTTGTGTAATGGCTCAATTTCTACTATTTCTGGGCAACACAGAAGACTTTAACAATGTTTAATCTACAGGCAGAAAACAGAGAGGGGAAGACTGAGAATAAAGTTATGCCAGTAATTAAATTGATAGACTGTGTGTGTGTGTGTGTGTGTGTGTGTGTGTGTGTGTGTGTGTGTGTGTGTGTGTGTGTGTGAGAGAGAGAGAGAGAGAGAGAGAGAGAGAGAGAGAGAAAGGTTCTGGGTATATGAGTGAGAATCTGCAGTGATTCATGAAACTGAGTGGACCGCAGGTGGAGAAGTTCCTGACTTCTTTGGCATCTTTGCTCGCAGATGCAATTTCGTGCAATGGCAAATACTGCATTGTTGCCAACAACCCAGGGGGATTTTGAGGATTTTCAATCTGTTAATGTTTTTATATCTATTAACCTTCCTAAAACATTGCTTTAGTTTCAGCAACCTTAGCACCAATGTTTCCATAATACTTTTGTCTCACATCTGATATAATCGTGCTCTTTTCTGATCACAAGCTTCAGAATCTTGAGGGTTGGCTTTCTAGGTATATGAAACCTCCCATATGACCATATGATTTTAACTTTTTAAATACTGTTAGACAAGTATTTCTTGTAATGCCACTATAATATTTATACAATGATGAGTACATGTGGACACTGTCTGTAAAGGTAGACAGTTTCTAACCATTGTTTTTGAGGGGCCATTCAATAATCTCCAAAAAAAAGCAAATGGCTTGTAAGTTTGTGTTAGGAATGTTCTTAAAACATTAATACTTTATTACCATCCACTACAGCAAAAATAGAATTTAGAATTAGAATTAATGTATTTTCTTCATCTTACTTTAAATATTAAAATATTGCTGTATGCTCATTTTGCACCTGTAGCTGTAATATACACCGTCTACTATATTTATATTGTTGTGTAATTATTTAAAAAGAATATTGCTGCTTTTGTATGGCTAAGAAACGACATTGCTTTAGTCATATGTGTAAATGAACACAAATACACCAAGGTTAGATGCCGTGGCAGTCAATTCCCTTGCACTGATAATAAAACCGTTTGGGTGCTTTCCAAGTTTGAAGTAGCTGGAGGTTAATTGGGTGCAATTGGTGATGAATATGCACAAGATAAATCTGAGATATCCCTACTGCTTTTCAGAGAGCAGCAAATCCTTCTACATTAAAACTCTTCAGTTTAATCAAGCTGATTGAAAAGTAAATGAAAGTTCCATGCAGCATCATATGATCACTGGCTTTCTTCTCCAGGTTTCCTATTCTTCTATACTGTATGGCCAACAGCACAGTAATAGACAACATCTGGCACAAAACAATCCATGGAGAAACGAAATGTATGACAATATAGTTTGTTTATTGAAATTTATGAAGTTTCAAGTCAGCACATTTTGACACATACTGACACAGCTGATAATATGTGTGACTTATGACTATGTAATGTAGCTAAAGCAATTGTGTAAGTTGGTTAGTTAAAAACAACGTGGTTCTAGTAAGCATATTGGACAGTATCTGTACCATATGGATGAATCGGATCTGATCTCAGGTGCTGGGTGGGCACAAGTACTCGAATGGCATCTCAAGTAAGAATCTGCGCCAAATCAACCGTTCTTGTCAAGATGATGATCCGTTGTGGCAACTCCAGAGAGGAGCAGCTGAAAGAGGATAATTGTTTAGCCAATGTGGCCTGCTGCTAGATCATTGCTTTCTTTTAACAGAGGACAGACTGATATATATTATTCTAATTCACCATATGTCTATATGTGTGCATGTGACTAATGTGTTTTTTATTTCTAAGTTTTACATTTTTTGACCATGTCTGATTTTGCATGCATTTCTGAGTTTCTCATCTATCCAATAACAGGTGTGAAGGATGGTCTTAAAACTAATGATAGATATTCGTGCATTAACATGTACTGGCACAATGATTAATCATTATTGATGCCCCCTGGTTTCCATCTGTGCCACTGCCACAGATGTTCTTTAAGAAGCTCACTAAATTTCACTGAGAATACTTATCAGCTTGTCACCCTGACAACTTTTTTTTGCAAACGTTATTATGCATGCCATTCAGCTACATCTTGTTCTGGTGCTGTTAAGGATTAAGTTCTACAGTAGAAGTAAAAAGATTGTTTGCAATTATTGAGTCTTTTTGCAGACTGACACTGCTTCACACAACACCATTTCAAAAAGATATATATTGATTTGAACAGCAATGCTTTTACTGTCATCTTTAAATAAGGTCTTGTGATTCAGAGGCTTAAAATGGATCGCTTTATGTTTTTGGTGCTGTGGATAAAAGCAAGAGGGTAATGGTGAGAGATGGAAAAAAATTCCTACTCCCCTTTCTAGTACTTGTGCTCAATAAGCTGCTTTAGTCATCCTTGTAACTTCATATTTTCAGGCCTGATGATGCAATACCTAAAACATAATAATAATTCAGCATATTCCTTGTGCATTTCTTTATTTTATTTTTTTTATATATCTTTGAAGATAAAAACCATCTGTAGCTAGTTGGATTTGTCTAATTATTAATTAATGGTATTAGTATTATGGAAAATGTTGTTTTGCAGTGTAATCTGTTTTGTGTCTAAATGTTCAAACTGATTTATTTATTTTTGTTTTTGTTTTTGTTATTTATTTGTTATATTTAGTTTAATTTATGCATGTTTCATTGTATTATGTTGCTCACTGAGTGCATTTTATTGTTATTATTACTAAGATTGGAAACATACTCAGCAATTCCAGAGGTATAAAAAAGAAACTTAAGTATATCATATCTTTAGAAAATTATATATTAAATGTAAAACACACACACACACACACACACACACACACACACACACACACACACACACACACACACACACATCTACATCTACATCACCCATAAATGTATACTATTGCATTAAATTGTTTAATTATTTGAATTATATTTATTTTTGCCAATTTTATTGATTACTTAATTTAATCAATAAAACAAAAAAGTGTTGTATTAATTTTAATTTATTGTATTTTATTTCAATTAAATATCATAAAATATAATTTTATATATTAATTAACCAAGCAGGAATTCTACTTAAAATTGTTCTAGAAATGTAAACTGTTGATGTTTACAAATGATAATAGTAGTAACCTGCATTAAAAAAAAGACAAAAAAGCTATTTAATGTTTTGCATTTCTCCCCCTAACTGTACCTAAATTGACTTAAAAGCGAGGTACAAACCGAACCATTAATTCTGTGTACCGTCACACCACTAGTATATAAATATTACCTTTTAATTCTTCATCTTGTGCTTTTGCCCCTGTGTGATTGGATTATAGCTAAGTTCACACAAACGGTGGGGGCAAAAATCTTTATTTAGTCAATTGATTTTCTCAGGATTTTTCAATCTGCTTTGTGGCTTGAGTTGATTTGACTTCTTTCTGGCTGTGACATTTCCAAGCTGTAGAAGAATCTCAGTCGCACCTAGCTGGGTCTCTGGAACAGAGTTTGCACACAGCAATATAATCACTGGTGCTTATCAAAGATGCTCTCAGTGGGAGAAAGGATGGAGCAGGTGTGGAGTTGACTGAGGTCAGAAAGTCGGATCAAACCTCAAAGTTTTTCGAGGCACTTTCCAAGTTACCACTGGACTCCGTTGATGTTTTTTTTGCAAAATAGCTATTTTTTTGCTTACAAGTTGTGCTCCAATATGTTTTAGTACAGCATACAAAGCAATGGTAAAACAGTTGTGACTATGCATGAGAATGCAAAATTGTAGTGGATAAAAATCAGTAATTACTGTATATTAGTTAATAATATTTTAAACTTTTAAAGTTTATGGTACTCAGGGTTTTATCCAAAAATTCACAGGTTGTCAGCTTTTATTATTCTTTTGACATCTATTGGGAGTTTTCCTTTGTTGGAGGATATTTTTTGAACTATACTTGAGGTGTGGATGAGATTCCAGCTTCAAATAGAATGCTGGATTTGAAAGGGAGGCTTGTAAGAAAAGGGGCTGCTCACTTGATCACAATAAGACCCTCCTTTTAAGAACATATGGCCATGTTTCAAGTTGGCAGATGCTTGTGGCTTATTCTTCAAGATTTTTTATCCCACTGAGAGGAAAACTGGTACATTCCATTTTTTGTAGGAAAGCATTCTGGTGAAGATTAAGACCCCTGCAGTTTTAAAGAGATTTAGCTTTTTCCACTGAACTATAAGACTATTTTTCCACTCGGACACTTCCTGTTGCACTTTACAGATAATGTTATAATAAAAGAGACATAGTCCCTGAATACTTTTTTTTCTCCTTTTCTCGTCAATTACATGAATAGGACATATGCTTCCTGGTGATAGCAATTCAAAAGGCACACGGTACCACAGAAAGTTTGCAAATGTTTATTTGTGACTTGATGCAGTTACCTGTGCACTGATTCCTTCAAGTCACAGCATTGTTTCCTGGAACAGCTTTTCATTTTGAAAGGATTGGGCTTCACAATTTTTGCATAATTCCCAAGTAGAGGGCAATTCTGCTGTAGACTAGGAGTGCGTTGTCTTTAGGCCTGCATGACCGAGGAAACTCTAGAAACTCTAGGAGCTTCAGGTCTTTTCGATCATCTCATGTGAATGAAGATGTGCCATTCTATCTTGTGAATTTATAAAGCAACATGTTACTGTATGAAAAGAATTTTAGCCTCATCACTTGTGGCATGTATGGGCAGGAAATTATTCAGGTGGTGGTACATTTAAAAAATGAGACAGGATAATGAAATATATGAAGCTGCTAACAGGAATATAGCAGAGCTCATTTGTCTCTTGTTTGAAGAGAAATTAGGTTATTCATAGTCCTCCGGGAAATCCTCTAATGACTTCCTTACCCCACCTTTCATTCGAACTATTCAGGTTTGCCGATTTACTCACATACACCTTGTATACAAATTACTCTTTAGAATTTAGAGCTTAAATACTTTGGAAGTTCAATTTGTTAATTGAGCATACATATATAATATATAATATGGCAGGCTATACATTTCACACTTAAAACATCATTATGATGCCACAGCTATAGAAACCATTAATATGATAAAGAAATGCAGTATAACAAAGTTCTGCATCACAGAGAATGAATGCCATTACTGAAGCAAGATGCCCATTTAACACAATTCAACAAGTCTCCTTTCACTGAAGCCATGGCTGTGCTGCCCACATCATATATCATCATATATAGTAGAATTCATAGAACAAAAGCATCAATATGAATCTAAAAAAAAGGTATTATCAGAGCATTATGGTTTTCCTTGGGGATTTGAAATTAAGGTAAATTGTCTGTTATTGTGCAAAATGTAAAAAAAAAGAAAACACAAAAGTATAAATTGTTCATAAAAAAGTGTATTGTTTTTTTAATTGTTTTGACTGACCTTGCCTAATGGTGTCCAGCTTTTCTTGAAAAGTCCATATTGAAAATGACCTTGTAAGTGTATCTGTAGTCGAAGCAATTTCTTTTTCTTTGTCAGCCATTGTAGAATGAAATAAACCAGTTATTAAATCCAAAAGAAAATATTTAAGCAGTTTGCTATGATGTGGTTTGCTAGCTCTGAATCTGACCAGTATCTGACCATCCAATCAAAGAACGTCAAAATGCTGATGATATTATATGCCTGCTAGTCCCCAGTGCTGTAATCTTGCAGTTTGATTGATTGATAACCCTAGATTAGATTTCTCTGTATGTCTTCGCATATGGTGGAATTGACAAATAAAAACCTTGAACCCTTAAACCTCGAACATTTAGTTGTAGCATTGACTCTAGCGATCACAGAGTTATGATTAGGTATGTGGGTGACCAATGATTTGTTGTTAAGACCATTAAAACATTCATATTTGTCATTTGGGGCTTGGCCCATGAATTAATGTCACAAGTTTTGCTCTGAACAGTATAGCCACGGGTGTATAGCCGAGCATGGCATCCTTCGAGAATGAGGATAATTGGGTTAATTATTTTGTGGCATAAATTACCATTGCAGGCCAAAAACAAGTATGCACTTTAGCTGTGTCTCTCAGTGTAATATATACATTAAGTAAATCTTTCTCTTAAGTTATTATTATAAAAAAATAATAATGTGTTAAGTAATTGTTTGCTTTTGTTGCCAATAATATGAGTTTGCTCTAATGGCTTAGTGGGTTAAATGGTTTAAAACCAGTGCTTGTCCGTATTTGCTGGACTTTGGTGGGACTGTAAATATCCAGCATTGAAAGTAGCGGTTATGGAGTAAGACACTAGATTTCTATTCTGAGGGTTATGAATACAAATCTAACTACTGCCCACTTCTACTTCTTGGCCCTGCAGCAATGCTCATAACTCTCAACTTCTAAATTGAATAAATGAGATAAATTAGATAAGGGATTCTACCAAATGTATGTTATTTTGCATTATCACATTTTGCTGGTCCCTGATGTTCCCCTTAAATTTTGTGTACTGTTTCGAACAGTATTAATTTAATTGTATTTTATTTGTGTAGCGTGTAACACAGCCTCATCTGGGTATATTTCAGCAAGGTATCCATAACTGGTGATGAAACAATTTCTACATATTTAAGTCATAATATTTCTCACAAATGCAGTGTATCTGTAGTTGGTAAACATTCACATTTAATTCTGCATATGCTGCACTTTGTCTATGTGAAAGCTGTACTACTTGGTGCTCTCATTGTGCTTTATTTTGAGCAGTAACAAACATTCAGATTTGTTCAAAACTTCAAAAAAATCAACAGCATTGACATCTTATAAAAGAAAAATGGTGAGCACTGCTGTTGGAACAGAATCTCAGAGCATAAAAATCTAACTCTGACACACTTCATGAAACTATTTGCAGCACAGGTCAATTATTGGATTTTGTGCTACTTTAATTGTGAGACCTTCCACAAATCTCAGAAGCAGATAGAAAATAGTGGTTAATTAATTTTTCCGATTATCATAATTAATTTCCTTCATGATAATTTCTGCTTTACAAATGATTAACAATTTTCACCACTTGCAAGATTAGCAATGCCTTGATAAACAACATCGCGCATTAATCTGAAGTGTTGAATCTCAGTGCACTTAATTTTTTCAAGAGGAATCGCAGTCATTTGTTGTTGACGTTCTTAGCAGAACTGACTCACAGATCATAATTATGTGAGGTAAAGTGATGGTGGTCACTGAAGGTGTGCCTGTAAAGAAAGCTTGGTTCCTAGGTGGCAGGACGAAGGGCCCTTAATGAGAGAGAGGCAGTTAATGTAGGAATGAGAGAGCAGTTAATGTAGGAAATAGCACATAAACCCCACTTTAAGTGTCTCTGTCATTTTCTTAGTGGTGCCATAATTTTATTCAGTTTCTCCCACATGGGCAGTCGGAGCGGTTTATTGAGATGATTGTCCTCCAGACGTGGGTGATTAGATCCAACCAGGTGTACATAGTGGTGTTTTTGGTTTGGGAGCGGTTCATGTGCAGCAGGAGTACGCTTTTTTTGCCATCAGCATACTTCATGCGTAGACAATGTTCGGGCATGTCCAAGCCAATTTATTCAATGTGGACATTTTTGTAAAATTTTAATGGAATTATTTGCAGTATTGGAGCAATTGTACATGATTGCTGAAATGGAAATGCAAACAGTACACAAGCTTGTAAGTTGTTTTTTGTCACTATATTTACATTTATGGCATTTGGCAGAAGCTATTATCCACAGCGAATTACAGGGGAAGTGGGAAGGGTTGGTGGTGGGATTTGAAAATGTGACTTTCCTATCCAAAGTCCAATGCCACTAAGTTACCACCTTCCAAAATATTACGTATCCTGAGAACTTAAAACTACCGGTATTCATTAGATAAATAAAAAAGCTGTATTTTGTTTTTACATAAATCAATGTCCCTTGACAAAGAAAGATGCTGTTTTTTTTCATAATCACTGCATCTATATTTCTTAGTAGTAGGCCTAGTAGTTAGCATGTTTGCCGCACATCTCTGTGGTTGGGGGGTTTAAAATCCCGCTTCCACCCAGTGTGTGCGGAGATTGCATGTTCTCCAGATACTCCATGTTTTCTCCAGATACTCCGGACTCTCCCCCGGTTGTAGGAATTGCACTATAGGGTGATTGGCATTTCCAATTTGTTTGTGATGTGTGTGTGATTCTGCCCTGGATGGGGTGTCATTTTGTGCTCTTTCTTGGGATGAGCTCCAAATCCCCTGTGACCCTGTGTAGAATAAGTGGCATGGATGGATGGATGGATGGATGGATGGATGGATGGATGAATGGATGGATGGACTATGGATTATTGGTAAGACAGAACCATATTCAAATGTCACTGAACAGTTATATAGGGGGTAAAAGTTCATGTTTATGACCTGTAATTGGATTTCAGTTGTTTTCCAGTCTTATTTTCAGGTTAGAAATTTTACAGATTCTTTTTTGTTTTCTTTTTTAATAACATCATTGTAAAATTATTGTTTCATTTGTATTAGTTATGTAATATATGGCTTTTGATTAGACACAGAGATACAGTCGTGAAAATATATTATTTTAATGTGTTTTAATAATTAGTTATTAAATTAGGAGACAGAAAGAAAGGAGAGAGAGAGAGAGAGAGAGAGAGAGAGAGAGAAAGAGAGAGGGAGAAAAAGAGAGAGAGAATTGCATGTGTCTGTGTTATGTCTCTACTAATAATAAACCTGTTCGATTAACTCTTTGTGGTTGAATAGATGTTTAAAAAGCAGTGCATTAATATAGATTGATGAGTAAACTGACTGGAACTACATGTTTGTTCACCAGTTTGAGAACACACACTTTCCAGCCAATTAAAATCTGGTATTTATACAATCAATGGTATAAAAAATTAAAAGTTATTATTTACATATTTACTTATGTTTCCGCTGTATGAATAAAGACATAGTTAATATAAGCTGAGGATCAGCTCCATGTTAGCATGCCTAAGGCAGGGTCACTTTTTACACCAGAGGACATACAGCAGCATCTAAATGAAAGGAGGTTTCATCAGTAAAAGGTTTTAATATTTTCTTCAGTCACTTGCACTGCTTTAGTTGTGATCTAAGGCTTCCTGCGTGCTCTTTAACTCGTGCTTGGGATGCATATTTAAGCTGTCTTGAGGATCTCAGAGTCTCTCTGGTGAATCTTCTGAAGTCTCATAATAGGTTAATGGAATGGATAGAAAAGTTTTGACGGATGATGTGTCCAGTACTGTAAAATCCTGAAATGCTCTGAAACATTTTCAGTTTTAGGGCACTTTCACACCTTTTTTTTTATTGGAATGGGTGAAATTACTTATTTTGTTACTGCACATAAATAAATAATCCAAAAAGCAGAAAACAGTGGCTAAGTAGCATGCACAGCTGATGTACTCATATGGTTAGTTTGTCATAAAAATATAATAAAAAAAATGAAAAAAGAACATGGGACTGAGGCTAAATGAATGCTTTGATAATTATTTTAATAACTAGTTTAACACATTATGTACATCACATTTTTATGATGATTTCTATAGTTTGGTGTATTACTGCACCCTATAATACACAGTAAGTTTGGTGCATTGCTGCAGCTGGGTCAGTTCAGGGTTGAATCACTTTTTCTTACTGCAATCAAACTTCACTAGTGTTTGCTTGGAAGGGGACCAAGACCACCTCACTCAGACACTTTCAGACAGGTTATTTTAGTCCATACCCAAGTGCCATTTCTGAGTTTTCACCTGTTCAAACAAAGCACACGAAGGGGGAAATAAGCATCAACATTGTGCATTGGATTGAAGTGGAAATGTTCAGAGTAGATCTGCAGCTTATTGATATTACAGTTTGGTTATATGACATTTAAAAGTTACCGTTTCCAAATCAATTTTTTTGTAGTCACCGACACAAACGTACTTCGGCACACTGCAATGTTTACTTTTTCCTATTTCACTGCACAAATTGGACAAACTTCCTTTAAGTATGGCTTATGCCCTAAATGCAATGGATTTAGAATGCTCTGTTATGATGTTGACATGAAACTGCATGCTTTTAAAAGATTATTGTTGGTTTTATATTAGATCAACATTTCTTCTTTGACCTCTCATTGTTTAAACACCCATAATGTTCACATTTAACAATTTCTCCCTCAAGCACAGAGAAACGAATTACAACTCTTCCTGTTTGGATTATAGATTATAATTATGATTCTTTTAATTAACACTTTTACATTTAAATTACATTAAATATATCATAAAATGTACTTCGTTAATTATTTATTCATAAAGCTTACGGTGATATTTTAAACACTTTAATTAGCCAATGAATAAATAATCACTAAATGCAGTAATTTTATGAATTTCCATGAACAACATTAAAATAATTTAACCTTTGTGTTTTTTTTATGTTGTAGCCTCATGCTTAATTGTTCTCACATTAATCTACATGGTATGTTGTTTTATCACAAAACAAAAAACAGATTTGTGAAACTTGATTTTATTGGAAAAAAAAAAAAAATTAAATATCACATTGACATATAGTAAGAATTCAGTGCATCGCATTTCTTTGGACCATCTTTAAGATGTTTGTACACTTTTGAGATTGGAGATCATAAATTACATTGATTAGACATGATTTTGAAAAATTCACACCTGTTGATATAAGGATAGTACCTAAAAATATTTGGATTGAACTGCGTTCAGGCACAGATCTGGGGAAAGCTACAACAGATTTTTGTTAAATATAAGTTCCCAAAAGCACCCCAAACACGGTGAAGAATGAGCATGAGGTTACAAATATTGTTGTGACACATGGTTGGCCTTCAAAATGTTTTTCTCATCTCCACACATGATCTCTAGAGCTAAACAAGGGTGTATATCTGGATCTTGGTCACTTCCCTTACTAAAGCTCTTCTTGTCTGATTGCTACGTTTGGGCAGATGATTGACTCTAGAATGAATTCTGGTTGGTCTGAACTTTTTTTGTTTAATAATTATGGAGCCCACTTTGCACTTGGGAACCTTCTATGAATCAAATGTTTTTGAAGCCTTATCTGTGCCTCAGCACATTCCTGTCTTTGAGCTCACGGTTCCTTTGGTTCTCTCATAGCTTGGATTTTGATTTGATATTGTCAGCAGTTTCTGCTGTTAGAAATTATATTTAGACATATTTCTTTCTTTTCAAATCATGTTGAACCTAATTTGCAGCAAATATACTCCAATCAAAATTTAAAAAACATCTCAAAGATGTTTCAGGAAAATGAGCTAAAGTTTACAGGGTAAAGAGTGTAGATTGATTTGAGAGAAAAAAAAATACTTGCACGTATTTTAGCGTAAGGCTGCAATATTAAATGTGAAAAAATTACTTGTCTGAATATTTTGAACGCACTGTAGTGGCTGAATAATTTAGAAGTACTGAGTAATATGTCTTAAAATGAATCACTGAGAAGGGAAATTAGCTAAAGAATGGGAAATGGAAAAAATGACTTCTTGCTGAAGTTCACATGCTCTCAGTCAGACATTGCTGTGTTGAATATTGCAGTGAGGGTGATTAGAAGTTCACACCTTCACACAATAATACAATGTAAGCACTTCTGCACTCAGTACTTGCAGACATGCAGAACGTGTCTTTCTCTTTTCACGCATTGCATTTGTCTCTTTTGCTGTGTCAGCATTTTCATAATCATCAACCTACTCACTCCTCATCTTTTTTCCACTCTTCATATTGTCACCTTTAGTCCAATACCCTGTCATGTTCTGTATATACCCGTGGACATTTCTGCATCCAATTGTCATTGGCTATTAGATGCTGATACGGAGACAAGCAGAGCAGACAAACGTACTGTAGCTTCATTCTTTTTTCCTTCCTTGTTTTTTACGAGGCGTGCAGAATCGGATGGCCTGGAGTAACAGTTCAGTCTCTTGTTTATGCTTGATGCCCTTCAGCTTAGAGGGAGAGTGAAACTGAAGAACAATGGCTGTGTCATGAAATATGGTGGGACACAATTCAGTGACTGCAGAATACAAAGCAGGCAGGGGCTGTAATTTGCTGTGTCCTTTTTAGTAGGAAAGACAATTAATAATGGACAATTAATTTTCATTTTCAAGCATGGAATTGTTACAATTATGAGAACTGTGGCTGTGTCAATTTAGAATGCATTGAAAGGCCTGGGGAAATGATCACAACCCTTATCACAATCCAAGTAATGGATCATTGAGTGGATTTGGATCTGTGGAGGTCAAAGATATGGCATTTGAAAACATGGGACATTAGGAACCAAATCAACAGACTCATGCTGATGCTAATAAGATTAAGGCTGGCCATGAGGGATTGTATCTGAGACAAAATGCTGTTTGCAATGAGTTATTTAAAGGAAATGAGAGTTACGAAACTTATTATGCAGATTGTGTAAAACTAACTTTTCACCATTGTATATCTGCATTAAAACCCTTTAATTCTCAGCCCTCTGATTCAATCCTGATTGGATTAAGTACATAACTATAGTTTTAGTGTATATACTCGTAAATCATTATTCAATAATATGTCTTAAGAAAAATAACAATCTGAGAAATGATGGTTTTAAATCTATGCACTGTTGAACTCTTATATTCTGGAATTATTCTTTCAATATCCAATCAAAATTACAAAATTCAGTCTGACACTATTATTTAAAATTGTTTAATTTATTTGTGAGGCCTTGTCTGAAAAAGCTGTCGCAAAATTGGTCAATTGGACAAAATTTGTCTCCAGAAAATCCAAGATGACAAATCTTTCAAACTGTTCAAAAGTTTCCAGATTAGGCCCAAATTTTACCCGACGGTGGCTAGAGCACTTTGCACATTATCAGACAAGAGGATGCACCTTTACTACATCTTCTACTGCCACTACTACAGCTAATACTATTACTAATAATAATGAAACATAACAGTCTGTGAAACAGAGACATTATTTTCTTGAATGCTTCTTTCTATTTAACCATGGAGCTGTCTGACTTCCTGTTTTTTAGAACATATTTGCTCTGTATATCACCTGACCTGACTAGAATTAGTGGTCCAAAATCCAATGCACTGAAGAAACTGAGGAGAACATCATAAATCGACTGATCTGTAAATTACGCTGGTTGGTTAGTCGAATGAGAAACTCTTTTTTTTTTTTTTTTTACTATTTTGTTGCCTAACAATTCATATCCACTGGCACTCCCCTACCATCGACAGAGGGTAAAGGCTAATAAGTGCTTGAGAAATGTAATGCTGGCTAACCCCATGTTTTTGGCCTGCTGCTCATTCTAAAGAAGTCTGCATTAATTGCAATGAATTTACTATTTTTGGTTGATGCTGAAAACCAAAAAAGATGTGGAAAATGCACATGGTATCATGCATAAGTGTAATCTTAAAACCAGCAGAGTTCTACACAATTCCATAATAAAGCCATGAAAAACAATATGCCAGCCAATATTAGAATACTATGACCTTCACTCAAATGTCACTTATTGAAGAGGAAAGGCCAACTCTTTTTCCATTATATATTGTATATGGTGGCTTTTGGGTGTGCCGCTTGAATGTAAAGCATTTGTTTGATACCCTGTTGTAGTTATTTGTTGTAGTTGTGATTTGTTTAATGCAGAATCAAAATGTTGTCAGTGCTAATTACATACATTTAAATGTCATCTAATTTATCACTTGTGGTTAAGGTGTGTGTGTGTGTGTGTGTGTGTGTGTGTGTGTGTGTGTGTGTGTGTGTGTGTGTGTGTGTGTGTGTGTGTTTTTACAGATGGCACTCCTTACACATGGTGGGTTGGCAGAGGTAATGAAAAGAACTTCTACTGGGGTGGTTCTGCGCCGGGAATCAAGAAATGTGCTTGTGGTATTGAACGCAATTGCACAGACCCCAAATACTACTGTAACTGCGATGCTGATCAGAAACAGTGGTGAGTAGATTCACAATTTAACACAAAGTACTTCATCTTTGGGATGAGGTTTTACACAAAAATATACCAACACGTTAGAGTAAATGTCAAATGATATTTAAAAAAAATGAAATAGGAAAGGATCTCTGATATAAACACAAAAAATAATACTCTAAAAATAGCCATTACATAAAATTCTAAATAATCAACTGCAAAATATTTGTTTATTAGATTTCTAGTGTAATTTTTTAAATGCTCAGCAAGAAGAGAAGTAGATTGGACTAATGACATGTTGTATACTGCTGTGCTACATTAATTTGCACTTTTTAAACTCAGTAATGTGCTGGATTTAGTGTCCCACAAGCTGGGAATAAGAACTGGAAACTATCATTGTGCACTTACACAGATGCCCACAACAAAGTAGTTCCCATGCACTGACACCAGTGTGGGGATAATTATTTACTCCAACTGTGGAAGCATGGATATTAACACAATTCAACAGTTAAATGATGCAATTAACCACCACTCACTGCCTTTAAGAATAGACCATTAAAGGCAAATAAATCCTAATGCACTGCAAATTGGCAAGACTTTTAATAAAAAAATAATTCAATGCTTTGTGTTAACAAAGTGCAATATTAAAGGGAATCTATGATTTTCTATGATTTGGAGGTAAATATTTGGGAAACAGGGCATACCTCATTTTATCTAGTTATCTAGATGTCACAAATGCTAATGCTATACTATTTGTCTTTAATAGTGCAGCTAATCATATTAATTGTCAAAACTATCAGAATGGCCTTACATATATATAATATATGCATAACATAAGCGTATAGAGGGGGAAGACAATGCTACATTGTTTTTATATCTGGCCCTTCTGGTACCCTGTTGAGAAAAAGTAAACTGTTCAAAAGTCTTTAGCAATGCCTAATGGTTTGGTTTTTGTAATCACTTTTGTAATCACTAAGAGAAAAGAACTAAGCCATTAGGTTGAAGAAGTAAGTGCACTCTTAGTGTTGGTCCCAATTCCGCATAAATGGAGAAGGTTGCGTTAGGAAGGGCATCTAGCGTAAAACATGCCAAATCACGAATCAGAAATTCATACCGGATCAGTCAATGACCGCCACAGGTATTGTTACCCAACAGAGTACCGGTAAAAATTGGGCTACTGTTGGCCAAAGGAGGAGAAGGAGGAAGGAAGACGTCTACAAAGACAGCAGGAAAAAGAGAAGTGTAAGGGAGTGGAGGTTGGGGTTGTTGGTACTATGACTGAAAAAGGGAGAGAGATACCTGATATGATAGAGAGGAGAAAGGTAGATATGTTGTGTGTTCAGGAGTCTAAGTAGAACGGGAGTAAGGCCAGGAACATTGGAGGTGGATTTAAACTTTTCTATCATGGGACAGATGGAAAAAGAAATGGTGTGGGGTGATCCTGAGGAAGTGTTTAATAAGAGTGTAGTGGGGGTAAAGAGTGTTTCTAATAAAGTTATGAACATGAAGCTGGAAGTTGAAGGGGTGATGTTTAATGTCATCAGTGCTTATGCTCTACAAGTGGGCTGTGAGGTGGAGGAGAAGGAAAAATTCTGGAGGGAGTTAGATGAAGTGGTATAAGGTACCTAGGAATGAAAGATTGGAATAGGGTTGGATTGGAAGGGAATAGAGGTTATAAGCCGGTGATGAGTAGTTATGGTCTTAAGGAGAGGAATGTGGAAGGGCAGATGGTGGTAGATCTTTCTTAAAAGCGTGGATATGACAGTGGTGAATACGTATTTTAAAAAGATGGAGAATCATAGAGTGACGTATAGGAGTAGAGCAGGGGTGGGCAATTAATTTTTACAAGGGGAAACATGAGAAACCTGAATTGTGTCAGAGGGCCACACCAACGATAATATTTTAGGGATGCATTGAAATGAAAATTCTTGGCCAAAGCCAAAAACCAAAAATTTGGAAACCAAGGCCAAAACCGAAAACCGAAACACAAAAAAAAAAGATTAGGTCAATTATTAGAACCATTGCATTTATGGCTATGAGTGTGTACTAACCTCACTAAAATCAATGCATTGCAATTCAAAGAATAAATTAATTACAAAAGTGTTTTATTTATTATTATAAATTATTGTTATTTATTTGTTACCATTCATTGTTTTTGACAGACAGGCAGCGGTCAATTATTATTAGCAACGGTTTGTTAAACGAAAATAATTGACCGCCGAATGTTTGGAAGCCCATTCAAGTAAATGGAACGTTCTAATCTACAGCATTAGGAAGAGCCGTGTAATAAATAATATTATATTATAATAATCATTATTTTCAGGATCCACGGGGAATGTTTCAAAGATTAACCCGTCGATTCACTGGAGACCACTGATCTAAGGCAATGAATTCCATAATTTTTTGTGTTATGCCTTTTGTCTTGGCACCATCACTGGAAAACTTTCCTGCCTTTTCAAAAACGTCCTCTACAGACGAAGTGCGCATGCTCGGATTGACTTTACTTTTCTGCGCCGCGTTCTTCTCATATTTAAAATGGCAATCGGGATGTTTGGATTTCAGGTGATAAATTAAACCCGACGTGGAGAAACTCTTTGCAGATACATCCCCTCTTGAAATTTCAGGATTGCATGTTTTGCAAATCGCTATCCACGCACCGCAGACATATTGCTCTTATCCAGATAACCGTGTGCTGCTGTGCTTTTTTATTGTGTCATTACAATTGTGTTTCTGCCGTGTTGTTTCGGTGATTTAGGTATTTCGGCCGAAAATTTCCGCCGGCCGAATTTTCGGTGCATCCATGTAATTTATGATTGGCCTCACGCTGGCCGGACAGGGAACGTACTAAGGGTTGTATGTGGCCCACGGGCCGTAGTTTGCCCAGGTCTGGGGTATAGGCAGGTGCAAACAGGTGGACTATGTTCTATGTAGGAGATGTAGCCTAAAGGAGATTGAAGACTGTAAGGTGTTGGCAGGGGACAGTCTAGCCGGACAGCACCGGATGGTGGTCTGTAGGATGGTTTTGAAGGTGAGGAAGAGGAGGAGGAGAGTGAGGACTGAAAGATGAATAAGATGGTGAAAGCTGAAGAAAGAAGACTGTAGTATGAGATACAGGGAAGAGGTCAGACTGGGGCTCAGTGGTGCTAAAGAGGTGCTGGATGATTGGGTAACTACTGCAGGAGTGATGAGGGAGACAGAAGAGAGAAGAGGTGACCATCTGTGAGCAACAATATAGTTTCATGCCAAGATTTGGAGAAGGTGGAGAAGTTCTGGTACCTGGGGTCAACAGTGCATAGTAATGTAGAGTGTGTTAGAGAAGTGAGAAGAGGAGTGCAGGCAGGGTGGAGTGGGTGGAGAAGAGTGGCAGGAGTAATTTGTGATAGAATGGTATCTGCAAGAGTGAAAGGGTAATTTTATAAGACTTTGGTGACACCTGAGATGTTGCCAAGAAGGAGGAAAGAGTAAGGCACCTTTGAGGTGGTTTATGGATGTGGTGAGGGAAAACATGCAGGTAGTTGGTTTGAAAGAGTCAGATGTAGTGGGAAGAAGAATCGCTAAAAAAAAAGCTCATCAAATGGACATCAGGTGAATCTAACTAGATTTGCTTGTATTTAGTCATGGCTCCCATGACAAATGTTGTGGTTTATGAAGCTTTGATCTAAGGCAGCTTTTAAATGGTATTATTTGTGTCTGTGTAATTTACTAAACGATGCTCGTTTTCTGTCTTGCTATGATAATGCTGATGTTAAACAGGTGTAGACAGGACAATATTTGTCATAATAGAATCAGGGTACTGCAAATTCACTAAAATATCAAAGGTTTGGGAGTATAAATATGCAAATATAACACTAGGGTAGGGACATTGTGGTTATGTGGCAAAGACTTGTTTACTTTCTCATTAAGGGCTCAATCTGTTCAGTCTGTAAATTGATATCCTTGTCACAAATTGACTCTGTATTAATATATTTAATTAACAAAAAGAACAATTTTGTATGTCAAAAAGTTTTAAGAGTGGGCTGTTTTTGCTCCATTGGGGGTCCTTAGCAACATGTCTCAAAGCTGTTTCAAATATTGACTTGGTTGCTTGGTTTAAACAATCCTTACAGACAGATAGCCACTACAACCACCAATATTTGTATCCATGTATTTAAAAGGAACATGTGTATCCCTGCTCATGCAAGCAGTTATGGGCAAAGGTAAGTGTGCACACCACTACTACTGTGCTGACCCTGTCTCTGATTTCCAGGATGCAATTTGAAAAATATATATTTACTGGAAGTTCCTGTTCTAATTGTGTTGTGTAATACCATGTATTTTATTTGGTCATGATAAATGTGTGCAGTTAGCAAAAAGTTATATATTGTGTGTAAAATAGGCTCACTGATATCTAATGGAGGACAATATTTTAAAATTGCATGTTTAAACAATGTCTCTTTTGTTGTCTTACAATAGACGGAGTCATATTTTTCCCCCTGTGGTTTTCTGTTGCTGTTGCTACGTCCAGAAGCACTTAAAAAAATCAATGTGGGCAAAATGGAGACCCCCCCAAAGATATACACTGTTAGACAATTATTGATGACACAAAAATTGTCCTACTATAATTGCAGTTATATAGAAATCGTTTTAATGGTGAAAACGGCCAGTGTTTGTTTGCACTATCAAACAATGGAGTCCAAACTACTATACATTCCTGGTAGCTGTCACTAGTTCCATTAAATGTAGCATTTTTCTTCTTCACAGGCGAGAAGACTCAGGGCTTCTGGTCTATAAGGACCACTTACCTGTGAGTCAGGTGACTGTGGGGGACACAAATCGAGCTGGATCAGAGGCCAAGCTCACTGTGGGAGCTTTACATTGTCATGGAGACCGTGAGTTCATTTTCATAAATCCACTGACACATTTTATTGTGTGAAATGCAAAATAAGGACATGTCACATCAGCATTGTGACTAATGAAGGGATGGAATATTACCTGAATCAGCCTTTTTTTTTTTGGTCATTTTGTGCCATAAAACAATGAAAGGCATGACAAGAAATACATCTATGGAGTAAGAATAAATAAGGTCATTTTAGTTTAAATTAAACAAGTATATTTTTATAGAGTATGGGCACACTATATCAAAACCCCCCCTCCACCAGCCAGTATTTAAAGAGATTAACAGCAGGCCTGCTTCAGCTGAATAAAGAAATCCTGATCTACTAAACTATTGTAAGTTGTTCGCAAAGTATACCAGAACTTATTCATACAGTAGCTTTATACATCATAAACAGGACTTTAAAGTTTGGAAAAGCCAGCCACTGTCACCGGACTAATATAGCATGTATTTCCTTTCCGGCTAAGGCCACGGGCTGCTGCATTCTGAAATAGCTTAAACTTCTGTAAAGAGACAACAGTTTCCCAACATGCATAGGTTCCAGCTCTGTGGGTACTGTTGAAGAACACCCATTATTTTGGTAGAAAAATTCTTGTTTCCTTAAAAAAATATTCATTTAACTAGATGCTTTGTTATAATAAAGAATAATACTATTGGTATTTCCTGTGGTAGTGTTTATTTAATGATTGTGTTTACTGACGCAATTTCAGCAGAGTATAAAATGTTATGGTAATTAATGTACGTTTTTATAGTTAGAATTTTCCTGCAGTGTTTTCTTTTTGTTAACTGTTAAAATATACAATTAATGTACTATCATTAAAAAAAATTGCATTGACCTTTGGACAGAATCCACATGAAGTGTCCAGGAGTAATATTTTGCAATGCATGTGTTTATCAAGAGGTTTTTCTTTGGAGAAACAAGGATAGGTTTGTTTTTTGTTTTTTTAACCACTACTGTTATCTGGAGATGGTTGTCTATAATTTAAGGTTTGACAATGACAAAAAAAATTCAGCATTTCACAAAACAGAAAAAACACGAATGTTCTTTCTGCTGTTTGGGTTTGGGTTTGCCTTGCAGCTGTAAAGCCATCAGTTTGATCTTGAGTATACAATCTCCAATTGTCTCCCACCTTCTCCAAAAAACATGGCAATAGGCAAATTGACTAGGTTAAATAGCCCCAGGTGTGAATGGAGTGTGGGGAAGAGCATGTGCAGGGCGCCCTGCAATGGACTGGCGTCCCATGTAGGGTGTATTTCCACCTCAGGCCCAGTGTTCCCAGGATAGGTTCCTACGCATCCCTGACCATTAATAGGTGTTACAGAAGTGGGTCAGTGAGTGAGTGAGTGGTCATAGTTGCATTTTAAGTGTTATGTGAATGGAATAACATTTTAGCAAAGTGAGCACTTTCTGTTATTCAATATGTTCAAATTCCCTGAGGAGTGCTACAAGCAGAAACACTTCCCCAATGTGGCAGTAATCCAATTTGGAGGTTATGAAAGCATGCTCAAGTCTATCAGTTTTTTTCTACACATTTTCTTTCTGGATTATAAAGTGATTAAATAATTTTTAAGCATTAAAGCACTTACAGACAACTTTGGTTTCATAGAGCAGCTGTTGTATTCATATAACGTTCATTGACATTAATGTCAAAATCTAGGGTTAAACTTCATCTGTAACATGCCCAAGAGAAGGTGTTTATTTCAGTTACTTATGCAGAATTTAACAAATAGGCTGTGTCTGGTTGGTTAAGCATTTCTGCCAATAACGCTTATATTTTAAGATATTTA
>MU551707.1:4315539-4465689 GCA_024362625.1 Silurus asotus
ATAAGTTTTTCTGTGACCCTCAAGACACAAGAATGTGTACAAGTGGTCTCTCTCCAAAAACATTGGACTAGCAGTCACAGAGCAACTTGGCAAAGTTCGACAAGAAGAGCAGAGAATAATGAAGCCAGACACAGTTTTAATGCCAACGAATGGACATAAAAGTTATGAAAATAGCAGTGCTACTGTAATTCACAGATGATATTTGTGCTGGTTATTTTCAACACCAACCACATGCGAATCCCTACAGCCACCAGACCAGAAATAAGAGGACAAGCATGGTGCCTAATCATCCCACTGGTTTCATCACCGCATGAAAATGTGTTTTCATGCCTCATTATTCCTGTTAATTGCTTTAGACTTATTATTCAGATGAGCTGTATTTAATTGCAGTCACCTGTTCAGCAAGAATGTAAGGCTAAACACTTGCAGTGAATTTTCCACTGTTTTTCCTCATTTCACACCTGTTGCTCAACTTGGCAGAAAAATAAGGACAAAAATAATTTTTGATCATGTAAAGCCATGTTGGAGAATCAGTCTTCATTACATTTCTGTTTAAACTCGCCTTCCTTCTGTGCACCTGGGTGTTTTCAGCTATGTAATACATTATACCTAATGGAATCCTCTTAGAGGAGATCTGAGTCTCTAGAAATTTTGATTATAGTCCCGTATGCCTCAAGGGGCTGCATGAAAATGAAGGCACTGACCTACTGGGTGAAACTATTATTGTGTATTCATCACCTTATTTATCTATAAGGTTGAGGTGGGAAAAGAGCAGTCCTTGTTTAGATTAATGCTCAGTCTCCTCTTTTTTGGACCTTCCACAGGTATGGGTTTTTTGGTTTATGGAGCATCATCTAAATTTTGTGTTTATTGTAAATTTATTTAGATTTGCATTTAAAATAGCATGTTGGATACTTGATTTTGATTTGATTTCTACACTGATATATCTTTAGATAGTTTGATGAGAACATTTCACTAAAACAATTGACCTGTACAGTTGTTTCTAATGAAGTGACAGTGTATAGCATGCAGAAAAAAAGCAGGTTGGTGAAAGATTGACTTTCAGCAACTGCTTTTACTGACTGAATCCAGTCAAATGTGTAACAACACTTTCTGTACACAACTTCTTTGATTCGTTATTATGCATCATGTGATCTAACAGTCCAATCAAAATATAGAAATATTAAAATAACTACCTTTTTTTTTAATACAAGCACAAACATTTTCTGGACTATTATGGACTGTTATACTGCAATAAAATAAACTTAAAAAAATGGTTAAGCAAATAATTAATAATAAAATAACAAACTTTTTTGTTTACAATATATTAAACCATGATTACCATGAGCAAAATAACCATAAGCAAGCCAAAATATATACTGACACAAAACAATCTGCAAAAAATGGAGAGACTTCATCAACTTTATTTTCACGATTTTTCCAAAGACCTAATTAGTTGTAGTTAGTTTCTGAACAAAGGCTCTTTATCTTCATCTGTCTCTGGAGATAAAACCTCAATCTAACCTGCCTAAATTATAATTGCCAGAATTGTAACCAGTGTGGATCATTGCGTTCCAAAGAAGGACAATTACTGTGCATTTATAGAAGCTGTTTTTATTTAAAAATAATTTCTCTTATATGTCCTTGAAGATATGGAAGTTGTAGGTTTATCACTTCAATGATATGAGAAAGATAAGATGATTTATGGCCGTGTCACTTTACCAGAATGAGGCTAAAGTCATTTCCAACTAGGTAATGTAATTAATTTTCATTAATGGGTGAAAGATTGAATAAAGATAGCAAACAAATGAAAATTTAATATGATTTAATGATGCTGCACATATGGGCTTCAGTGGGTTTTGATGGGCTCGCTGTTCGGAAAATTGAGATCAATAACCCTGACAGTAATTAAGTAATATAATAACACCATTTCGCATTATTAATCTTAGCATCAGGTAGGAATTATGAAAGAATTCCCAGCAATGGTTTCGGTGATGGTTCACTAATATGCAACATAAATCACATTCTTCACATTACGACGTATTTGACATTTCACATCTGAATAGTTTCTATGTGGATATCAGGATGAAATTAGGCTTCTCATGATTAAATATTTAGCATTTGGTTTGTACCAAGACTCTTTAGACAAGTCAAGTAGGCTTTATTGTCATTTTAACCATATGCAGTGCAGTACACATTGAAATGAAACAATGTTTCCCGAGGACCAAGGTGCTACAGCAAACAACATGAATTAACAACAGGAAAACAAAACTACACAAGTTTAATGGCCACGTGAGTCACGTCACTGATTGCAATCATCATCTTGTTTGCACATTTGTTACAGCATTAGTAATAGAGTTCACAGAGCTTTTCCTGGCCTTTTAGAGGAATTCAAGAAATTTCTTTGGATATTTAGACACTTTATATCCTGTAAATAACCATTCAAGTAACTCTTATTAACCTCTCATGTTGATGTATAGTAGAACACACTTTAAAATATAAAGGCTGCAGTTGTTCTTTGCAACACCTTAAAAAAAACATTTTTCATTGTCTAGGGTCCTTCATTTTACCTATACAGAGATTGCTTTGGAGAGTAAACAGGTTCTTGGTTCTTGTTGAAATGATCCATATCAAAATAGCAAATCAAAATAGCAAACCAAAAGGACTACATATTTCGGTTTGTGTCTTGTGTACCTTTAGTACTGTCACAATTTCAAATTCAGTCAATGTGGACTCAATCACTTGACAGTATGACTCATGACAGTCTGTAGATTGTGGATTACATGTTGAACTTACTATTAAAATTCTTACAAAACACATTTGAATAAGAAAGAGATTCGAATAAAAAATAAGGTTGCCTTGATTCAGTAAATAAAAAGTAAGATCTTCATTACATCTACAATTCTTTGTCTTAAAGCTCCCTTAAGCTTCCCTGAGAGAGTATCTTCAGAGGTGTCTCATTTCCTCTGCTCAACACTAAGAAAATTATCCTCTTTGTAAACCTAGCTTAACTACACAGGAATGCAAAATGGGCTGGTGCAAGAGAAGGAAATAAAAGTCTCTCTTTACTCTTCAGCTGCTCTCACAGTTAGATTTCCTAATCAATTTCCATTAAGCATGTAGGCACATGCTTTGTGATTGATGGCAGTGTGTGGACAGCCTCTGATCCTGTGATTGGCTCTTGTTTAGGGAGCAATTCAGGCTACACGAAGTGTCACATGACTTAATTCCCAGTATCATGACCCCAGATGTACTAGATTGGACAAACTAGAATTAGCATTTAGTCCAACATCCATTATCCTCACTCTGTGTCACTCTGGGTATAAGGATTAGCTATTTTTTTCAGCTAGAGAAAGACTGAGTGTGTGTCTTTATTCTGGATCTGCATTTCCTTCACAATCTTTAGATTTATCTGGTTTTTATTTGCTTTTCAACAATGGTGAATAACACAAGGTGGTTACATTGGTTGACGTTTTAGTTGTTATATAATTATTTATAAAATGACCATACATAACCACATTTGTTTACAGGATTCCAATTTTATTCTGTATTCTTCGAATATCTATCATGCTGCTCAATTTTTAGTCATTTTTTAACATATACATTTAGAAAACATTTTCCAAACCTACACTTCCACCTGTGGAAACGCCCTAATAATGAGGTATGCTAGGTTATTTTTCAAACTAATCTCTGTCTTCCACATCTGTATATGTATATACCTTGGACAAACTTTTTACAGAATTTTAACTTTGGATAAATTGTTAAGAAAAGCTTAAATAGAATTTGGTAATTGCACATGCAATGTGCACACTGTGGATGTAGATTAGGTTAAAAAAACTAACTGTTTAAAAAATGTGTGTGAAAATGTGTGTGTCTGAAAGTGTGTTTGTATTAATGCGTGTGTGAGAGTATTGCACTGTAATAAACAGTTGTGTTCAAATACGGCTGTTTCATAGGGAGGTGTATGTTTAGCAGCGTGTGGAAGCTGTCTGAAATCTACAGATACCCACTAGCCATTACTGGTTATCTCACAAGTTCTTTCCTCAGAGGTTTTGAAAGGAAGAGACGCCATGAGGCACCATCCAAACTGAGAAAAACAGCAGCTGATAAGCTCTCAATAGAGTAAGACATACTCAGCTGACATAATAGATGACAGCCTCATAAATTATGACCTGAATTAAAGCGCCACTTGGAAGAAGTTATTGCCAGAGCTTCTTTTCAACTCAACTTTGGAAAAAGCACGCTAAAAATGCCAGGGTAATCTAGGAAACATTTTTATATTTTGCATTAAACAGAGATGGCAACACATCCCCTACTCAAATAGAAGTACAGATACTCAGGTTGTAAAAGACTCTGGTAGAAGTTGAAGTACTGACTACACTTTTTCCATTCAAGTTAAAGTGAAGAAGTTTGGGCTCTGACTTTGACATTGCAATTATTACTACCTGTTTTAGTGTCATGCTAGTAACTGTACCTCAAATGTTGGTAACTAATGAATGTATCCATGCTAAACAACCACCATATAGAACACAAGCAGAGAAAAGATGATGATGATCAGGTGATCAGTCAAGTCAAGTCAAGAAGCTTTTATTGTCATTTTAACCATATATACCTGACGCAGTACACAGTGAAATGAAACAATGTTCCTCCAGAACCCTGGTGCTACATAAAACAACATAAAGCTACATAACAGAAAACTAAGGACTAAAGTAAGTGTCCTCGCCACATCATGTGCAACCTGGTGCAAACAGTGCAAGATAGATAGTGCAAGACAACACAAGACAGTTTAAGACAAGACAAGACAATGTAGGACAAATACACAAAACACAAAATAGCACTGTTAGTAAACTTACTGTATATTACACAGTGCAGTGTGTAAAAGAGAACTGAGTACAGGAGTGTACCTTGTAATTGAACAAAATGTCAACAAAAGAGTTCATGTTGACATCACTGACTCCCACTGTCTCATCTACATTAGCCATACCTTCTGCCTTGTTTGTTGTTAGCTTCCTAGGCTAGCATACATCTGTGGTGCATGATAACAGGATATGATCTGTGCAATAACAAAAAAATTGATTGAAGTCTAATCTAAATGCAATCATTGCAACTGAAAAATTAAATATTGTATAAATGCAACAGTTTACACTATATTGCCAAAGGTTTTGGGTCACCTGGTGGTAATTATGGTATGTGATTTTTGAGCATTGCATTCCACATTTAGTGCCAATTTGCATTTATAATTCCCTTCACTCTTCTGGAAAGATGTTTTACCAGAGTTTTGGAGGGTGCTTATGGATATTTGTGTTCATCAGCCACAAGGGGATTACGAAAGTCAGGTACTGATGTAGTTGAAGAGACCTGGGGTGCAGTCAGCGTTCCAATTATTTCCAAAGGTGTTCATAAGGGACGAGATCAGAGCTCTATAGCAGGCCACTCAAGATCTTTCTCTCCAAAGCATATAAACCATATTTTTAAGGATCTCACTTTGTGCACAGGGGCATTGCCATGCTTGAACGGGTTTGGGTTTCAAAGTTCAAGTGAATGCAAAATTTTATTATAGGCATCTGAAGCATAAAACATCCTGTACTAGTTGGTAAATTTTGAATGTTTAACAAACCAAGAGAAAAAATCTGGAAAAAAATTAATAAATCGATAAGTAAATAATTAACAAGAAATAGGTTGATGGGCTGAAAACAGTGCACAATGAAAAGAAAAAATATTGACCATGTCACCAAATAGAATAAAACTAAAGTAACAAGCCTGGTTTTGTATCACACAGGAGTCCCCAATTTTCTGTCTGTGGTTAGTCAAAGATAATGAAATATGATGGGTTTCGAACACCTTTAGACACACACACATATAGATACAGTGTAGGTTATACTGAGATCTAAGGTACGGGGTCTGAGCAGATAGGGACATGATGTCATTGGAAGCTAAAAAGAGTCCATGGTAATGACTACTTTTTGAAGGTGTTAATAAAAAGGGATTTTTTTTTTCTAACAAGTAATAGTGCAAGTAATAGGTTTCACTTTGAAAAATTACTCGTTCATGCAGTTTTTTAACTCCAAGGTATGATGGTAATTTTTGCTCAATAAGCCCAAACACCTCCTTGTCATAGCATGGAATGAGAAACCTTACACAAATGGAACCATTCTTTATTTGGTTTGCTTTTGAGTTAGTAAGTTATTATTAAGTCTGATTAGATTAAATGAAAATTAGGTGTATATCAAATGCTATTGGCTTTTTGTGAAAATCAGCCAAGCTTTAGGTCACACTCCCATGACCCTTCCTGTTTCAAAAGGAAATATGCCAACATACAGATATAAGTCATAGCTCTGAAGACAGTTCATGCACTTTGTCATACCCCTTTACTCTTAAATAGTCATCCAATGCATGTCATTCAGGGAGAGATTTTCTATTTAATAAGTGGTTTTTGACTATTTGATTTGACCTTTTGGACATTTCAAGTATATGTCTGCTGAAAATGGTTAGAGCTTTTAATCATTAAAAGACATCATCCTATGTATATTACATGATTATTTTTGTGTAGCTTGTTTAAAAAGCTAACATATTCTATACTTACTGTCTTATTTGGGTTCATATTTGAACACTTTGTTCAGATAGTGACCTTTTCTAGTCATGTACCATAGACAGTTGGGAACATCCGCAGAACTTGTGAAACTTCAAACCTCAGATGATGCGATTGACCTTTTAGAGCATGTGAAAGGAAGGAAGAACATTGACTTTCGATCATTAGCAGAGTCTCTGAAAAGTGCAATTCCCTATTTTCTCCAAAGTCCTGAACTTTTAAATCCACAAACCTCTCACATGTCTCTTTTGTTGTGCCTTTTATTCTTTGCTTTGGGTCTTAAAGGTCAGTATCTGAAATGGCCAGCAATCAGGAACGCACAGAAAGATCTAACAATTCTAGGGCATACATTTATGTAAAGAAACACAGATAGACATCACTAAATGGTTAGGTATAGGGGAGTGCCAAATAATTACTTCACATTGATCCAAAAATACCTCAGATTCTTTTCACACACTGCTGACAAACAGCACTAATGTGGAACACAGTCTTGGTGTTTAACATTTGATCTTTCTTTTAAATAGTGTAAATAGCTTTTAAATATACACCCAATTTTTTAATAACATGAAATTTTAATAGCATTATTCGTAAAAAGAATAAAGAATGCAAGCTAACATACATACATAAATGAATAAGACAATACATTCATTTAAGAATGCAACTTTTTAAAAGGAGTATAGGCTCTGATGGTGTAAGTTCAGAAGATTTTAAAATCTCTGATCTGAGCTGATCTTAATGCCAAAGATCAACAACACATTTTTCAAAACATAGTATGATTCTGATTAGTATTAAATTTCTCTAGTCTAAGTGAATGTGTAATAAAAAAAAATACCATAATTGCTCGGAATCTGTCTTTTCCAGAAGGTCATTAGTGTTTAGCAGCCAGTGCTCATTTGTGCCTCATTTATTGCTTTCAGCTGGCAGATCTTGTAAAAGGTCAAACTCTGAGGTGTGATCCTTGTTAGTTAGTTATTGAGTTGGAAACATGTGGATATGTGGTGGAGTCTGAAATTAGAATGATGATTGAAGTCAAATCTAAAAGCAATCATTGCAACTGAAAACAAAATATTGTATTAATGCTACACTTTGGAATAATAGTTATACAGCCACTAGACAGCATACGGCTTAAAGAAGTATTTTTTTCAAAATGTATATCATATCATAGCATATCATAAAGCCAAAAATTAAAAACTATTTCAGATTTTTTTTTTTTAACCTTCCGAGCTATAACTTTAATACACCATAGATAGGACTGAATTCTATTACAAGGCACCATCCACAAACACCTATTGTCATCTAGGAGCAATTTAGAGTATTAAAATCACCAATTGATATGTTTTTGGAAGTTTTAGACAGGTGGTCATAATGTTATGCCTGTTCCGTATATCTTAATAATATGTACAGAAAATTCATATAAAGGCTATATAATTAATATAATTTCAGTGACTAATGTGCAGAAGCTGTTGAACAAACACACACAAAAAAAGTATATATAAATAAATATATATATATATTTACAGTGAGGAAAATAAGTATTTACCAGGTTTGCACACACTGCAGGAGGGATTTTGGCCCACTTCTCCACACAGATCTTCTCTAGATCAGTCAGGTTTCTGGCCTGTCTCTGAGAAACAGTTTTAGGTCTGGAGACTGGCTAGGCCACGCCAGAACCTTGATATGCTTCTTATATGCTTCTTGGTTATCCTGGCTGTGTGTTTTGGGTCATTGTCATGTTGGAAGACCCAGCCTCCACGCATCTTCAATGCTCTAACTGAGGGAAGGAGGTTGTTCCCCAAAATCTTGCAATACATGGCCCCGGTCATCCTCTCCTAAATACAGTGCAGTCGCCCTGTCCCATGTGCAGAAAAACACCCTCAAAGCATGACGCTACCACCCCTATGCTTCACAGTAGGGATGGTGTTTTTGGGATGGTACTCATCTTTCTTCTTCCTCCAAACACGTTTAGTGGAATTATGACCCAAAAGTTGTATTTTGGTCTCCCATGACTCCTCTGGATCATCCAAATGGTCATTGGCAAACTTAAGACGTGCCTGGACATGTGCTGGTTTAAGCAGGAGAACCTTCCATGCCATGCATGATTTCAAACCATGATGTCTTAGTGTATTACCAACAGTAACCTTGGAAATGGTGGTCCCAGCTCTTTTCAGGTAATTCTGGGCTGATTTCTCACCTTCCTTTGGATCATTGAGACCCCACGAGGTGAGATCTTGCATGGAGCTCCAGTCAGAGGAAGATTGACAGTTATGTTTAGCTTCTTCCATTTTCTAAAGATTTCTCCAACAGTGGACCTTTTTTCACCAAGCTGCTTGCCAATTTCCCTGTAGCTCTTTCCAGCCTTGTGGAGGTGTACAATTTTGTCTTTGGACAGGTCTTGGCCATGTTAGTAGTTGGATTCTTACTGATTGTATGGGGTGGACAGGTGTCTTTATGCAGCTAATGACCTCAAACAGGTGCATCTAATTTAGGATAATAAATCTAGTGGAGGTGGACATTTTAAAGACAAACTAACAGGTCTTTGAGGGTCAGAATTTTAGCTGATAGACAGGTGTTCAAATACTTATTTGCAGCTGTATCATACAAATAAATAGTTAAAAAATCATATTTTGTGATTTCTGGATTTTTTTTTTAGATTATGTCTCTCATAGTGGACATGCACCTACGATGACAATTTCAGACCCCTCCATGATTTCTAAGTGGGAGAACTTGCAAAATAGCAGGGTGTTTAAATACTTATTTTCCTCAATGTATATATAAACAAAGTGATTGACATAAAACCTGACAGTGATTTTAAATCAGAATATGTTTTTTAAATTTGGCAGTTGTTTCTTACTACTTTTGCTTATAGCTAGAGATGGACAGTGTATTTGCCTGTTAAAGCTGCAGTTTAGGACTGTCATTTTAATAAAGCATTCTCGGATGCAAACACTGGTTGGTAAACTTTGAATCTTTAACAAACCATGTGAACAAAAACAAAAAAACGAGACAGGGTCAAAGTCTAAGCAGAGGTCAGAATACAGGATTAGACAAAGATAGCAAATTGTTTAATCAATGCAAGTCAATATAAAAAAAGGACAATCAAAAAAGGCTTAGAACATCAGCATAGGGGAGTGGTAGCTTAGTAGTTCAGGTGCTGGGTTACTCATACAAAGGTTGCGGGTTCAAGCCCTGGTATCGCCAAGCTGCCGCGCTTAAACAAGGCCCCTAACCCTCTGTGCTCCAGGGGGCTGTATAATGGCTGACCCTGTGCTCTGACCCCAGCTTCTAAACTATCTATTGTATATTCAATGAATTTAAAATTAAATAAATTACCATCTTTCCCAGCCAGTGTGTTAGTGTCATTCAATGAAATCTGAAATGTTCGATGAGAAAAATAATCAATTAATTGTAAAAGAAAATGAAAAAAAAAGGTTAATGAATAAATTGACCATGCAAAAAGATTTAACCAGCTGCCATATGTATAAAGTGCTGCTTCTATGTTCCTTCGAGCAAGGCTTAAACACTCACAGGCTTAAAAACACACAATCAGATCATGCTAGATCCCTTCACATACTTTAGTGCAATTCATGATGAATACAAGCTTCACCTGGCTTGAGCACAAAGCAGAAAAAAAGAGGAAAGTCATGGAAGTCATGAAAGTACACTACTGAATTATTGGTTTGTCATATCTTGTTTGCACAAAGTAACCATAGCATTGCCACAAAGTCCTAACTAATACAGACTAACTGTGCATACTATTATTACTATTATTTTTATTTTTAAGAATTATATTACAAATAATAAAAGGAAAGCTTTTTAAAAACCAAAATGGTATGTACAGTGCATTTCACTAATTATTTTGTTGTGTTCCTTGTCTTAGAAAAACAAATATTCTCTTTTTTCACCTTCACTGCTATATAAATAGCATATATTATGATTCCTAGAAAATTCTAATAGACTCCACCTTCTTTCTCAGAATAAAAGTGTAAAAGCTTTTGCTTTCTTAATGGCTCTTGCTGGCTCAAGAGCAGTGAGAAGCAGCACTGATTATATTTGTTATATTGTTATATTTGTACAAAACTGAGTAGAGTGGAAAGCAAGACCCATAGGGAACAAGAGAGAGAGAGAGACTACTCACTGAATCGGCTGGTTAAAATGCACATGAGATTTAAAGCAGAAGATAGATAGATAGATAGATAGATAGATAGATGAATGGATGGATTGACAGACGGACGGACGGACAGACAGACAGACAGACAGACAGACGGTGTTAGATAGGTGTGTTTGTGATCAGACATTAGTCATGTGACTAATGCATTCATTTTGGATTTGCGGGCGTGTGGGCAGAAGGAAGGAAGAAAGGAAGGAAGAAGGGAAGGAAGGAAGAAATATATATACTTGTCATATGTACTTTACAGCACAGTGTATATAATGCAGAATGCTGTGTTTATTCTGTTTTGTCGCATTCATTGCTTTTATTAACACATCCTACCATTGTTACTTATGTCAGTTTCAGCCACATGCACAGGATAGAGCAACTTTTTTCTTCAAAGACAAAGGTCTTATTTTGACTAACAATATTTGCTTTGTAAATAAGCATTAATTATTTTTAATAAACTTATTTTAGACTGCAAAAAATAACACAAACATTGGACACATTTCTCACTCCTGGAGTGCTGCGGCTTATAATTTATAAAGCACTAAACCTTTAATTAATGTGTCTACATGTGAATATATTTAATATAAAAAAAAAGGGCATCTTTTTTTATTGGCATGGCATGTAAAAAAAAACATTTTTTGCAAGTAGTGTTGTTCATGAGAAAAAAGCGAGCTTTAATTAAACTACATCTATAAAAACAATACAATTAGTAGTGTTAGATTTTAATGACAGGGGTGTTTTGGTAAGGACTACAGAAAAACAGTTTTGTTTCCAGCCTGATGATGTGCCAGCATTTTGCTTTATTTATTTTCCTATTGCAGCTGTGGCATATTCATATTTAGACCCTAAATGTATATTTTAGTTACCAATTATAAGTAAAGGGGGAAAACTATGAAGTGCAGATCAAAATATTCATAATTAAATCGAACCATAATAAAAATCTCTAAAATCCCGATTTTCACCGATTTAGATTTAGAAGAGCAACCCTAATAAATGTAATCAACTTTATTATTTACTTGTAATTCAATTAATGTTTATAGTATGGCCTCTGTTTCATTTATATTTGGTATATTTTTGTCTGAATATTCTAATCTCCAGAAAGAAACATGTTCTTGCCACATTTAGCACTGATTTTTTCTGTGCTATTTCTATCCTCAGAATTGAATAGGTAACAGCAAAGCAAGAGAAAGAAAGTATGACTTGATTTCCCCTCTGCAATTTTGCAGGTAGTTACTGGAATGCAGCATCTTTCACCACTCCATCCTCCTACCTGCATTTTCCCACTTTCCAAGCGGAAACAAGTGCAGATATTTCCTTCTACTTTAAGACCTCTGCACCTCGTGGAGTTTTCCTGGAGAATTTGGGCAATACAGATTTTATCCGCCTGGAGCTAAAATGTGAGTTTCTCTCTCTCTTTATCTCTCTCTCTCTCTCTCTCTCTCTCTCTCTCTCTCTCTCTCTCTCTCTCTCTCTCTCCCCCTCTCTCTCTCTCTTTCGCTTACTCACACACAAACACACACACCAAAACACATATACACATATGTTACAGTGTCTTGCATAAGTTTTCACTCATTAGATACTGGACAGTTTCTGGACAGTTAAGGGAAAAAAAACCAGGTGAATTTTCTTCTATTTTTAGATTTCCAGTTTGGGTGAGTCTGTGCCCAGTATAGCCTTCGATTCTTTTTCATAAGGTCTTCTGCTGCGGTTTGACATACTTAATATTCTGAATTGCTGTTCTTTGAAAATAAAATCTTAAAGTTGAAAATGGAGGTAATCTTAATTATTGAATTATTTGTTTTACACAAATGTGTGAAAATCCTAATAAATCCGCAGTTTCTATAGCAGTTTAAAATATTGGAACCAGCTTGTCTGCCAGTAACAGCCGTGCCTTTTCACTGAAATCTTTTTTTTCCTCATGTTGCTGTTTTGTTTAGCTATGAGCATCATCTAAAGCTCCTGGCTTGTATCTACATCATTAATTTACTCATGGCACTGCTTCTACATAGCTGGCTGGTTTTATAATTACTTCCACAATCAGCAGGTGTTCCTTATGTTCTTAATAAAGTGGTCAGTGAATATGAGTGTATTGTACACAAAAGATCAGAGATCAGAACTTTGCATGTGTACAGACATTCCAATATGTTTTGCACTTAAGTATTAAGGATATTAAGGAGATTTTTATATTCAAGTGCAAAACATGTAGAAATGATCTGCTTTCTTGTGAGAGTACAAACACAAGGAGGAAAGCGATAAAGCAAAATACGTGTAAGAGCAGGATCAAGAGGACACAAATATTGTGAGAGTTTGAGAGAGAGAGAGAGAGAGAGAGAGAGAGAGAGAGAGAAGGAAATATAAAACGTTGTAGTTACTGTTTTCCATTATGAGCTAAACTACAACACTACAATATATTTTAACTACTCCAACATTTCAGCCAAACTCTACCCAAAAAAATATTGTGATGTATTTACACCGATCAGGCATAACATTATGACATTATAACATTATGACTGTTGAACTGAATAACACTGATTATCTCGTCATCATGGCACCTGTTATTGCGTGGAGTTCCTGGTCTGCAGTGGTCAGTATCTATAGAAAGTGATCCAAGGAAAGAACAGTGGTAAACCGGCGACAGGGTCACGGGCAAACAAGGCTCATTGATGCATGTGGGAAGCTAAAGCTGACCCATGTGGTCCGATCGTAAAGACAAGCAACTGTAGCTCCAATTGCTGAAGAAGTTATTGTTCTTAATGCTCAACAGGTCAGAACTATTTTGGCGGCAAAGGGGGCATAAACACAATATCAGGCAGGTGGTCATAATGTTAGGCCTGATCTGTGGCTATTAAGATTTGCCTGTTCGGTGTACAGTGTACACACAATACCCACTTGGGTGATTGTAACTTAACAGTAGTCAGTAAAATTGTGCATTCTGATCTCTTTCTAGCACCAACTGTGGTCTCCTTCTCTTTTGATGTGGGAAACGGGCCGGTAGAGCTGAAGGTCCACTCACCAACGCCGCTAAACGATGACCAGTGGCATCGCATCAGCGCCGAAAGGAATGTTAAAGAGGCTGTGCTGCAACTGGATCAGCAATACAGGGAGGTTCGAGCTGCACCTGCACAAGGACATACACGCCTGGAACTCTACAGCCAGCTGTATGTGGGTAAGACACACACACACACACACACACACACACACACACACACACACACACTTTTATACATACACAGAAGCTTTCAGTTATGCATAAATGCGTTTAATTTGCAGAGCTTTAAATGGAAAGTTTGGTTTCACAGCTGCTAAAGGCTAATTTCTGGGCTCTGTTTTCAGATTATGCAAATTACCTGTGTGTAATTCATACCTCTAAGGTTTACCTACCCATAAAATAACACTCAGCATTTTGAGTTTCAGCATTCAAATGCTGTATTATGTATGCTATTATATTCAACATTGAAAAAACAACATACATTTCATTTTTTATAGATTTCTCTCATTCATTAAAGAATATCTCCTTCGGAGAGAATAACAGCACTGGGTCTTTTTTTAGTAAGGTCTGCAAGATCCAAATTTGAAGAAACTTTTAGACAGAACTTTAAACATCCATTTCTACTGATTAGATTTTTTTTGTTGTTTATAAAAATGGTTTTCATAAATACCAACCATAATCCTTTCTTAATGAGTGACAAAAATAAGAGGTTTAACACATACGCTTTTTGAATACTAAGGCTTATTGAAGACATATGGCAGGGGTCTCCAATCTTGTGTGGGTGCAGGTTTTCATTCCAACCAATCAATGGTCACACCTGAGTCATTGAAAATGAAGATCATTAGATTTGAACAGGTAGGATTTGGTGTGGACTTGCTTGGTTGGAATAAAAACCTGCACCCACACTGGCCCTTTCTGGAAAAGATTGGAGACCCCTGCCATATGTCTTTAATAAGCCTTAGTATTCAAAAAGCGTATGTGTTCTTTTCCAGAAAGGGCCAGTGTGGGTGCAGGTTTTCATTCCAACCAATCAATGGTCACACCTGAGTCATTAAAAATGAAGATCATTAGATTTGAACAGGTAGGATTTAGTGTGGACTTGCTTGGTTGGAATAAAAACCTGCACCCACACTGACCCTATCTGGAAAAGATTGGAGACCCCTGACATATGGTATACCTTTCTAGTCATTTATTCACGTAAATAAAAATTTTGTATTACCTTAGATACTGTCAGGCGCAAAGAACGTACTGGAAACCGAAGTGAATTCAACGAAGGCCTTTTAATGAGAAACAAAAAGGGCAAGACAGAAAGCACAAAAAATAGCACCAAACTAGGGTAAACTAAACCAGGTGAAAGCAAATAACACAAAGAATCTTGCATGTTAAGAGAAACCAAACGGAGTGGCTTGGGTAGTCTGAAATGTTCATAAGCCTGAGCTGTAGAACGGACAGTGTGTGTGTGTGTGTGCTTGGAGTGATTGGAGGGTTTGGCGAGGGTGTGGCTGGTGGAACCCTGACAGATACTTTATTATTCTGCCAGACAGTAATATCTGTGTTTCTAAGCAGTAAAAATAAGTTGAAGTAAAAAGCCTTTGGTGGCATGTCTGTTATTATTGCAAAGAGGTTATTAACACAACCAAGAAGTTTAGAACTGGGGCTGGGTTTGAGTATCATTATTGTCCCAATAATCAACTTCCATCATGTCCCTTTAGTGAGTTATTTTTAATTCAGAGAGCAACTACACGTTTGCCAGTCCACTTTTAACACTAGCTTTAAAATGTTTATATAACATAAGCAGCTAGCAATAGGGATTTCCTCCGGCTGTGTTCTATTGCCCTGTGAAATACAGTAGCATGGCCAGTGATTAGAAAATGTGTGGTAGCTGACTTAACGTGTCCAGCATGTCACGTAACGAGGCAGAGACAAGGGGGACAAGGGGACGTTTACTCTCTAATGATTGTGATTCAAATAAACATTAGATACTAGGCACAAGAACAACATTAACAACCAGGAGCAGTGAAAAAAAAATACAACGGAAAAACATAGAATCCAGAGTTTCAATTGTTCCTCTTATTAGGTGAAACAAGAAACAGGCGCAGATAATAATTTGTAGCATGTGACCTCGTGTAGTGACTGTTGGGAAATTTTGTCCCAGGGCATAACCATGCCATGACCACCTCCTAGCCTTCACCATCCTTCATAAGTAACTGTCATGTAATTTAGGAGGGCTGGGTAATAGGTTGCAGTGTGTTGGTGAATGAAAAATTGGGTTAAAGTTGTAGCAGGAAATTGGAAAAATGGAGCAGGGGCCAGAAATAAAAAATGGTTATTCAAAAAGTACTGTTACTGTCAAGCGTTAGCATGGCAGATTATTCCTAAAAAAAAATAACAAAAATTTAATATACAGCGTTCTGGACACCACTTTTACATTTAGAATCATCATAATTAAATTTCATAATTATAATTAAATATCATAATTAAATATATAAGCCCAAATAAATACTCGGGTCATGTGTGATAGCAGCTAACGTTAATCAGTCCAACTCTGAATTAGATCCTGTATCACAACCTCATTATGCACAACTTGTGAAAAATTAGGTTTCGGGTATCCAGAAGAATTTATGTCCTGCATATCAATGTCATCATTAAACTTATTGCTTTATCAGTAACAAGCTTCAGAAAGTATTTTCCAACAGAATGTAGTCTAATCTCTGTCTATTGTTCCAGTCATTACAGTATAGAGCATTAGTTTTGGACTATTAGTCAGTAGTAGATTCCCTCACCTATGATTATTTCTTGCTGAGCATAAATGATTTTTGTACTTACTGTAGCAACTTGTTAATACATCAACTAATTTTATATTCTCCACAATATCCCACCAGCTCACTTTGTACTTACTTTCATGCTCTTTAATTCATGTTAAAGGTTTTTTGCTCTGATTTATTTTCAAGCAACAACCGACTGCTTCAATATCAGCATATTTTTGTGTACCTCTTATTGCTGCCTGCGTTTATATTCAATCCTTGACTTTTATTCAGAGATTTTTTCTCATTTTTTGTTCTGTTGTGCTTTTGTTTGTGTATGTTTTCCTTCTTGTATTATTATGCTAAATCTTCTGCTAATAGAAAACCAATACTGTTGTTTGTGCACCTGTCCTTGTGCCCTTGATGCACACAATGACTATTATGTCAGACACTCTTACCAAAAGAAGAAAGTTGAAATATTATGTATAATCTTTAAGCAGTAATCTGTGGGGTCCAAGCACCTTTTACAAATAGTCACCCAATGGTCAGATCTTGTTAATCTAAATAAAACAATAGGACTCTAATAGTCTATAGATTAACCTATTGTTATGATTTACAAAAAGAAAACTGCTTTAGGAAAATCTGATTGGCTGTTGGTAATAATATTTGTTTAGTTACACAGACAAACAGATTCGCATGATGTAGACGCATGATAGGACATATGAGCACATTGGACAAATTCTCTTGCACCAAAAATTCTTGTTAGGGTTCCCTGTTGGTCCAATGGTTAAAATTCAGCGTTCTCACTGCCACGGACCGAGTTCGATTAAGGGAATTGGGGTTACACAAGCCAGTGCACCCTTAGTGCCGGTCCCAAGCCCAGATCAATGGGGAGGGTATGCGTTAGTAAGGGCATCCAGTGTAAAAACATGTGCCAAACCAAACATGCGGAATACGGATGATCCGCTGTGGAGGCCCCTAATGGGAGAAGCTGAAAGAAAGTTCTAAATCAAATTTTTTTTGTCTGGCTGCTTCAGAAATCAGAGGTGCAAATGTTTAGAGTACCAGCAAAACTTGGGAACCTAATAATGTTACTATATTTAAATTTTTCTGGCTTCTGTCTGTCAATTTACATAAAGTGATTGGTTATTGCACTACAGCTACAACCTACAGAACACTAACTTGCTAAGTACAGATGGTGTATTTTAGTTTGTAATGTTTGATCAAGTCTTGACTGCATGTATGTTTTTGCATATTGTTAAACTTTTCATTGGGAGATCATGCAGCGAATCAATAGGCTTTGCAGCTCACTAAATAAACCTTGAATTTAGTATTAAAATATATGTTGTTATTGCTATGATGCCTGCTTTTCAATAACGTTTATGTAGAATTTTGATTCAAAGCTGTTTCACGTTTATATTTAAACTCTAACATGTACCACATTGTGTTTAATAGTTCAGTATATTTTAGATGTTGTTGCCTTTCAGAATCTTTCATCAGAGATCACCACAGCAAATCATTAATCTGCATATTTGATGTTTGGCACAGAGTTTATGCTTAACGCCCTTTCTGACATAACGCTCCTGCTTTTAACTGGGCTTCCGACCAGCACTGGTTTGTGCAATTGACCAGTAGCTAGGTTGGTACCCTGCCCAGGAATAAAATCCAGGCCATGGCAGCGAGAGCGTGGGATTCTTAGCCACAAGCTCACTGAGGAACATTTCAGCAGAATTAAAATTAAATGGAATATTTTGTCTCCAAATTATGATTGGTTAAACCAGTTTAATGTATTTGTAAAATACTTAATATACACACATGATTATATTAAACAATTCAATTGATTTATTTTAATTTCTCTGTGCCAGAAATTAACCGACTAGAACACTGTTGTTAATTGATATGAAATGGGAGGGGAAAAAAGAAGAGATTGTAAAATTAACAATTAGGGAAAAAATTATAATAAAGGACAGGAGACGGCAAAAAGACAACGTGAGCTGTTTGCTATTTATACTGTTGTGATTTGTTGATTAGCTCAGTAGGTTTTACCGTGGTGTGTATTTAAAAATTTTATCCATGTGCCCTCTTCCATTTTTTTACATCTGTCACTGTGAGGGTCTCTGTACCCTATTTTCACATAACATTTGTCACTTAAGGGATAAGAGATCCTAAAAGATTCTGAAACCACTTAATGAATTCACTTTGGGGTACAAAGCTTAGGTTACAGTCTACCTGGCTGGAGTAAAAATAACTGATCCTCACCAAATAATTTCAGCTTTCTACACAAACTTAGTGATATTCGATATAATTATATGATCTGAATAACTATGTAATGTTAGTAACGTTGGAGCAACACCTCAGCAAGTGTGCAATTAAAATCCAGGGGAAAGAGCAATGTTTTGAAGTGTGTCAGAAAAGTGTCATAATACAGGTTTTCCCTTAAGTCTCTAAAGAAAAGAGAAAATACTGGAACTGTGGATTAACCAAGAAGTGGATGTCCATGAACATACACTTACAGAGGCACAACCTGCATGTTGCTGGCATACATAATCTTCTATGTGTGGAGACTTTTGATAAACCATGGAGTTAATTTGTTATCTATTTTATGCATACCCTATCAAATGCACAGAAACACTAAGGGTAATGTCCGAAGAACCCTGTAAGCTTTGATGCTATTGATATTCAAGCTTTACAGTAGCATCACAGTATTTTATATTACTGAACTCAGTCAAGCCTGCAAAATGTTATGGTTTTATATTAAGTTTATTAAAATCTGAAGATAACTAAAACAGTTTTTTAATAAGAGGGTATTTTCAAAGATGAATTTACCTGGTAAGATTTCACAGCAATAAAAGGGGCTCAGTTTAGGTTACAGCCTGCAGAGCTGAAAATGATTAAATGCATCCAGTTTTTTAATTTCTTAAAGAATGGAGTTTATATGACTGTTTCGTTTATGGACAAAAACAAAAACTCCAGTGCACTTTAGTCAAATCTTTTTTTTTTTTTTGTAAATCCATCTAATTATTCTTATTTTTGCTTCACAGCATGCTAGGAAACTGTTAATTGTCTTCTTTTACTTTGCTTGTTATTCCCATTGTACTTGTTCGCAGTAAATTGCTTTATGCTTTTGCGTTACACCAAGTAACTTGACTTTAGTCTCATTAGACCACAAAATCTTTTTCCAGAGCTCTCAGAAATGCCTTCCTTTTACACACTCTCCCACAGAACCCTGGTGATACTGTTGATGTTTTCACAGGCTCTCATATTTCAGCCAGTAAGCTCTGTAACCCCTTCGAATGGTATTGCTGGACTCCTTCTTTGACAATTGCCATTCTTGTCCATGTGTTTGGTTTTGGCAGTGTCGGTATCTGTGCCGTATTTTCTTCCACATGGATTTTACGGTGCTTCTAAGGAGGTTCAAAGTTTTGCAGCTGTTTTGATAATCGTCTCTATCTTTTTTCACCTCAAAGCATTATGGCCAGTTCCTTGGTTTTTAGATCAGGACTGATCAGGTGTTATTTTAGCTTTAAGACCTCCCAAGTTATTTTTGTGCAAGCATACTATTAAACAGAATTTAAACAGGTTTCACACATTTTAGTGTAAACTCTTGAAAATTAAATACTAGTCTTAATTTAGACTGATGTCAGAAAGGGGTCGAATCACTAATGAATGTACAATAAAATTAATTTTATCCATTCAATAAAATTACATTTTATATAAAAAAATCATTCTGAAGACATCTAAAGATGTTCTGATAGTCTTGTAGCCCATTCCAGCCTTGTGCAGGTTTACAATCTGTCAGTGATGTCATTTGGTAGCTCTTTGGTCTTGCCCATAGTGGTGGAGAAGTTTAAATTGAAGAGGTTGATTCTGTGACGGGTGTCTTTTATACACATAATGAGTTGATATTAGGAGTTCTTTCTAATTTGTTATGGGAGCACGTATTAATACTTATTCCACTCAATCAAATACAAATTCATTTATAATGTTTCTTAGATTTTTTTCGTGGATTATTTTTTTTATATTCTGTCTCTCTGTTAAAATAAACCTACTATAAAACTTTGCAGACCCTTCATTTCTTTGTAAGGGGGTAAAACTCACAAAATCAGCAGGGGATCAAATAATTATTTCCACCACTGTTTTAATGAGTGAATATAAATGTAACTGGTCAAGCGCGCAGCAAGCCACCAATCAGAGTAGAGCGTATGCTCTGTTTTTTACTTGATTTGATTGCTGCTTGGTGGTATCTAGTTCGCACGAACATACAGTTCAGTGTCAGTTCAACAGCAGGCAGAACATTTTGAGAGTAATAAATGATGGAAGAATTTCCTGACTCTCAATTGCGACAATACCCTTATTTGCAAGTTTTTTTAAGTAGTTGAAAAAACTATTTTAGGGGTAATTATGATTTAAGATAGATATCAATCAGTGTTTGATTTATTAATATCATTCTATTAATAGATTGGTGTGCTAAAAGTAACATTAGAGTCTTTTCACATAAATTGAGTTGATTAAGCAAAAAATCTTGTAACAAAAATGATAATAGGAACATTATAGCCATAATAAAACATAGTACTTTGGATACTTAAGTACTTTTATTCAAATGAAAGTTCGAAGGGAACACTTTTACTTTCACTGGAGTAATATTTTAGCGAGTATATCTCTATTTTAACTGAAGTACATGGTTTGTGTACTTTATCCAAAACTGAGTGCGAATACTTAAAAAAAATTACTTTTAAAAAAATACTTTGCTACTGTCCACCCACTGTATTTTGCTTATTTATTAATTCATTATTTTATGTCACCTGAAAAGATTTAAAAAATCTGCCTGATGTGCTTGAATTTGATGTTGCACTGCAGCAAACAGTCACTTCCGACATTTTGACATTCTGACTTTTCTCACAGCCCTGTCATCATTTTAATTATGTACTTCGAAATGACTGTGTCTTACCCAGTCATGTACAAAAATCTCCTCAGCTATCCCTGTATTTTGTAGGTTAGTGGGCAGTTTTGTGTTTTGTGAAAATGCTTGGACATTACTTTGAGCAGGACATGAGGGAATAATTAATTTTCCCCTAACAGTCAAGCATTAATGCTGCTTAAATCTACAGTAATTTTTCTGTGATCTATAATATTGAATTATTCCCCCAATGTGCTTAGCTTGTTCCAGCTTCTATGCTCCTGGGGGGAAACGGTAAGCCAAGCCCAAAATGGAAAAATATAAAGCTTAAAATGATCTTAACAGCAAATCATTGGTCAGGAAATTAGCAAGAATAAAGTAAATAGACATCTGAAACCAAAGTATTATTTTGTTTAGCTTTGCTGCAGTGAACTGTGAAATTCATTTATATGTTCTTCTTGTATGCAACGGTAAAATGATGATGATGAAAATGTGTGATGTGAAATTCAACATTGTAAAATGAACACATCTGCATGTGCAGAAGCTTTAAAAAAAAATACCTTTTCCTAATAGATTATTCATTATCCGATTATGTGCCACACTTGATGAAGCCCACCAAGGGCCTGGACCCAGGATTGATAGATCAGGAATAGATTGACAGTATTTGTTTTATTCTTGTTGAGTTCCTAAATAATAATTAGTTGTTGAGATTAAAATAAAAAAAAATTATTTTGCCATTTTGGGCTTGGCACATTCTTTCACCTGTGAGTGTACACAATCTTTTTAATTTAATGAATATAAATAAATGTTTGTTTGTTTGTTTCCAGCATTTGCACTTTTTTCTTTTTCATTAATAAACGTATCTTCTTACTTAAGTTGCTCCTGTGTTAACTGTCAAGGTGCGGCAGGAGGACAGAGAGGCTTCCTGGGATGCATCCGCTCCTTGAAGATGAACGGCATTACCCTTGACCTGGAGGACCGAGCAAAGGTCACCCCTGGAGTCAAACCTGGATGTTCAGGTCACTGCACTAGTTTCGGGATGTATTGCCGCAACGGAGGAAAGTGTGTGGAGAAATACAATGGCTACGCCTGTGACTGCAGTGGAACGGCTTATGAAGGGCCCTTCTGTACTAAAGGTCGGCTTTCAACTTTTTCTTTAGCCCAGTCAACATATAACAAAAAACATGTTATTGGAAAATAATCGATGAGTGGAGGGTGGGGTGCAGTCTGACATAAAGTTGAGATACTTTTACTGCAGCAATTTCAATGTTTTTTTATTACAGCACTTTATTCTTGTTGTGTCAAAAATGCTAACGTTAAAATTTGCAATCCATATAAAAACATCACATTGTGCTATTTACTCCGCGATGGGAAGTAATAAAGTACAAATACTTTGCTACTGTACATAAATAGACTTTTTACTTTCACTCATTACATTTTTACACAAATATCTCTACTTTTTACTTCCTACATTTTGAAAACCAGGCTCGTTACTTTAGTTTTAATCTGATCAATATTTTTCCTTCGCGCCTTTTCTAGCCCATCAACATATCTCTTGTCATTGCGCTGCTTTTTCAACCTACCGCTGGTGTATCATTTTCTGGCTCTTACACACCAAAGATATAGGCTACTTTAAAAAGTAAACAACAAGTAAGACAGAATGGCACAAGTAGTATGGCTAACATGAATGAGACAGGAAGTATGCAATGTAAACATGACCGAGAAAAGAAATATTCCTGATCAACTGATTATGATCATTTTTTCTCGACTAGTGTTCTATAGGGTGGTTGTTCAGCCTGGATACATTCATTAGGTAACAAAATTTTTAATTCCTGTATTAATATATTAATATGATGTGAGGTCCAGTTACCAGCATGACACTAAAACTAATATTTTTTACTTAAATACATGTCGGAGCCCAGACTTCTTTATTTTAACTTAAAAAATTTAATCAGTACTTCAAGATTTACCAGAGTCTTTTTAAACATGAGTATCTGCACTTCTAGTAAAGTAAAGGATGAGGTAATTACTTCCTGTTATCAAGTCAAGTCAAATATGCTTTTTGTCAGTACAGTGCACAGTAAAAAAAAGAAAAAACATCCTCGGGACCAAGGTGCTACATTAATTTAAAAAATAAATATAAAAAATAATAATAATACAAATATTACAAACACACCACTTTTTTCACAAGTTATAGTGACTATAAAGAGTTTCTTTCTTCACAAGCCTCTCTTGTTTATTTCTCACATGGTAGAAACTGGTGACACTTTCTTTTAAAGACTTATAAATAAACACCTTAAAGAACTACCATATCAATGATTTTTCTTTCTTTTACGTTTAACTTTTTGCACAGTTTATATTCAGTATTTAATGATTTTAGAGCTTTTTTTTTTCAAAATTGGTGCACAAACACTTTCCCCATTTTGCACTAAGGTGCAATGGCAGGTGGCAGATGGTCTCCTCACAATGACTGCAGACTGTAGAGCCTTTGTTTGCTGGCTTTGTGGGCATCTTTCCAGCTATAAATCATACAGAGCGGGAAAATACTACTGAGAGCCAGTAACTGCCGGTGGCAAAAACTCAGCCAAAAGCATTACTTATTCTGTTAATTAATGCAGGTAAATAATTAAGTCATTAAGTAATAACAATAGCAAAATAAATAGAGCAAATTATAATTTTTTTCCCTTCTGTTTGACTTATATAGTTAATATCAATATGTTGATATAAAAATACACTAAATTATTAATAGGCAAAAACCTATAATGTATTTTATGGTTTTCCTTGTTCATCAATTTAACAATATAATCAAAATATATAAAAATATATTTTTAATTATTAATCTGCTTAGTAGAGGTTTGTAAAATCAGGTAATGCATCCTGCGTCGGAACGCTTTGGGAACGCCTCGTGTTGTCCACGCTCTAATGGCTCTGATGGTAGCGACATTAGCTTCTGTTGTTTTGGTAAGCACTTTGTGTGTGAATCTGTGCAGGCATGAGCTTTAAATGCAAGCAGAAATCCGACTGTGTGTTCCTTCTTTGTGTCCCTACTTCATTCGGAGGGAGGATACACACAGCCGTTGTGTTGTTTGCTTAGCTTAGGAGCATGCTTAGTCGGCTCTTAAGGGGAGTCAACTGTTAGCATTTTTAGCCGTGTGGCTATGCCCTCTCTCACGGCTAAGGTTAGCGAGGTCTTGCCGAGGTGAAGCGGCGCCGAAGGTCGTGGGGCTTGCAGGCCGACCTAGCAGAAGGCATGGAGACGGATGAGTCCCCTCCAGTCTCCCCTCCGGGGCCGGCTTCTGTTCCCCGGGGAAGCAGACTCTTCTGCGTTTTTTTTTTCCTGGCACATGCAACGCGGAGCTCCATATTTCTACCTCTGAGGAGGGAGAATTTTTGGATGTTGGCGAGCCCATGGACTCCTCACAGCCTGCGCTGTTTGATGAGCTCCTGGAGGTAGTGACACGGGCCATGTCCAAGCTAGAGATAGCTTGGCCGGACGTGAACACATTCCCAGTAAGCTGAATAAGTGTTTCCTGCACCCGCAGCACAGCCTCTGCCCCGGGGCCTACTGTTTTTTCCTGCCCTGCACACCGAGGTGTCCAGGTCCTGGGAGACCCCATATGCGGAGTCTGGGGCTGGGGCCACTGGGGTTGGACAAGATGGTGTGGCCCAGGCTACGTCTGAATGCCTTCACCCCTATCGCGCTGTTCTCGGGAGTTCTGGAGAGAATCCACCAGGAAGGAGGCACCTTGTTGGCCTGGCAGACCATGGTTTACGGACCTGCTGTCCCTCCCCGAGGGACCCCCATGCGCTATTTTCATGGCCCCGTCTCTCCTGGAGTTTGCCCCTGGCATAGCCAGCATTTTTCTCTACCCTATATCTGGGTATGTGCCTAAGGTGCCTGGGGCTCCCTCATTACCTGTAGTACTGCAGGCATTCTGCCCCCCTGCCATCCTAGCCCCGAACCAGGAGAAGCAAAATTGACTTGCGAGCAATGGACACATATCTCCACAGGACGAGTCCGTGGAGGGAGTCGGAGCAGCTGTTTGTCCGCTGTGGCCCTCATAGGAAAGGTTTTCTGGCCAATAAGCAGACGCTCAGCAGATGGATTGTGGATGCCATTTCTTTGTTTTATGAATTCTCTGCTCTTCCCACTCCCTTTGGAGTCAAGGCTCATACCACCTGGGGTATGGCGGCTTCTACGGCCTGGTCCGCTGGAGTTTCTCTCCAGGACATTTGCAACGCTGTGGGCTGGTCCACCCCTTTGACCTTTGTCAGGTTCTATGACCTCGACATCAGAGCCACTCCTGGCTCCTCTGTCCACACTAGGCAGGGACTAGTCAGTATGGTGTGATTGGACACTCATTCACAAAGCACATCACTAGGTTACGTATGTAACCCTAGTTCCCCGAGGGAACGAGATTTTGCATCAACAGGCCATACTCCCTGCATCCCTGCGGCGCTTACCTTCTCTTTTTACAGAAGCTAATGCCGCTACCATCGCTCACCCATCTTGTAGCTTCCTGGATTACGCGAATGATGATGTTATGACTTGCCTATTGGCCGGATTTTACACGTGATTCAGAGCATGGACAATGTGAGGAGTACCCAAAGTGTTTTGACGCAGCATCTTGTTCAATCAGGGAACTAGGGTTACATACGTAACCTAGTGACGTTCTTTGCAAACATGGTAGAAAGTATAAAGCTCTTGCTTTAGTAAATTGTTGTGGGTATTTTTGTTGAAAATTGCAGTGTGCAAAGATGCAGCTTAACTAATTAATTCCAAATGTACTGCAAATTCTAAAATTGACTCGAAGAAATTTGAAAGAATATTACAAAGGAACACAGCACAATAATGAGGTATGACCCAAGGGGCTAATATGATAGCCCTTGGATCATACTGCTCTTCTTGTTTGTATATCTATGTGTGTGAGTACAATAAAGCAGCAAGCCAAAATGCATTCATATAAAGACTGCAGCCAGGATATAGTTATTAAAAACTCCTAACATCTAATTTGATTTCGGTTGAGTAAATCTTTCAAACCAAATACACAAACAAAGGCTTTTGGTAAATACATTCAAATGTTTGCACATTCTATTAAATGGAAAGAACAGATTTACTGACTGAGTAACTTATTTTCTCACTGCCTCTTGTTTTCTTACTTATTTTCAAAATCAATAACTTGCCAGGTAATTGTAAAGTGCAAATTATACTGTCCTGAAAAGATTTCTCACTGTAGAAAAATCACAAATCTCTGATACGAATAGAATGTTCAATACACTCCTTAGAGTAGGCTCAGGATAGTATATGTGGAAATAGTCTCCCGGCATGGACAGGGATAAAAATGGCCTCAAATTTTTCTCCCTTTTATCATGTAAATGAATTAAAAAATTGCAGATGTCAAACTCAAAGTCTATTAATCAAATATGGTTTGCTGTCCTGCTTTCTTTAGCCTGTGAAAAATTTAACATCCTGCAGTATCTTCTTGTCTAAAGAATTTCAATTTACCATAGCACAGAGACTGCCAATCTATGAAGCGTGGACATCTCTGTGCTGAAATACTGCATTTGTGTCAGGACTTAGGTGATGATGCAAGTACAGGTACTCCATGGTTTTATTTTCTATAGAAAAAGGATAAAATGTAATCCAATAATGTAGTAAAGAAACAGGCAAGGTTCAGGTAAACATCATGTACAAGGCCAGGCAAAAGCAAAAACAAAATCACAGGTAGATCAGACTAATAATACTGCCACAATACCAAAAGGCTTAAAAATTATTGGGGCACAAGGACATTGCACAAAGCAGATAAACCTGAGAGTTTGTTTTTATTGTGAGTGTTTTGTAATGTAATAGTGTCTGATAGTGTAGTAATATTATTAGAAATAGTAATAGTGTTGTAGTTCATACAACCGTGTTTGCACACCACAGTGGATTCTAGTAAGTGTAGTTGAATGCAGATTGAGACATCAACATGAAAGTCACATCTGAAACATGTCTAATAAAAATTAAAAAACTAGGTACTAAACAAAATAAATATAAATGTCTTATTATTATGATGTAGGGTCATTATAAGCCTAAACTTTAGGGTCATCTATAAGCCACACCTTTCGATAAACACACAATTTATTTGTATTTATTGTCTTGGAAGTGGGGTCTTTGTGTATTTCTTTTTGGGTTTCTTTGAGAATCGCCTTAAAGCTTTTAACAGATCATTTATAAATAATTTATTTTTTCTACTCACAGAATTGCAGGCTCCATAATGAATTCAATCAGTAAAAGAGAATTCAGCTTCCAAAGTCCTACAGAAGACTAAAGTGATAAATCACTTTGAAGGTGATAGTTTTTTCATGTGGCATCCTCAAAGTTATTGTGTAGGCTAGTTCTTCTGTTCTCACTGAGATTTTTGGACGTTTTGGAGATACTAAGAGTGACTGAACATAGAAGCTTTGTGGTGTTCATTAATCAATCCTTGAGAAAAACATCACCTTATCAATTATTACACATCATTTTTGCTTTGTGTATTATTAGTGTTTTATCTAAAATTTTTCATGCTTTTACCATAGAGATTTGATGACAGGAGAGTATTTAATGAAGACAGCATTGTTGTGAGCTGCAATTAGAGAAACTGCAAAAAAAAATAAAATAAAGAAGGTTTGAAAACTCAACAAGGTTATGGTATAAATGGCATTTTTAATAGTGTATTCAGCTGCCCATTTTTTTCTAAAGAGCAACCCAAGAATACAGCCACACAAATGGCTTATGCAATGACGCCTTTGCTCATATGCTATGTACTCTTTCATTAAAAAATTCCCTTTAATCGAAGGCTCGATTTCAGCTCCATGTTATTGTCCTGCCAGCATCACTCATCAACAGCCAGTAATTGCCATGTGTGCACATTTCGATTTTAGCCATGTTTCCATCTGTCAACAATCAGGATTAGAGTCAATAATGGATTCAGTTTCATCAGATTTCCTACCTCTTTGTTATTGTGATTCCTAGTGTTTTATGCTATTGAGGACCAATACCACATTTCCTTCCCAGTACAACGGCAATTCGTTTCTGCAGCTTTGAATCTATTCCTTCATACATGCACTTTCTTGCTGGCATCTTTATTTAGTTTATATGGATGTATTTGTAATTAATGACTAAATCAGTCAATCGAAAACTAATCTCACACTTATAGAAACTGAGAATATTCCACTTCACAAAACACTAAAATATTTGGCAACATAAAATTGGAACATTGCCTTTTTCCATTAGCCACTTATCCAGTACTAAACATTTTTGGGTCCCTTTTAGGTTCATTATCTCTGGTATCACCAAGCTGCCATTCTTGGGCCCTTGAGCAAGGCCCTTAACTCTCTGTACTCTGGGGGCACTGTATCTTGATGTCACCCAAATGAGGATGGGTTCCCCTTTTCAGTCTGGTTCCTCTCAAGGTTTCTTCCTCATTACATCTAAGGGAGTTTTTCCTTGCCACAGTCGCCATGGCTGCTCATCAGGGATAAATGCACATCATTCACCTTGACTGTTGATTTCTGTAAAGCTGCTTTGAGACAATGTCTGTTGTGAAAAGCACTATAGAAATAAACTTGACTTGATTCGTATCATGGCTGACCCTGTGCTCTGACCACAGCTTCCAAACAAGCTGTGATATGGGCAAAGAAAATAATTTCACAGTTCTGTAATGTATATATGAGAAATATAGGCTTATATATTCTATTGTATTCTACAGAAACCAATGCCAGTTAGAATTGTAACTGCATTGTTTCTTGTTAACACTTTGACCTTTTCATTTGATCTCTGAAACAAGTGGAAAATTATATAAATATATTGCAATGTTCTTGGGATAGCTTCAGGATTCCTCACAACCCTGATCAGGATCAAGTGCATGCAAGTGAGACTAATATTGACAAGTGAATGCACAAAAGAATGAATGAATAAAATGTATGTTAAAACAAAAAAAAATTTTTTATGGTCACCAGCATAGCTTAGGTCTTTCTTCCACCGTATAGGTCCATAACTGGATATGAAATCTTCATAAAACTTAAAATTTGCTTCCTAATCACCTCTGTTCCTATGTCATAAGGTTTGATATTTTTACATCTTGCACAAATAAATCAGGCAATAATTAGAAAACTAAAAATGACATTTTCTGCAGAAATTGTTATTACTCTTTGCCCTTTCAAAAATTCAACACCGACATGAAGCTGCATATGCAAATCAGCAGTCATGTGTGTAAGTGTTTGTTGAAGTATAATTAATTTGGGGCAAGTTAAGTAAAGAATCTTCTCTTTTTGGCTGTTTGTGCCTTTGGAAATATTTTTATTAGTGTTAATAGCAAATCCTGTTTGGGAAATTTTATGCAATGTGCACATAGGATCATTTTCCAAATGTCATTTTTGAATTCTCTGGACCAAGCTGGGAACTTGGAAGTGTTATCTACTGTATGTCTGAATCACTGATTAGTTAGAGCATTTCAAATGTTCTCGATATTGTGTATGGGACTGGAATAAAGCCATTTCTAGGACAATTCTGGCAAAAATTCCTAAATTCAATGTGTACATGCCAAGTTTGCTCTTTAAGATATACTAAAGAATAGGTGATATAAACATTTTAGCCAAATGACATTCGAGTTGTGACCCCCAAGTGTCTGGAAACTAGAAGAAGATGATAAAGAAGAAAAAATGAAGAAGCCTGCACTATTATAATGGTGACGCTTGCACTGCGTAGCAAGCACTATTAAATAAATCTCTCTCTCGCCATTTAGCACCTAAGAGATAGGGAGCATGGATTTCACGAAGACCAGTTGGTTATCTGGATGTCTCCCTTGTGCAAATTCAACATATTACTGTTTTTTGATTTCCCATGGCCTTCTCTGTTTCAGCTCACCTGCACCAGTTCCCTGCATTACTTTTGCTTTTACTGCTCTTCCATGGGATTCATACGTTTGTTCATTAATCTTATTAATCAATCCACATGTGCCTCCTTGTTCTCTTGTTATCATCTGGAGCAGTCAATAAAATTCTGCTGTGCTTACTGCTTCTCAAGAGGCACACATAAATAATGCGATTCTCTGGTTTTTCGATATTCTGGTCACAACAGAGCTTTCAGTAAGAGCATTAAAAAGCATCTTTCAGGGGACAATAAGTATGATAGATATTGAAAAGGTGAAAGCCACAGCACTGTTGAATTTTTAACGTCGGTTGGTCAGAATGTGTTTAATATATTTTATGTAAAAACAGGTGACAGCAAAGCCTAAGCACAGATTTATATTAAGTTGCATTGTTATCGCTTCAGTTGTAACAGATGATTCACAGGGAATTCTACATAAATGGATTTAAAACATGTAGTTGTTAATATGGTCAAGCTTTGATGAAAAAAAAAGATGTTTATTTAGCATAAGCATGTGAAGGAGTCTTTTTTAACAGTTTTGCAATAAACAAAGGAGAAGCTGTATTGTGTTTCCTGGCACAAGAAAGTGTTCAGGACAGGGATCTTTGTGGTTTCTTAGTAACAAGCTGCAATCTTTTGTTTTTATCAACTTAAAAAGAGACTGTTAAAGAAGTGACTCTTTATATATATATATATATATATGCATAGAAACTGGAAAAACATTGAATGAAAATATATTAAATAAAAGTCTAGAATATATTGACTATTGCAAAAAAAAAAATCATTTGTGTGACAGTGTTGTGTATTATATAAATATTTATACGCATATGCAAATAAAATGAAATCTATTTTTACACAGGTTTGTGCTTTGTGTAGCTACATGTTGGTTGCTACGGGTTTCAGTAGTAGGGCCTTGGTTATATGAGGCCTATGGAGAACTCTGAGGTCTATGGAGAACTCTGAGGTCTATGGAGAACTCTGAGGTCTATGGAGAACTCTGAGGTCTATGGAGAACTCTGAGGTCTATGGAGAACTCTGAGGTCTATGGAGAACTCTGAGGTCTATGGAGAACTCTGAGGTCTATGGAGAACTCTGAGGTCTATGGAGAACTCTGAGGTCTATGGAGAACTCTGAGGTCTATGGAGAACTCCGAACCTCAGCGCAAACCACATGGCTGCAAATCCCAACCCGCCTACACACACACACACACACACACACTCTTAGCCTAAAAAAGGTTATGACTTATTAGTAGTTACAATTTGAAATATATATATATATATATATATATATATAAATATAACAATTTGAATGTATTTTACTTGTATTTATTTGCAATTTGTGTTTTTTAAGGAATCATGAAAAACGTGAAATGATACATGCCGTATTTTATATGGAACAGTATTGGTTCATAGGGGACCAACAATTTTACCCAGGTTTTTACCGAGACAGAAACTGGTTGGTAAATGAATTGTGATGGGAGAAAAAACAGAGTAAAACAGCAAGATTATTTGTGGTGTGCATAAAAAAAGAGGTTAAACGGTGCCTGGACACTTTTGTGAAATCTGCAACCAGTGTGAAATGCAGATTTGCTATTCAAAAATATTTGGCATAGCTTTTTAATCAGTTTTATCAAAAATGATCTAAAATGAAGGCAGCTAAAAGTTGAAGGTTCTGGGATTCAAGCTCACAGACTTCTGGTCATTAAGTAATTAAGCTATAATGTGTTAGAATTATTAATGTGTACAATGGAATCTGACTTTTCTAAGAACGTATGTATGTTTATTGTGCAGATGTGGGGGCTTTCTTCGAGGCAGGGACTCTGGTCCGCTATAACCTGGTGCCCGAGTTGATGACAGCTACATCTAACAATGAGCAGAAGGATTTGAGTCCATCTCAGCTGGCAGACAAGAACCTGACTCAAGAAGTTGTGACTTTCAGTTTCAGCACATCCAGCACTCCCAGTATCCTCCTGTACATCAGCTCAAGGAGCCGTGACAACATGGCAGTGGTGCTACGACACAACGGTACTGAATAATAAGATCTAAAGGCAGATATTCAGAGAGGCAGACATACAGTTAAAGTGTAAATTATTCTCGTCTCTGTGCTATGTCTCGCCTGAACGGCGAGCGACCCAATGTATCAGTTTAATGACCTCATTCTGAGTGTCTCAGCAAAATGTATTTATTCATTTAGTCAGAAAACTGATGTCCTGCTCTAGAGAGTATCTCAATTCAACCAGTAGAGTTAAATAATGCCGAACGGCAATTTTAGTATGTGGCCTCATCCTGTCTCTCTTTATTTGTCTGGCACAGTCACTTTCACTCATATTAACTCAAATAAACATGTACATCAGTGGGTTCTGGTCCATTAATATTTTGCTCTGAGGGGTATTTAAACTACAGTTTTGTGTGTTTGTGCAATGATACATTGAGTCAGTGTCCCGGAGTTCACGTATTTCATTAGGGAATCTGACTGAATATTATTTTAGACATTGTTCTGTGTTTTATAAAATGCAAATCAAGCTGCAGGAACATAAGGTTTATATGGGTTGGAGTTGATCTTGACTGGCTAGCTATAAAGCTCTGACTTCAACCCTATTGAATATAGTAGGAATGCTGACTGCACCCCAAGCCTTCATACCCCTCCATACCCCACATTAGTACCTGACCTTACCAAGCTCCATGTCTCTGAGTGAGTGCAAATCTCCACAAGCATTCTCAAGTTTATTTACAAGCATTAACCTTTAATGGGTTGTTCTAAAAGTACATTCAAATCTTATGATCCACAAACTTTTGTGCATACCTTAAATTATCATAATGTTCCACATTTATATACTTTATGTAATATATGAAGGGGACATATTCATGTACAGTGGAAAATCCGCAAATTTTGGATTGACCCTCACAGCCCCTATGGTACTTTGATGAATTCATGTAGACATTATGTCACTTTAACAACAATAATGTGTTTTAAAAAATTTGCTAGTGAAAACAATTTTAAATGTTATTCCTAACGTTCCTGAACATTCGTTCCCACTGCGGATTCCCGCAAATTTTAAGATAATTCGCAACTTGCTGTTAGTTAGGTTCCAAATGAGAGTGAATTATCAGGGGTTGACTGTATACTAACGATGCAAACTTCATGTACAGGGTAATGAATTTGTGTCATGTTGCAGGTCATTTTCATACTATTTGTTCTTGATAAATTTGCCGAGTTTGAAGAGTTAAATCAAAAGTAAAAAGGGTGTTGTGACAAACAATAAATGATTACCGTATTTTCCGGACTATAAGCCGCTACTTTTTTCCCACTCTTTAAACCCAGCGGCTTAAACATTGAAGCGGCTAATTTATGGATTTTTCCTGGGTTTTTCCCAGTTTCACAAACTTCATGCCAAAAAACTGAACCCTATAACATTAGACCAATGAAATTGCGGAACAGGATCAGGTGAACCAATGAAACTCTTTATATTAAATCAGATGCGCTCCGACTGAATCGGGCCGCCCCACATCATAAATATGGATGAGGTTCCTCTGACGTTTGACCTGCCGCTCACTCGGACTGTCAACAGGAAATGCGAATCATTCGTCACGCTGAAAACAACCGGGCATGAAAACACACACTTCACCTGTGTTCTGAGCTGCACAGCATCGGGAGAAAAGCTTCACCGATGGTGATTTTTAAACGCACGACGATGCCAAAAGAAAAACTCCCGAGAAAAATTATTGTGAAAGGAAGCAGGAAGACAGTGAACAATTACTTTTTCGGTAGGCTGCTGTTTAGATACAAACCGTGTAACAGACACTGTCTTTTGTTAAAGCCTGTGTAAAGTTCATTAGTTTTGATGTAGGCAATGTAGGCTTATAGACAGGTGCGTATTTATGTTCAAAATAAAAATCTTTGTCAAATTTAGTATGTGCGGCTTATATTTGGGTGCGCTTAATAGTCCGGAAATTACGGTAATTAAAACGATGCTGCAATTGCAACCAACAAAATTCAATAGTAAAAAAATACACTTGTGGAATTTATAGTGAAAGAAAAAATAGCATACTTGCATATATATATATATATGCACACTTTTATAGGACATGGGGACTGTGCTAAAAATTCAGTAATTATCATAAATTTGTCATCAATTAACTGATCATGATTATCACCAAAATAAAGATCAGCTGTTTCTGTAGTATTTTACTGACTTACTGATTCATTTGACTGTCAACAAAGAGCTTTCAAAGCAAATACAGGATCTCATGTCCAAAAAGGTAAATCAAAAGAGGGGTACCAAAGCATTTTCCAAATAATACATGTACCATAAAACACCATGAAGGCCATCAATAACGTGTGGAGAAAATGAGAAAATGGTTGTCCCTTTAAAATTGACAAAGAAGAAAACTTGTCAAAGTGGAGGACCTAGGGCAACATAGGTCTCTTAGCAAAAAAAAAGAGCTGCAGGAATATCACCCAATCCCATCTAAAGCCCCCTAAACCATGTGGTAAATTGTGTAATGGTCTGATGAAACCGGAGCAGACTTTTTGAGGTATTTGGTTTAAAAAAGTATAAAGCTCAAATAACAGTATATTTTGGCACCTGCAGGACAGGCAAAGGTAAAGACAAACTTCGGACCTTCCAGCATGATAACAGCCAAGTTAACAAATGAATAGCCTCAAAAATAATGATGAAATAGCTTCAGTCAGAGCTTAATACTCTAGGTAATGGCCTTGACTGTCTCTAATCAATTGAATAAAATACAAAATCTGGCCCTGAAATTAATTCTGGAATGTAGCTCATTAGCGTCACCCCTTTCCCTTAAAGGCTTAAAAAGCATTTGTAGCTCGGCAGAAGGATTGAGGTTATCCAGAGAGTGGAAAAGTGAGTTATCCTGTATCCTGAAAATCTTTATATTTCATATGATATTTCAGTGATATGGGTTATACCTGAAAATGACTTCCATATGATGTATATTGGTCTGTTTTAACATTGCATATATTTATTTTCTTTCTATCGTACTGTCCTTTATAGGGGTCTTCGCTTACCCATGTGTTTGTACTGTCTCCTTCAGGTACCCTGCAGCTGCGTTACAACCTCGGAGGTCTGCATGAGCCCTTCACCATTGATCTCGATCAACGCAATTTAGCCAACGGACAGCCACATAATGTCAATTTAACTCGGACAGAGCGAGAAATACACGTTCAGGTGAGATTAAAAATGTCGTGTAAATATGAATGGCCAGTAGTAACATCATCATCTTCCTGTAGTTTTCATTATGAGAAAGCCGAATGTATATAAATCCATTCGGATGATGTTCTCCTTGTTGGAAAGTAAGCAATTTATTATTATTAATTTAATACATTTAGTTCAGCTACACTTCAAGTTAACATAAAAAAAGCTTAAATAGCCTCCTAGTGGATAAATGAAGTGAATACGATTTTAAAATGTCATTTAAAATGTTTAAAAAGTCTGGACTTTGTTTTCTCTAAGGCGAAATTTATTTATGATTCATTAGCAGGAATCATTAAAACTTGCAGGCTGTTGAGGAGATTGAAGCTACTCAGTGTGACTCATCCGTCTTAAGCCTGGCTATTAGCTCGCTCTGAAAAAGTTAAATAAGCTGAAAGCAATTAAAGTCAAAGTCCTTAGAGGTGCAGCACAAAGAATTAGATTGCATTTGAATTGCATTCGATTTAGAACATTTTGCCAGCATGCTGAAATAAACAGTTTCACATTTATCAATCCAACACATCCAGTGAGAGCTGAAATGTACGGCAGAAAGGGACAGCTGGTCATCATGTTAGATGGGATACTTAAATCTAATATCTAATAAGATTTTGTCGATAAAACGATTAGGACTGAGCAATGTATTAAACACTATATAACACATGGTTGGATGTAGTGGTAGTTCAATGTTTAAGATGTTAGACGTCTAATTGAAGTTCAAATCGCAACACCTCCAAGCTGCCACTGCTGTGTCCTTCTACTCTTAAATGTGTTTGTTAACTTTAAGAAGATTTTTCAAAGATCACGAAGATTTCACTTCTGAAGAGTTTTAGGATTTGGAATTGAGGGGGCCAAACCTCTTCCAGCTTCCAACAGATGGGAATATTTACTTTTGCATGCATGTATGTACATGTATATTTGTGTGTGTGTGTGTGTGTGTGTGTGTGTGTGTGTGTGTGTGTGTGTGTGTGTGTGTATGCATGTATATATACATCACCTGGCACCTGGAAGTGGTATCATAGGCAGCAAGTGACCATTTTGTCCTCAAAGTTGATGTTTTAGAAGCAGAAAAATGGGCAAGCGTAAGGATTTAAATGAGCATCTCAAAAACTGCAGCTCTTGTGCGATGTTCCTGGTCTGCAGTGGTCAGTATCTATCAAAAGTGGTCCAAGAAAGGAACAGTGGTAAACCAGGGACAGGGTCATGAGCGTCCCGATGTACATTGATGCAGATGTAGAGCGAAGGCTGGTCCGTGTGGTCCGATCCAACAGAAGAGCTCCTGTAGCTCAAATTGCTTAGTTAATGGTGTTGATGCTCAACATGTCGGGACTGTTTTTGCAGTAAAATGCGGCACAACACAATATTACGCAGTTGGTCATAATGTTCTGCCTGATCTGTGGCTATAATGTTATGCCTGGTATTATACCATTTAGAAATATTTTTACAATCTAGAAATTTTTTTTATATTGTTTGCTTTAAAGAAATCCCACATTGAATATTTATGACAGGCAATCCCTAGAGTCATTTGGTATTTATGGTTTCTTTATATAGTGACCAGTGTAGTTTTCTGGAATAGTAAGTTCGGTAGAAAGAATAAAGTGAGGCTGGTGAAGACATGACTTCTTGTATTTGATAACTAACTAACCACAACATAAATGTAACTACAAATGAATAAAAAGGTAATTCCTTAATTAATAAAAAAAAATATTTAAGATCATTATTAGTGGAATAAAACATGCTGATGTACGAAAGTAATCTACTTAGGGTTCATATTATACCATTGTTGGAAATGAATCCTGTTATTGGATTGTCATACAGCATAGCTATAAATCCAATGTTGTATTTGTCCTATTTCTTGCTCTAGTTGGATCACTATCCTCCAGTCAGCTACACCCTGCCTGATGCAGCCAACACTCATTTCACCCTGGTCAAAAACCTTTTCCTAGGCAAGGTCTACGGTGAGTGTTGTTTCTTCCTAAACAAAAAAGACCAAATAACCTTTTCTCCTGTACAAGTAGGGCTTGTGTAGTGTTGGTACAGCCTGAACCCATCACCAGTAAGACTACTAAATCTCAACAACTATTTAAAATTAGATTGATAATCTGATTCATTTTGTTGAATTATATTTCATCACTAAATATGAAATGATCTGATCTTATTTGGCTGAAAAAAGGAGAAAAGGTAAAGTTGTCCACACAGTGGAGTAACTTAGTTTCATCCAGGCTGAAAACAGAGACATCAACAGATTTACGTTTTATTTGTTAAATTATCTTTTCTTTTTTTAAGAAAATATTATCATTTATATTACTGGAGAAATTCGATTTATTGTTGTTATAGCTTAGAATACGTCAGAATGTGTTACACACAAGTCATACACAGTGCATATTCTTTAAGAGAAAACACTCGCACCATGAGAAAAGTGTTTCCTTAATATTTTCAATAAGACGTTACATTCCAGTAGGAATGAAAAATATATATTCATAAATCAAACATTATCTGGGCAGCTGAACGCCACAACCAGCTTCTAAATTGGTGATTTGGGGCCCCCTAGCGTTCTGAGTTGGCCATATGCCTGGCACACTCTGCATCCCATCCCCTGTAATCACTGTAACGGTGCCCCTAAAGGAAAACTAAGAAATTATTCACTAAGCATTATACTGTATATTGCGCACATATATGAAAAAAGTGTGACCTGCTGCCCTGTATAATTTCTGCAGGTAAAAAAAAAAAAAAAGATTGGTTAGCTGCCTTTACATGTCTCAGAGGAAGCATGTCAGCATTTACATGCCCTGGTTGATTATGGTTATATAATGGATAAAGGCCAAATTAGGAAACCAAATTAGGAAGAGAATTTGAGGTCGCCATAGTGGATCATTCGTCTCCATACCACTACATCTGCCTCTTTCACACCAACTACCTGCATGTCTTCCTTTACCACATCCATAAACCTCCTCCTTGGCCTTCCTCTTTTCCTCCTTCCTGGCAGCTCCATCCTCAGCATTCTCCTACTGATATACCCCGTGTCCCTCCTCTGCACATGTCCAAACCATCTCAATCTAGCCTCTCTCATCTTTTATTCAAAACATCCTACTTTGAAAACTTTTACTGTGTCCAGTTTGACAGTTGTTCGTTTCTTATAAACAGGTTGCGAGTCGTGCTGGATAAGGCCTGCTAAATGCCATACATGTAAATGTAAATATAAGTCCATAAGAACAAGATTACTGTAGAAGCAACAATTCCATAGAACAAGATCATTAATATAAATGTGTGATTTGCATTGCAAGAAAGATATTTTGCCTTTCTCATTTCTTTGGCATTTTACATGAGACTACAGATCCATGCTGTAGCTGTGTCAACTGTCCAGGTTTTCCCCCAGCTCACTGTGTAAATGAGATACTAATGCACACACACACACACACACACACACACACACACACACAAACAAGGGAGAAGCCCTTGAGCGGGACCCATGAAGACACATTACACGCAGCAGCATAGTGTTCAAGTAACATTATCATTTTTATTGTATAAGTAATAATGTGACTGCTATAGCTGCATGGGTCAGAATAATGGATTTGTAATCATTATATCGGGTGCGTACTTTATTCTTAAATAGTCATTGTTGCTGAGAGCTGCATTATGTGTGACCGTGGCTATGTGATGTGCTTAAAGCTGGTGTGAGATTGATCTACAACCATTCTGCATATATATATTTATATATATATATATATATATGGGCGCAAAAAGCACTGCACATATGATTTTTCTCTCCTCTCTTTGTGCAGAAACTGGCCCTATTGACCCAGTGCTGACAGAGAAGTATAACACTCCGGGCTTTGTAGGCTGCATGTCCCGAGTGCAGTTCAACAACATCGCCCCTCTGAAAGCAGCTCTTCGCTCACACCCCTCTCTGCCAGTGTCACACCAAGGCAAACTGGTCGAGTCCAACTGTGGCTCATCACCTCTCACCATCTCACCAATGTCAACCACTACTGACCCCTGGCACTTGGATGGAGGTATGGAATGTTTTAGCTTAGGTAGAAAAACTACCTACAAATAATATGAGACAGACACACAAACACACACACACACACACACACACACACACACACACACACACACACACACAATATTATGGCTATTTTGTAAATTCATGACTATTAATTCCATTTAATTTACATGTTACTATAAACCATAAAAAAAACAAAAAATCCGAAAAACTGTACATTATGCATTCTGTAGGTGCCAACTTCCCGTTTAATGAAGAGATCATACCGGATGGAGTGAACAGGAATTCAGCAGTAATCGGAGGTATGTAATACTGCAATGTTATTAGAGTTTCTCCTTTTCAGAATGACTGGATCATTTTTTATAGCCGTTTTAACAATGAACATTGTCTCAAAGCAGCTTTACACAGATAATGTGGTGACATATTTCCATATTCTCTGTCCTTGATTTAGGTATCATTGCCGTGGTCATCTTCACCATCCTTTGCATTCTGGTGTTCCTGATACGGCACATGTTCCGCCACAAAGGAACGTACCACACCAACGAATCCAAAGAGGCCAAACGCTCCGAATCGGCTGACACGGCCATCATCGCCTCCGAGGCCAATTTCACTGAGACCATTGATGAAAACAAGAAGGAGTGGTTTATTTAAGACGTATTTGCTGCTAAACCTACATGCACTCTCTCACTAAGCATCTAGAAAGTGGGAGCTGTTTCACAAGTCAGCTGAGAACCTGAACTGAACTGCACGGAATGGCTCGGGTCTGTTGTCTTTGGACGATCGAGGAGTCTTTGACATTTTAATTGTAAATTGTTTGAACAAATCCAGACCAGTAAAATGTCATTTTGTTTGATCGAAATTTTCGTTATTCATATAGATCATTTTGATTGATGTTCATTTTTGACCTTTACTTTATTTGTAAATGCCTCAGTGTGTGGCAATGTGAAAATTTAGGATGATTACAGTAAGCAAAATATTTTACAATCATGAATATGTTTGGTTTTTTTATATATAACTGACAAACTTTAAATGTGTGTCACAATCAAATCTACGAGACACTGTATATCAGTAAATCATAGAAGTGAATGAAACCTGGTCCTGGTCTAAATACAGCCCAGTTTGCCCTGAATTGCCATTGCTCAGCAACAAGAACTGTACATTATCGTGGCAGAGATGATCAAATTCAAACATTCTATGTTTTGTTTGAAACATAATGTAGACAATAAGAAGAATACAGACTGATAAAACAAAAAGAGAATGAATAACCAAGACAGCAAAGAACTCAAGAATTAAATTCAGAGCAGCATTCAAAGAGGATGCAGAAATAGGGTTAAAGGTGATCAGACATCTAAAAAGTATTTTGGAGGATTCTGGAAATTAGCTTACATTAACATTCATTTGCAACATGTCCATTGCCATGATTCATACAGCATCTCCAGTTTTAATGATCCAGTAATTTGCTTAGTTGGCGCTTGGTGAAATATGAATATATAATGAAATGTGAATATGCAATTGTGGGTAATCAAATAATAAGGTTGTTATTTCTATTCCAAATAGAATAGAATAAACTGTCTAGCTGCTAATAGGTCGTGTTTTCTGTCATATTATCTACAATCTAGAAATGACGTCCATTAAAACCAACAAATGTCAGGCTACCGATCTACAACCTATCCAAATAATATAACATAAAAACATTACATATTAGATCTCTTTTTTTATTATGGTACTTTCTTAGAAGCTTATTTAATACATTCAATCTTCTATTTGTTCCTTAATTAAATGGAATTCCATTAAAGATCTGCATTTAAAATTCTTAAGATAAATTAGATAAATGCACACTTCAACCCATTAGAGGTGCTATGGGAGTAGAGATGGTGTTTGATCTCACTTATGTAGCTATTACTTTATTAGTGCAAGAGATACACTGATTAGCCATAACGTTAAATCTACTGTCAGATGACTGTTAAATAATGTTAATCATCTCATTAAAATTGCATCTGCTGTGGGGTGGGATATATAAGGCAGCAAGTGAAAAGTCTGTTTTTTTTTTTATTGTTGTGTTGGCAGCAGGAAAAATGGGCAAGTGTAACGATCAGAGCAACTTTCACATGGGCCAAATTGTGATAGCTAGACGACCGGGTCACAGCATCTCCAAAACAGCAGGTCTTGTGTGGTATTCCCAGTAGGCAGTGGTTAGTACCTATTAAAAGTAGGCTCTTGTCTGGCCAGATACGACAGAAAAGCTACTGTAGGATAAATTCCTGACAAATTTCATGCTAGTTATGACAAAGTTGTCAGAACACAGTGTATTGCAGGTTGCTGCATATGGGGTTGTATAGCTGCAGACCGGTCAGTGAGTCCACCACTAAAACTGCCAGCAATGGGCCCATAAGCATTGGAACTGGATCATGAAGCAGTGGAGTAAAGGTGGCCTGGTCTAATGAGTCAAGTCCTCTTTTTTTCGTCATATAGACAGCTGGGTGCGTGTTTTTGCTTACAAGGAAAAAAGATGGCAATATGATGTAGTATGGGAATAGAACAAGCTGGCAGAGGAAGTGTGATGCTCTGGGCAATGTTCTGCTGGACAATTAAGGGTCCTGATATTTATGTGGATGTTGCTTTGACACATAACACCTACTCAAGCATTGTTACAGATCAACTACACCCCTTCATGGCAACTAGAGTGGCCAGTGGTTTAATAGAGGTGGCCTCTTTCAGCAAAATAATGCACCCTGCCACACTTCAAAAATTATTCAGGAATCATCAGGAGTTCAAGATATTGGCTTGGCCTCCAAAGTCCCACTATCTTAATCTGAACAAACATCTGTGGGATGTGCTGGATAAATAAATCCAAAGCATGGAAGCCCCCAGCTCACAATTTGCAGGACTGCTAACATCTTGGTACCAGATATTACACAATACTGGGCAGGTTATAAGTGATTAGTGTATTCTATGACTTTTTTGGTTTTAATTTAAATCCTCTCCAACCTTGATCAGGCAGTTACTAAGGATGAATGAATGAACACTGCAAATGGATTACATTAAAGAATATGACCATTGTGTGTCCCATCATAGCTCAATGGTTGCTTTTAACTGCATGATAGAAAAGCCTCTTTTTCACACAGCTCTTGTGGTACACACCCTTCATGCACTAATGTAGTGTGCACTAGTTGATGCACAGTGTATATACCTTGAGGTGAATTTATAAACATTCACTACCAACAGACAGGTTAAGTTTTTATATTATATGAATACTTTAAAAAAAGATTCATAGCACAGGCCATGAGCAAAACCCTAGACCCCTAACTCTCTAATATTTTAATTAAAGCAACAGATCAATAATTTTTTTTTAGAAAATATTAGCAAACAAAAAATGAAGTAAAGCAGGCATTAAAAGTGCTCTTGTTCAAGGATCCATTATATTCACATCTTATTTTACAACCAACTGAGGTTAAAGTGATGAGGCTATATCAGTGATGCCTTTAGCCTGAGACCTGATTTTCATTAAAACACAAAAATGGCAATGAAAAAGGAGTACTTTTAGCTTATTTGTGTTGTAGTTGAAATTGAACACACGATAATTGTCTAAATCTAATATAGGTCAAAATAAATCCATTTTAAAGTTTTTCTATTTGAACTTTATAGTGTTCTCACTTTAATAATGAATCAGACAATGGCCACTTCACTGATACAAAGCTGTTTTCACAAAAGTAAGTTAAAGTAAAGCAGTGAAATAAGGTACATTGCACACAAACACACACAAAGCCAGAGAAGTAGAGAGCTGTAACAATACTGCTTGCTACTGAAGATACATTTCAAATACCTACACATCCTACATAGAAGAAGATAAAGTTTCCTCTGTCCTGTATAGAAGTGGGGTGAACATCTAACAATGTCTATAATTCCAAATTTTTGTACATAGCTATACCAGATAAAATCAAAGACTTTTACATGACTAAGTAATTGAATGACATGGCGTGATGACAAAAATTTTATAACAAAAATGGAAAGAAAAACAAACATTTTCATTATATAGGGTGCATAAAAAAACTGTGTATTAGAGCTTGCTAAAGCTCAGGGATTAAGGCTCTGCGTTATCAACTTGAAATATGTGAAGAAAATAATTTAATGGTGCTTTAATGATTTAGATTAATTTCATCACTATTTATTTTTTTGGTACCAGTATATGTGTGCTTGGGGAAGTGGTGCATTTGGGCATGCACTGAGTTGTTACTCATTTCCTCTCAGGGTTCTCTCTGCAACACCTTATGGACAGGCTTAGTCATCAAACATTTCACATGAAATTATCAGAAGAGAGGCAGTATTGTGTTTTGGTTTATAAAAAAAAAAAAAATGGCACCACATCGATGACTGTATGCTTTTGGGATTTGAGGGAACAAAAGAACTTATTCCACAGGAAAGACTCCTTCAACCAGATATTGTGTAACAGTAATGTGTTATTATTGTAAAAATGAATCACAGAGTAGATATAAATATGAGATTAGTTTCATGGTGGTATAGTTGGGATGTGTATATTTCTCTTGGTGACTTGGGCTGGTTTGGATGTGCATTAGTGAGATTGGTTCTATGTGAAAAAAGCAGTGATGTTAGAGCTAGAAATGTGCTTATGATCACAATGTTAAACATTTGCAATCATTCAAGATGGATATAAAGGAATGTATTAGCATTTACATAAGAAATATGGTATTCGTGAAAATTTAGAGTAGCTTGGAAAAACATTCCAATCCCATGACAGCTTTGGGGTAAATCCCAAAATAATGCCACATATATTTTCTACTACTTTTTATTATACAGAAATCATTTTAAAACCTGGAAATGAAGACAAATATTACCTTTTGGATTATTCTAATATATATAAAAAAAGAAATGGCCCCCTAAATAAGAAGGAAGAGTAGCCAACATGCTGCAGTGTCTCGGCTGCATTACTGGAAGTACACTGTGCATAGAAATGCTCTGTTTTGTCATTTAGTTTTTTATCAGCTCACTGAAAATGTTGGAGTGTCTTGCCTACCACTAAATGTAAATCCACTGAATGCATGCACTTGGTAGTTAACGGGTACATGGGATTTATTATAAAAACACAAGAATGAACATTCTGATGACCACTTTAATTGTCACACGTTGTTCAATGCGAGGCAAGAGAGCAACGGCAACAAAACATATTTTAGTGCACTAGATTTAAACACATGAACCAAGATTTCTCTTCTGTGAAAATGCTGCCTCGTTTCAAAAGTTGCTTTAGATACATTCTGGTGTGAGTGAACATAACTGTATAGTATTGTACATTGTGAATAAAAGTTATTTAACACTGACACATGCCTAGATTAAACATAAACTCTATGATGGCTATGATTTATTTTATCTGTGTCTGTTAAAAGTGCAAAAATAATCCCACCAGAAAAGTGATATCTATAAAATGGCATCTAATATCTGGTTCTAAGTTAAAGTGATAAATTACATTATTACATATGTCAGTTTAAGAAAAAGATGATTTCCATGAATAAAATTACAAGAGCTTTTATTTATTTTATTTTTTTAGCTTTTCAATTTTATTTATTTATTTAATTTTGAAAGATATGAACCAGGAGTTTTACCATGATACTGCATCTTGACATATCTGTATGTTGTCTGTATATTACTGTACATGCATTTTTTTTAATGCTGATTTAAAGCCAGCATGACCACTGTATGTGAACTTGCACATACTGTAATGTAAACTACTGTGGAATATCTGACCTGTATTTAGTCTTTTGGGTGTATTTTCTATCCTTTATTATGGTACTGAAAAGTCAGGAATGAATAGTCTAATACTTTATTTTATATTCGGTACTTCTGCCTTCCCAACCTGTCCTGTAACATAATCAATTGCAAAATATGGAATACAGAAATTTCCGGAAGAAAAAAAGCCAAAATATTCTTTTGGAGAAGAAATAAAGGTTATTTCTTACATTTGCATGGATCTTGTTTAAAAACTGGAAATGCTATGGAGTACCCAATGTCACAATGGCATATGGTCATCACAACCCTACAGATTCTAAAGGGCTGATCTGCACATAATATGATTTGCACCTGACCCCTTTAACTTTAGCCATTTTATGAAGGACTGCACCTTGCAAGGTTAGCAAGTTGGTTTTTTTAGACATTTATGTGAACACAGAATCCTTGTTCCCTTTCAAGTGCTCACGCTCTGAAATAAGGTGTGTAATCAGTGAAAAATTGGACGCTGGCCGTCACATGACCAGGAACTATAAAACGCACATGAAGAGAAGCCAGCACCAGCTTGTTCGTTCTGACTTGCGGAATGAGCTGGATGTGGGAGGTGTCCTGTTTTCACTATCTCCGCTGCATAGCGGATCTGGCTCTCAAAGCACCAAAGAGACTGCTAAGGCATTGGCCGATCTATGGCTGCCCTGGTGTCTACAGAGAGGCACCTGTAGCTCACTCTTTTAAAAATGTCTAATAGAGACTGGGCCGTAATGCTAACTGCCCCACTAGCTTCAGTAAAATAAGAAACAGGCGGTGGCGTTCCAGCGGTACCTCCCATGCCGCTCACATAGGGCTGCCCAGCGGGCGCAGCCCCAACCTTCGACATCCCATCGAGAGGTACAGAGAGATAACGTTGTGAACTGTACTTCCCCTGTGAGGGATCCTGCCCAGTGCCCGGTGAGGTGACAGATTTTAGGACTGTCATCTTCAACAGGAAGGCTTTGAGAAAAAATTGACTTTTTGGGGATCCGGCTGTGAAGGGGTATGTTGCCCCACTGTATCCAGTGCCTGCCCTGCCCCGGTCCCCCAAAGACCTGGTCCATTATCCATGCCACCCATGGTGCTTCAGAGCACAGCCAGCTCCAGTGAACTTTCTCCTCAGTTTCCACCCGACATCGTAGTGGTCCAGGAGATCTCACCGCCTCCTTTGAGGCCCCTAAAGTCGTTTCAGGGCACTGCCCTGGCTCTAGGCACACCAGAGGTCAGTCTCGAGAGACCAATACCCCTAAGAGACTTCCTGGCAGCCTTCAAAGCTCTGCCAGACGTGTCTCAGTGGGTCCTGCCCACTGTAGAGTGAGGGTATTTGATTAATTTCATGTCTCCACTCGAGTCTCCACTCTGGTGGGAACTGAGCAGGCTCTGGTCATGGAACGAATAGTAAACAATCTCCTGAGGAAGTAGGCCATTTACAGCCGGCACTTCATAGTTCACAAAAAGAACGGTGGGTTGCGTCCCATTTGGATCTACGTCAGCTAAACCACTCACCCGTGAGACTCTTCTGGATGCTGGCCCCTAAGCAGGCGTGTCTTAAATCAGATCCAAGGACGGGTTTGTCCCGGTATATCTAAAGTATACATACTTTCATGTATCCATACTTCCTTCTCACAGGAAGTTCCTTACCAGCTTACCAGTATTACCCCTATGATTCTCCAGATATCCCTAGCCCCACTGGGGCTGGACGCCATGGCACAGGCACAGTCTCCTAATTTCTGCAGTCTCAGAACCTGAATCATCAATTTTGTCTGCTCAATTTTGTTAATTCACCTAGAAAGTGAATCAGATTGCTAATCTGTTTAGGCTGCACTGTTTGGCTCCGACCAAACATTACAGGGTCAATATCTGATTTTGATGAGTATGTGTGTTGGCATCAGCTGTGCAGGGCAAGCAAGGGATACTTGAGCCAGCCACTGCATTCATAAAATAAACCCTTGTATTGGAAATGCGCCCTTACAAGCTAGAGACGTGTTTCTATGTTGAAAAAGATTTAGATTCAGACTTCAGTCATTAATGGCCAACTTTTTTTTTTACATTTCATGCATGCATCCATTGCTGAACTTAAAAAATGTATTCTATACAGTCAGACCCCGACGTATGACATATCGACTTATGAATTTTCGCAGATATGACGGTCACGCAAAGAAAAGAAAAAAAGGGGGAAAAAAATTAAGAACATCAAAATTCTCAGATTTAGCAGCAATGTTAACCTCACATATGTTAAATATCTGAAATCAGTCAGTTCCCAAGACTCCTGCAAAATCTAGCATATGAAAATCATGATTTTTAGCAGTTAACATAATAATAGGGAAGGGCTGGGAAACTGGGACTCATAAAATCTCACTTTAAATATAGAATATACAGTACAGTGCCTGTTAAAATATTTGCGCATGTTTGATTTGTTTGTATGCAACAAACTATGTAAAAGGCAAAAGCATGCAAAGAGCTTCTGTGGACAGATGAGTCTAAATTTAATAGTTTTGCTCCAACAGAAGAACTTGTAAGAGGCAGAGAACAAGGAAACGGGAAGATTTCAGGATAACTTTCCTAAATTCCTTCTATAGATCAGTTTTTAAACAGGTCATAACATGTCTGTTTCATTTTACACCCAACCTACAATTAATATTTGGTGAAAATAATATAATTTACATTGAGCAGTTACTAAAGTGGAATGAATCAATAAATAAATGAACAAACTCCAACCTACTTAAACCTGCATGATATACATGTACTAACCGCCTATTATGGACAATTTCGTAGTCTGAGAAGGCATATTTGTTAAGGAGAAATAGCGATTTGTTACATTGATTTTTTTTACCTTAGACCCTTTAATTTTTAAGTTTTATTATAACGCATCCAAAGACATCCTATACATTTGTGTGCCTCCAGTTTTGTGGTAATAGTTTTCAAAAGAACCACATAAGAAGGAAAAGTCAGGTGTCCCAGATGGGCAGGGTTTGTGATGGATTTCCGTGTTAGAGAGTCATGCACAAGCTAAAGCCTGGACCATGAGTAAATTAAATGTTATCTTTAAAAAAAAAAAAAGGAGATCTATGGGTTCTGTCACCATTATATTATTACACTGGAAAAAGCAAAGGTATTTGAAGATATTGGTGGCAATAGATAATAGGAAAATTGGAAAATAAAAAGATGGCTGTTACACAGGTTGGAATATAAAGATTGTGATGATATATATAAGGATTGTGCTTTCACTGTGTTGTTGGTGTTTCTACTGAATTAAGTCCTTCTTCTTTCATACCACAACCCTGGATCCTGATATAAGTTTGTTTCCTTTGCTTTGCTTTAGTTAACTTTTTCCAATTCTGGGAACCATCATCTCTCAGGTCCAGCTCTCTGATTAAAAAAGCACACCAGAGGTTGTACTTAATGGTACAGCTGAAGAAGTTTAACCTACTGAAGTCAAAGATTGTGCACGTCTACACCTCCATCATTGAATCCATAATCACCACCACCTATCTGGTACGCTGCTGCCACTGCTAAAGACAAAAGCAGACTGCTTTACTAAGAAGGTGACTGAATGCAGTCTGCCACCTCTAAAGGACCTGTACACTTCCAGGACCTAAACGCAGGCAGCTAAGATTATGGCTCTCACCCTCTTAACCTGAACACAAACTTTTTGAGTCACTGCCCTCTGGCAGGAGGCTGCGGTCACATCAGGAACAAAACTTCATTGGAAAGAAACTTTCTGTGGCATGAAGTTTTGGTCCTGATGGGACTAACTGAACTCATCAACAATACCAAGGAAGACCACCTCATCTTCTATCTGTCTTCATAAACACTGTCATTACATTAATGTAACCCTCACACGTTCATTTTATTTGCATTACATTAAAAGAAAGAACCATGGAATGGTGGGTTTAAGTTTAAATACACACGTGTAAAGCAATGAAGTGTGTGTTAGAGAAGTGAAGAAAAGAGTGCAGGCAGGGTGGAGTGGGTGAAGAAGAGTTGCAGGAGCGATTTGTGATAGAAGGGTATCTGCAAGAGTGAAAGGGAAAGTTTATAGAACTGTGGTGAGACCTGCCATGTTGTTATTTTAGAGACAAATCCATTGACTAAAAGATAATGGCTGAAGGTTGCAGAGACAAAGATGCTGCGATTTTTACTGGGAGACGATTAGAAATGAGTTTATTAGAAGGATCATGCAGAAGGCCTGACGGAGATGGTCATGTGGAATGGAGGGAAATGGGGTATATTGATAGATGAATGCTGAGGATGGAAGTGACAGGAAAGAGGAAAAGAGGAAGGCTGAGGAAGAGGTTTATGGATGTGGTTAGGTGCTAAGTGTCTGCTTAGTAGCAGGCTGATGTAGAAGACAGTGACATGGAGATGGATGATCTGCTGAAAGAAGATTTTCCTTGTTTTTATTTTTTTTATAGCACCAACATACCATAATAATTCCCTTGTAACTCTTGTTAATGTAGGTGGTTCTGATTCTGAATTGGCCTCAGACCCCATGCAAGTTTTATCTTACAAACTTTATATTTGTGGATTATTTTATTATATTAATCCTAGATGATGCAAATTGTTTTCTATCAGTCTCCTAAGACTTTGTGTGTTGGTAAGATTGTTTGGAGGACATGGACACTAGGGGAGTGTAACTGTGTTTCGGAGCTCAGCTTGCTGCCTCAGTGAAGCTAAAGGGCGACAGAGAAGCTAAGTGGAGCTAGTTGAGCTGCTGGAACTATGGTAAGTTTTACTATTTTTAAAAGGTCTGATCATCTGTCAGTCCATCAACCGAGTCGGAATTTGTGCAGAGTTAGTCACTTTTGATAAATACCGCTTATTCTTCCCCCCGACCCTCTGACACGGTGTGACTTGACGCATTTAACATGCGGCCGTGTATCTTAGCGACATTATCACTACGTATTGGTTAGCCTAGCATGTCTACTGACCTATATGGGTCTACTGGCTATACATTAACTTATTAATAGCATTATTTTGGACATTGTTTTATAAAACGGTGAGTTCTGCTGTACGTGTTAATCATATTTGTACCTCTATCGTGAGTGTTTTGCTCTTCAAGAGAACGTAATTTGATAGTTAGCCAGTTAGCAAGCTAAGATTTTGTCCAGCTCATAATGCAAGTAAGCGAGACAAGAGTAATTATTTGCTAACTTTTTTCCCCCTGTCGTATTGGGTTACCAGTTAAGATCGTAGCGCATTGACCATCAACAAAAAAGAAATATAATAAACTAAAAGGCTACATATGAAGTGATATTTTGGTGATATTTTTCTTAAAAATCCCGCCTCCTGTAATATGATTGGCTATTGCCTGAACCTGATAGCTGGAGTAACCGTGTCCGATTGGAGCACGCCAGGTGAGCACGGAGCACCAGCCAATCACAGTGGCGCAAACGGGATATCCCGGAAGACAAGTTAAAAAATACAAATAAAGGAGATATAGTCCTGTTTGATGATCAACACTATATAGACAACTGTTGAGGACTTCTGTAGGGTGTATTGGACTGTATACAGGACGTGGTGGAGTGAAACACTTGTTAGTGTACACTCAGATTTGAAACTGACTGGACTTGGGGTCTCAGAACTGAAGTGGGGACTTTAAGCAGGACATGGTGGAGTGAAACACTTGGGGTTTACAGTCAGATTTAAGCTGACTAGTGCTGTAAACTGTTTTTTTCCAGGAGACTTGGATATCTTTCAGCAGTAGTCTTTATTGCAGACGAAACTACAAGGCAGAGCTTCGGCGCTGCAATCATCAAGTCCAACTTTAAGAACTAAACATTGTGGGTTTATGCACATTTTTAGGGGGACAGTCCCCAAGGAGAACAAAGCACTTGGGTGATAAGTAAAACCAAAACATGCAAAAGAAGTAGCTGTCCTCAGATATCTCTCTCGATCTCTCTCTCTCTCGATCTCTCTCTCTCTCTCTCTCTCTCTCTCTCTCTCAGACCACTTCATTATCATAGAAATACTGATAGGTTCACACAGCATTTGGCATTCTCCCATGATCATTAGTTAAATAATGGGCAAATGGTCACCAACACAGCAGGAGATGGAGACAAGGCGATAGCATTTGGCGCTGGCAAACCTCCATCCAGCACTTTGTTTTTACATCATCATGTAATTTATGTTCTTACTTTCTTTTGTCTGCTAAAGATATATAATGTGTATGTATAGTTCACAATACAGCAGAATAAAATAAAACAGTCAAAGCAGGACGTGGTGGAGTAAAATCTTGAGAGTGTACAGTCAGAAACTGACTCTAGGTGTGTTTCCACTAATAAAAATACAGATTCTTTAGAACACTTTCATCAGACATTGTGGTTTTTAAACCAGAATCTAGAACTATATATAGCCAGATTAGATGCCTGTATTTGTCCCTAATCACTGTATAACATTTGTGCAAGTGTAGTGTGTACAGCCTGATCCATGATTAATAACTGATAAAAAAAAACATTTAACAAAGAAAAACGTGTTTATACAGCTTTCCAAAAGGAGAAGTTTATGTAACATTTCCAGAGGTTCTCTGGTCGGACCGTTTTATTAGTTAGTAGGTAGTTCACTATGGGCTAGTTGTTGAGGGCTGTGTAATTTCTATGTGGCATGCTGGGAAGTTTATCTTCACTTTAAAGGAAAGAAAAAATGGTAGAGTGTATGTAGTGAGAACCTTTTTTTTTTTTTTTTTTTTTGAAAGTCTGTTTGATTTAAATTTCTATATTTATGTCAAAAGCATGACAAAGGAGATTTTATAATTGTATTAAATTTTTAATTTGTTTGGTTCATTTTCTGCTAAAATGTTGAACAAAATTTTCTCTTTAGAAATAATTAATGAACATTGCTACCTCCCTGCTTTTAAATCCTGGGTTTGATCCTGAGATAAAGTTACTAACTGTGTGAAATGTCTTTGCATGTACTTTCTTATATTCACATAAGTTTCCTCCAGTTTCCCAGTTTTCCTCCCATCTCACAAAAACGTAGATGGGTTGGCAAAGTTAAATTGGCTTTAGGTATTAATGTATGTTTGCTCATGTTATACAACGATGAACTGTCATTCCATCTAGAGTGGATTCCTGTTTCACTCAAGTCTTCCTGGAAACCTACTCTGAAACTACTGTGTACCTGATTGGGATAAAGCAGTTACTGGAGGTCAGTGTGTGCGAATATTAAAAATGAACCAATAATAACCAACTAGGGCAGTAGGATCAACTCATTTAAATATGACTTGTGTGTGTTTTGGATCTGCTGGCATTTTGTACTTTTTGTACTGCATTGGTAGATACATAGAGCGATCAGTCATGTAAATTATCCAAAGGGAAATTTATGATTTGTTTCACTAAATGTGTTCTTGGGCTCTTGGATACTGGAAAAAAGTTTTGTGTCGTCTTTTCTTGCAAAATTCGACAAGTATTTTTTTCTATTAGTATGCAAATCCTATACAGTGGCACACTACATGAATAAAGCCTGCTGGTTTTTGTAAAAAAAAAAAATACTAATAAAAATAAAATCTTAATACAATCTCAGGCAAAACCGGTCCTCTGTCTTGACAGTGCCAATCTGACAAAACACTTTCGGTAAAGCTATAATGTGTGTATTGAGGTCACTGTTTTCAATGTTCTAGGTTGTTTGTTTTTTTCTCTCCGAAAGTTCAGTGTCCGTTCATTTATCCAGGTTTACAGTCACAAATGTGTGACTTTATTGCAGCTTCTACCAGCTGCCTGTAACGATGAGACGTGTAGATGAAGCTATTAATAGTCAGATGGTTTACACATCGCCATGCATAGTCGATTAAACTACAGCTGCTTTTATTTATTTGGAAGACCTAAACAAGAAGGTTCTGTATCATAGGACAGTGACGTTCCTAAAAAAATGCACATGGATGGGAGATTTAGCAATACGCAGAAAACATGAGGAGTAGGTTTACTGAGATGTAGAACACTGAGAGGAACAGTGATTAAGCAATGTCAGTGCCTCGTGATTATCATACTTTATGACATTTGGAAGGTGCCCTTATCCAGAATGGCTTACAGCTGAGCAGTTGTAGGGTTAAGGGCCTTGGTTTAGGGCCCAGCAGTAGTAGCCTGGTGGTGCTGGGGTTGACCTTCTCATCCAAAGTCAAGTGCATAGACATTTCATTTTATTCTCGTTTAGAATTATTTTGTAAGGCAATATAATTTTTTTGTGTGTGTTTCTTGCTCCCAAGGTCACCTGGTGAAGTTGGCGAATTCGGCACACGTATCTGAACCAACCATCATGGATTGTTTGTGAAACGCTGACATTTTACGGAAAGGCAGAAAGAGACAGGCCAGTGACGAGACAGTGACGAGACAATGTCGTCCAACAGGAACCAGAACCCACACGGGCTCAAACAGATTGGGCTGGACCAGATCTGGGATGACCTGCGGGCAGGGATTCAGCAGGTGTACACGCGGCAGAGCATGGCCAGGTCACGCTACATGGAGCTCTACACGTATCCTACATGAGGTACAACCAAGGGAAATGTATTTTTTATTTCCGCCAAGAATTGCAATAACATTACACATACCCTGTTCCGGATTGTGAAACGATGATGCACTTGTCACTGTGAGGGCGTTCTGCTATGTCTAATCGACACACCCTAGCTTTGGATGTCAATAAAAATCCACACATAGCAGAAATACCATAATCATTCACCATTGCTGGATCTCCAGTAGCCCTCCCTGATATCCTCAGTCTGTACAGCACAGTGTTCAAAAGCTTCACCGGTTTTGTGACTAAGAGAACCACAACAGCAGATTTACAAGCAAAAGTAGGAGATTTAGATTGTTTTTAGAGATCATATAAAAGGGGTGGTTATCATTTCTTTGAAGTTTGAAGAGGGCAAAACCTCTAAGCCCCTCTTTGTTCTCCCACTTCACCGAACACAACACTAAACCACATTGTATTATATCGTATTCTATTGTACTCTCGTCAGTGGTTGAAAATACACATATTAGGAAGTCATAAGCTTTAGGACAAATGGTGCCATCGAAATGCCTTCGGTGGCGTTTCAAGAAAAGATTGACGATCTTCTAGCCGTTGTCTTTGTAATTGTCTTAACCTGGTCACCAGACATGTTTACAATTACTGTACCAGTGTCCATCAGTCAAACCAGGCGAGGGGTGCAGGCATTCCCCCTACCAAACCCTCCAAGAAGTCTCCTACTCCAGGGGGAGCACAGTTTGTTGGGCTTGAACTATACAAAAGACTGAAGGAGTTTCTCAAGAGCTATTTAACAAATCTTCTAAAGGTAAGCCTTACATTTTTTTTTTTTTACATTAGGGGATGTTAGGCTTCTTCTTTTCTTTTTTTTTTTCCTAGATTTTCTCAATTCTATCCAAACAGAATGATGCGTTACGATGAAAGTAAGTGCTGTTTCTAACTACTGGCTTCAGATGTTTTTTTTTTTTCCCGGTCCAATCCTTATCCTTTAATAATCCATAAAAAAAAAAAGGTTCAATTTCACCCTCTCATATGTGAACTCTTTCAAATGTGTATTATATTTGTAGGGCCAAGCACACAGATATATCTCTTGTGATACAGACCTGATAATATATAATACTATAAATAATCGCACTGGTAAGTCTACAACAGAAAGCTGTTGTTTGTGGCTTTATGAAATGAAAGAACGAACCCGGCTTCCATTTTTGCGGTAGGGTTTTTACATGCTCCGTGTATCGTCTTATGCTCTTTTGGTGCTATATGTTTTCGCCTGTGGCAGGATGGGGAGGATCTGATGGACGAGAGCGTTCTGAAGTTTTACACGCAACAGTGGGAGGACTACCGCTTCTCCAGTAAAGTGTTAAATGGGATTTGCGCCTACCTCAACAGACACTGGGTACGCCGGGAGTGTGACGAAGGGCGGAAAGGAATCTATGAAATCTATTCGGTAAGACGATCATTTGTCTACTGCAGCGTTAACTGACACACCCTGCTTTCACATCGGAAGGCAGCAAATTGCAGAGGTCATGCCCGGGTTGTCTGTTGTGGGAGTGAATCACTCAGCATTATCCATCTTGTAGCAAAAAAAACTCTTTGGCTACTGCACAGTTTAGACATATGGCTTTGTTTATTTTGTTTTAAAACCCACTCAGTAATTTTTAGTTATCAGGTTTTTTTTTTTAATAGATTAAACTATGACATTATAGCCAATCACATTTATTCATTGAAATCACTGACATTTTTTTACTGACTTTCTCCAGCTTGCCTTGGTGACGTGGAGAGAGTGTTTATTCCGACCACTAAATAAACAGGTGGGCTAGCTTTGCAGACTTCTTTTAAAACATTCCTTTTTTTTTATTTTTATTTATTGCTAATTCTAAAGTTCAGCTTGTGGTTGTACTATTTTTTTTATTCATCACCGCTAATCCTACTAGGTGACGAACGCTGTATTGAAACTCATTGAGAGAGAGAGAAACGGAGAGACTATTAACACCAGGCTGGTCAGTGGAGTTGTACAGTCCTATGGTGAGTATTATATTATTCTCTGCTTTGGGGGCTCCGGGACAGACCAAGTGACCTTTAACTTCTGGTGCTGCATCCTATTTGTCATGTCACATGATTACAGGCAGTCAAACACCCCAAAGGATGTATGAAACAAATTGGGGTGATAAAATAAGATCACTGAATATTCATATTGACTTGAGGCTTTAAAAAAAAAAAAAAAAAGCATTAAAGACGCCATTTTGTGCTGTAAGTCCCAGCACCTATTATATATATAACACATTACCCTTCTTTTTGTCTCGCACAGTTGAACTGGGCCTGAATGAGGACGATGCCTTTGCTAAAGGACCCACATTATCTGTATACAAAGAGTACTTTGAGAGCCAGTTCTTGGCGGATACAGAACGCTTCTACACAAGGGAAAGCACAGAGTTTCTCCAACAAAACCCTGTAACTGAATACATGAAAAAGGTGGGTTATCAGCGACCCTGATGAAATGTTTGTCTGTGAGTTTCTCCTGCCAGTTTTGTTCATGCAGGAAATGTTTGTAGTGTGTTTATTTACCTTAAAGATATTTATTGGGAATATGAAGCCAAAAAAAAGAAGTGCAAAGGTTTAAAATTGAAATATGAGTGATGGCGAATTCACTTCATGTTCAGTATTTAAAATGTGTATCGTCTCACACATAACGTTGTCATTACACAGCAGATAGCACTGGATTTAATGTACTTGTGGGTGTGTATGCAGGCTGAAGCCAGGCTATTAGAGGAGCAGCGGCGGGTTCAGGTTTACCTTCATGAGAGCACACAAGATGAGCTGGCTCGCAAGTGTGAACAGGTTCTCATTGAGAAACACCTGGAGATATTCCATACAGAGTTTCAGAACCTGCTTGATGCTGACAAGAATGAAGGTGAAACGTTTGAGATTTTTTATGATATTTTTCTACTTTGCTGGTTTGGTTGTAGTAATGTGGTTTTCCAGTTTTGGTATGTGTACAGTAAGCTTTGTAATTGAATTGGAATTATGGATATTAATATAATTATGGATTTTCCTGCTATTCTTACAATAATTATGTTTAACATTAAGCAAATTACATGGATATGCTGGCTACCAGTCAGGTTGCATACACCAACACATTTTAAAGCTTAAAAAAACTTTTTAGATTTTGTCTCAAACATTTTAAATAGCCAGGACTGCTTCTGGAATTTCTGGAACAACAGACACTTGTTCCAAAATGATGGAAAGAGAAGATCATAGAAAAGGAAAGGAACTGCTCATGATCTAGGGCATACCCCCTCATCCTGTGAGGTGGACATGTGTGACTGCGACTGGTTCACTTGTTGATGTGATTGCTGACAAATGCAGCAGGATGAGTTCTGGAGTATAAGGGACATATTAGCTGCTCATAGTCAGTCATAAGCTTCTAAACCAATTGGAAGTAATCCTGTAGGCTGTAACCTTAAACATACATCAAAAGCAAACTAATAGTTTTTAATGAAAAGAAGTAAAAGGCACTTCAAAGGCCAAGTCAAGCACCTGAACTGAGTCCAAATGAGTGTGTTTCGAATTGCTGGAGGCAGAATGTCTCAGTGACGAGCAGGAACTAAAGATGGCTGAAGTAAAGACCTGGCAGACCGTCACCAGGGAGGAAAGTCAGCATCTGGTGATGTATATGGGTTCCAGACTCCAGGAAGTCATTGACTTCAAAGGTTTTGCAGAAAAGCATTAACAGTGACAATTCAATTTATGATTGTTAGTTTATTTAGTTTGTTTTAGTTCCTTGCAACATACAAAATGTGCTGCAATTCCTGCACTGTTTTAGATATAGGTGTCAATATAGAAACAATAGTTATTTAATTTCAGCTAAAATAATATTCATTGTATCTGTTCTGTGTCCTGGTAAACTTTGTGCATTTCACGTTGTTCTTATTTTTTTTTACGTATTATTTGCACCGCAGATCTGGGCCGAATGTACAACCTCGTCTCGCGCATCACAGACGGTTTAGGGGAGCTGAAGAAACTCTTAGAGACGCACATTTACAACCAAGGCCTGGCAGCCATTGAGAAGTGCGGGGACTCTGCCCTCAATGTAAGACAACAGGTTAAAAAGTAAACCAAGATTTTAATTGAGAACATTTGAAATGATCTCATGATCAGTGATGTGGTAATATAGCTTAGAGTTGAGTTAAAATTGTACACACATTTTACAACAGCATAAAGATATGATTTACAGTTACAGATTTACAGACTTATAATCATAGTTGAAAGAATATTGAATAAAAGATCTTTAGCTTTGTACTTAAGTATAGATGGCATAAGCATTTTTACTGAAATCATTAGATTATAAATATCCCCCCCCCCCCATATTGTGTATTGAGTGATTTTATAGTTTTGTGCTGAAATTGCCTATTTAATGCGGCTGAAAAGGGGAATCAGTATAGTTTTTCGAAAGTATGCGCAAATTAAAAAAAAAATTATTGCAATATTTATCCCAATTGTACTCAAATCCCTAAATTAATTCCGATGCAACCAACTGCCATCAGAAGCCGTGTTAGTTTAATGCATTTACACTTGGAGGACATAAAAAAAGGCATCATAAAGATCAAGTTGTTGTCAAAAGCAGTCTGGGACTTGTTCTGGAAAAATTCAAAAAAATTTATTCGAAGTTTTAAACACCCCTCAGTGCGCCGTTAAATCCATTAAGGATGTGTGAAGAAGCTGTCCACCAAAAGTTGGAGGATGGGATGGGATTAATCACACAAGCAACAATTCAGTTTTAGGTGGTAATGCTACAACATATGGAAATGCTCAAGGGGAGTGGGTAGTGTAAATCACATTCTTCTAAAAAGCCATAGTTTATTACAGCCTCCTCACACCAACACCAGCCTCCTGTTTGTCCTGAAAACCATTTGTTTCGAATTATAAGACTTCACAGAAATGCTTTTTTTTTTTTTTTTGACTCGCAGGATCCTAAAATCTACGTACAGACAATATTGGACGTGCACAAGAAATATAATGCATTGGTGATGTCAGCGTTCAATAACGACGCAGGCTTTGTGGCTGCTCTTGATAAGGTTTGTATTCGTGTTGTCACATTTTCCTTTGGCTTTATGGGTTTTGAACTGTGCTTCAAATCCAAATGGGTTCCTTTCTGCAGGCCTGTGGGAGGTTCATCAACAATAATGCTATTACAAAGATGGCTCAGTCGTCCAGCAAATCTCCAGAGCTGCTCGCCAGATATTGTGACTCCTTACTGAAAAAGAGGTAAATGCTTGTATGCATTTAGTGTTCCCTTTGATTACTGTAGTGCGCTACCAATTTAGAAAACAACCGAAATACGGCTTTTGGTTTGTTTCCGTGCTGGAAATCCACACCACCACTATTCAAATGATGATTTTTTTTATTAATTTGTTATATTTATTAACATATCTGCCCAAACTACTACTAGTCCTAACTGCTAAACTAGTAGGACTGTCAATTATGTGTTGGTGGAAGGATCTGTGTCAAATATTACAAATCTAATATTTTACAGTATCTCAAAAATGAGTACACCCCTCACATTTCAGCAACCATTTTATTATATCTTTTTAACTGACAGTACTATAGAATTGAAACTTGGATATAGGCATTGTGCAGTTTGTATAGCAGTACAGATTTACTGTCCTTCGAAAATACCTCAACATACAGCCATTATTGTCTATATAACTGGCAACATTTCACTCAATATTTAGTTTGAGCATCATTGTTATCAAGCACTGCCTCAATCCTCCTAGGCATGGAATTCATTCATATAATCTAATTTACAGTTAAGGGTGTTCAACATTACACATTTCCCCAAAAGTTTCCCTAAATATGTCATTAAGACTTTAGTATAAATATGCTGCTTTGATAGTATACGTTTGTGTGCTCTGACTTGTAACTGTTACTGTTGTTTTGATTTTTAGCTCGAAGAACCCTGAGGAAGAAGAGCTGGAGGACACACTCAACCAAGTGGTGAGTATCGAATGCGATATAACATGAATCTTCTTAAAATAAAGTGGTGCAAATGTCTGATTGTTTTTTTGTTGTTGTTCAAAGTAACGATTCGAAGTTCGATTTTTGATGCACTGAATGCGAGCTTCATATTTGAGTCCCGTACATGTGAGATTCTCTGATTAATTAATTGATTGATTGATTGATTGATTGATTAATTAATTAATTTAGGGTCCTGCGTGATGGTATAATATAGATATCATAAGGAATTATGTCACACTGCTTTTTAATTAAATCAATTCATTATTTATTTATTTTTTGAGGTTATTTTATGCATTTTTTTTTTTAGTATATACAAATATTAATTGTACATTTTGACATTAAATAATTCGTTTACATTAAAAATTACAAATAATTTATTTATTTACATTTATTTAACTGTGACTACTTTATTATTGGTAGTTTATGATCAAGCCTATACACATACACTATATATATATGCATATGCATGCTTATCTATGATATGATATTTTTTGTCACACCACACACCTTTGCAGGACAATCCTGATATTCATTGTATATTAAAATAAGAAAATGAATAAAAAACCTTTCGAATAATTGCTTTCTTTGAAAGATGGTGGTTTTCAAATACATTGAAGATAAGGACGTTTTCCAGAAATTCTATGCCAAAATGCTGGCTAAGAGGCTGGTTCACCAGAACAGTGCCAGCGATGATGCCGAGGCCAGTATGATCTCCAAATTAAAGGTTTGTATGCTCGCTTTATATAAAAATTAAAGGCTTATATGTTAGCTTATTTGTTTATTATAACGTGAAACAAACGATTCTAGGTTCAAGACATTGTCGAAAGCTTATTTCTCTAGCATTAATAATATTAAGGAATTCTCTCTCTCCTATCTATCTATCTATCTATCTATCTATCTATCTATCTATCTATCTATCTATCTATCAAACATTTTTTTTTTTGTATTTTGTAAGTTGTATGGCATAAGTACATGGAGATTTGCTTGCATTCACATTTATGAAAATAAGAGGGAAATGAAACAATGTTGTTGTCTACATATTGACAACTTCAGTATGTATGATGTAATTTCTTCCTTGGACTGTTTTTTTTCTCTGCAGCAAGCATGTGGTTTTGAGTACACCTCCAAGCTACAGCGCATGTTTCAGGACATCGGTGTCAGCAAGGACTTGAACGAGCAATTTAAAAAGCACCTTACAAACTCTGAGCCTTTGGACTGTAAGTGTACTTCTTCATGATGATTTTCTAGCTCTTAGGACATCTATATCGACCACATTCGTAAATTGCCCTGGTTGATTGTCCATTTTGTCTCTTTCCCTCAGTGGATTTCTGCATTCAGGTCCTCAGCTCAGGCTCCTGGCCTTTCCAGCAGTCATGCACATTCGCATTGCCTTCAGAGGTAAGACACACTGCACCGTTCTGTAAATCTGTTCAGGAAATTAAAATCATATCACAAAACTGTGTTTGCTTTAAATCCATTACAAAATAGGATTTTAATATTCAAATAGGGGTATAATCATTTTAATATTAAATTTAAATAATGAGCTAGTCCACCAGAAAATTGCATGCCCTGATATTCTGTCTGTATTGGCTTGGAAGCCTTACTGACTAGGATAAAAATAGCTATGTTAATGTAATAACATCCTCAGGGAGTGCAATAGGTACGGGCATTAATATAGATTAATAAAAAGAATTGAGTGACTTAATGATAAATGACTTCTAAGGGAATGCACAACTGTGCAACTATACCCTTTATTGGTTCTTGGAAAAGATTTCAATGTTGGGATTGTGACCTTCAGGACAGTATTCAACTTTTTCACTGGATTTCTGTCCTTACATAAGTAATAAATTTTTTAGGCTGATGGCTATTGATTTTTGCATCTTTCGATATCACATTTATTCTGTTAATGCTTTTGGTCTTTTTTTTTTACATTGGGAGTTCTGCAACCATGCTGTAAGAATTAAAAGAATGCAAAGCTTGTTTTGCGATATAGAGCATCTAGGTTGATCATGATTCTTCATCTTCACCCCCCCCCCCCCCTTTCTTTTTTTTTCTCAGCTGGAGCGCAGTTACCAAAGATTCACAGCTTTCTATGCCAGCAGACACAGTGGGCGCAAACTGACCTGGCTCTACCATTTATCCAAGGGCGAGCTAGTCACCAACTGCTTCAAGAACAGATACACTCTACAGGTCAGACAGTGCGGCGTATCAGTTTCTAACATCACAATTTGTGATGTCATATGCCTGGAAACATCACGAATTTAAGTGTTTAGTGTGCAGATAGAAAAGCAGGCGGAAATACACAACGCAAACGCGATACAAAAACAGGATTGATTGAGGTTCACGTGTATTATTATTATTTTTTGAGTATAAAAACGCAGTAGTGCTGACGATGCCTCAGAAGTGAACATAATGTCTTATCACACTGCACTTTTATTAGTATATTGCACTCATGCTAGACCCAAATGCATTCTTTGTCCAATCCTCAAACACACTTGGTTGTAAAGTCGAAATTTGAGTAAATATTCACAAGTGACTTTTATTGTCATTTTAACCATATACAGTAGGGACAGAAAACAATATTCTTTAAGGACCAAGCTGCTACACAAGACAACATGGATACACTAGACAACACAGAACTAGCTAAAGACATAAACAGACTTGCACTGCAACGCAACACAATACAAGAACAGCAGCACAGTGCAACCAGTACAAAAAAGCTGATGTGGATTAAAGGTGTGTGTGTGTGTGTGCCCACGCGCGCTCATGCACGCATCAGCCCAGTCTCTATGTTAAGGATGTGATTGTATTTAGAGAAAGACCAGAGAGCATCATTGTGCAGGAACACATTATATAGTTTCTTATCGACTCATTGTTTGTTTCTTATCAAAATCTTTGGCAAGATCACGCACTCGGCATATTTATACTGGGAAAAAATTACAGAAGTTGTCGATTCACACAGAATCAGCATAAAAACCCTACACTCCAGATCCTGCATTTGGTTCTAGAAAACTAATTTGGCAAAAGAATACAAAAAAAATCATGCTTGGTGAGTTGAGGAAAAGTCTAGAAATAGTTAGAATAATCCTATACCTGATTTTTTGTAATCTTATAACCGAAAAAGCTAGATAGATGTGATTTTTTTATTTCCTTGATTCACGTATGTTTTTGCAGTGGTGGCGGTGTAAATCAACAATGACATACAAGAACTTCAGTTAGTCTGAGACACTGATTCGAAATGTTTTCGAAATGAAAAATATATGCAGTCGACGTGCTTGCACTATAAATTTGTATACGAGATATATGCAGATGATCATAACTGTTGTTCTTTTTAGGCGTCCACCTTCCAGATGGCCATTCTGCTGCAGTTCAACATGGAGAACAGCTACACAGTTCAGCAGCTGGCTGACAGCACGCAGATTAAAGTAGTGAGTAACAGAACCCGTTCCATAAGAAACACACAGTCACTGTACCTAATAAGGTGTATGATATTTCTGTCACTATAAGAGAAGGTTTTTACAACTCGAATATCGGAAATGTTGGGACGTTTATTTAAATTTAAATAAAATGAAAACTAAAAGACTTTTACACAATAGAACATAAATGTTTGAGCTGAGAAATCGTACACTTTTATGCCCAAAATGAGCTCATTTCAAATTTGATGCCTGCTACAGGTCTCAAAAAAGTTGGCACAGGGTCATGTTCACCATGGTGGAGCATCTCCACTGCTTTTCAAAACAGTTTAAAGATGTCTAGGCGTCAGGTTTCTGGAGTTTTTCTGTTGGAATTTGGTCTCATTCTTGCCTGATATTTGTTTCCAGCTGCTAAAAAGTTCGTAGTCGTCTCTATAGGTAAAAGATCTGGACTGCAATCAGGCCAATTCAGCAGCTGGACTCTTCTACTACGAAGCCATGATGTTGTAATAGCTGCAGTATGTGGTTTTGTATCATCCTGCTGAAAAACACAAGGCTTTCCCTGAAATAGTTGCTTCCAGAACACTCAAGCTGCATATACTGTATGCACTTATGAACCCCTGTACCATTAGAGATGCTGGCTTTTGAACCGAACGCTGATAACACGCTGGAAGGTCTCGCTTTTCTTTACTCGTCCGTGATTTCCAACATGGATGTGGACACGTCTGACCATAGAACACTTTTCCAGTCCATTTTAGTTGAGCCTCCACCCACAGGACATGACGGCACTTCCGGACCATGTTCACATATGACTATGATTTTTTGCATGATAGAGCTTTAGTTGGCATCTGCAGATGGCACAGGGGATTGTTTATAGACAGTGGTTTCTGGAAGTTCTCCTGGGCCCATTTACTAATGTAAATGACAATCATGCCGATAAGTGCAGTTTCATCTGAAGGCTCAAAGACCATGGGCATCGGCCTTGTCCCTTACGCACCAAGATTTCTCCAGTCTCTGTGAATCTTTTGATGATGTAATGCAGCGGCCCCCAACCTTTTTTCCGCACGGAAATCCGCACGGTTTAATGTAAGACAATATTTTTACGGACCGGCCTTTAAGGTGTGGCGGATTATTACAACAAAATAAAATGATACAACTGGTACTATAAATATTATAAGAAATGTGAATCCACTGTGGGTTTTTTTGCTCATTTTGCTCGCTTGTGGGTTTCAATTTAGCGGTAATGTATTATGTGTTAGCGGCCGGAGCAGCCCTTTTAATAAGGTAGCGGATGGAGGTAAGACATGTGACCGAGGCATCATGACATGCATCAAGAGTGAGTCATAGACAGATGTGGCAGAGAGAATCCGGTAATTTTCCAAAATAAAACATCAATCAGATAATAAATAAAACAGAAATAATGTAGGGTTTGCATTTTTTCTGTGCAGCCTGGTAATTTAATCGACCCATTATTGACCCACGTGCCGGTCCGGGGGTTGGGGACCACTGATGTACTGTAGATGATGAGGTTTTCAAAGCCTGTGCTATTTGATGTTGAGTATTGATGTTTTTAAAGTATTCCACAATCACCTTTTTCACAGATTGGAGAGCCACTGTCCATCTAAGACATCCCTTTTATAGTAAATCATGTTACAGACCTAATGTCTGTTAACTTGATTAGTTACTAGATGTTCTTCCAGCTGAATATTCTCAAAATCTCTGGCTTTTTCAGCCCCTTGTTGCTTCCGTGCCAACTTTTCTCAGTCCTGTAGCAGGCATCAAATTTGAAATGAGCTCATTTTGTGCATAAAAGTGTAAAATGTCTCAGTTTAAACACTTATGTTTTCTATGTTCTATTGTGAATAAAATATTGGCTCATTTGATTTAAAAGAACATTGTAAAAACAGTGTAAAAGAACATTGAGCAGTAAAATTACCAGACAAAGTTTCTTTTTCAGAATTAGATAATCACATCATGGCTAATATGTTTATACAGGATTTGTTTTGTTTTTTATAGGAAAGGAAATAAACTGATTTAACATGACATGTTGAATAATAGCTAAGAAATGTTACAATGTCTAGGGTGGTAATTATCTCGTGTTTTATGATTTCTAAATGTTGAAATTTTTATTTAACAGGATATTTTGGTTCAGGTTTTGCAAATCCTGTTGAAGTCCAAGTTGTTGGTAAGTAGTAATCATTCTTTTAAATAAATACATGCACATTTTTATTTGAAACAATAGTATTATATAGTGGAGATATTGCGATTTGTGGGGGAGAGTAGAGAGCAGGTGGAGAAGAGCCTGGAGAGGTGGAGGTACATGCTGGAGAGAAGGGGAATAAAAGTCAGTAGGAGTAAGACCGAGTACATGTGTGTGTTAGAGAAGTGTAGAAAAGAGTGCAGGCAGGGTGGAGTGGGTGGAGAAGAGTGGCAGGAGTGATTTGTGATAGGGATCAGCCCAGAATTACACAGGAATTGAGCTTTTTAGCATCAACCCAACTCACCATGTATGGAGGCAGAGAAATACTAAATATGACCCCAAGGACACCATCCCCCCCGTCAAACATGGAGGTGAAAACATGGGGCTGTTTTTCTGCTAAGAGTACAGGAAGACGTCTTAACATGAACTGTGGAACCCCCTGGCCTCAGCCAAGATGGGAGGTGGATGAGTCTTCCATACGACCAAGGCTTCAATCAGATGGTCCTGTAGCCCATTTCAGCCCTGTGCAAGTCTACAGTCTTGTCCCTTACATCCTTTGGCAGTTCTTTGGTCTTCACCCATGGTGGTGGAGACGTTTGGAAAAGTGGAATTATAGAAGAGGTTGATTCTGTGATGGGTGTCTTTCATACGCATAACGAGTTGATAGTCGATCAAAGTTAATTATTAACCTTTCTTTAATTAATTAATTTTTTATATCCTGTCCTCTCTGTTAAAACAAACCCACCATAAAAATTCTAGACTGTTCATTTCATTGTAAGGGGGTAATTTTTCAAAATCAGCAGGGGATCAAATAATTATTTCCCCCAGTCTGTATCAGTATTGTAATCTGAGATTATGCCCAATGACCTTCAGGGTAAAAATAAATTGTGCAATAGTTTAAAACCAATTTTTGCTTAAAATATTTCAAATATGCATAGTTTCTTACCATAGTTTGACTTGGCATTATTTAGTTTTGTGATACATTACATCCGGGTGCTTCAATGGTATCTTATTATGCATAATCCATGAGTGACTTCACCGACCAATCTGGCTTCGTTCATATGAATCACTACGATCTGTCACAAGTCTGACACATGACCTCTTCTTACAATGTAGAAAATCTTTGGGTACTCATTGCAGAACATCCCCGAACAACCCCACCCTTCCCCACCTCACCCACACTATATTCCACTAGATTGTCTTTAATCTCTGAATGTGGTGCTCTACTTTATATCATATTATTTATCATTTGACCTACAAATAAAAATCAAATTTTTATTTGTCACATACATACAGGGTACGATATGCAAGTGTCCGTGTGCGGTATGGTGTGGTATAAATATAAAGTGCACTGTGCTGTGTGAGTTCAGAGCTTAAGTGACACTCCAGAGTTTAAAGTGTCGTAGTGCGAAAAGAAAAATATGTGCAGAGAAAAAGTGTGATGATGGAGAGAGTGAGCCAGTTTTTGGATCCTGGGTGTTTCCTGGTTTAAACTCCGAATGGCCTGCGGGAAGAAGCTCCTCCTCATTCTCTCTGTTTTCGCTTTTAGGGAAATGGAAGCGCTTCCCTGAACGCTACAAAGAAATGAGTCCATTGTTGGGATGGCTGAGTTCCTTTATAATCTTCCTGGCCCTGGTCCTGCACCGTGTGCTGTAGATGTCCTGCAGGTTAGGGAGCTCAGTGCGGATGGTACGTTCAGCTGAACGCACCACCCTCTGGAGGGCTCATCTGTCCTGCATAGTGCTGTTCCCGAACCAGGAAGTGTTGCTACCCTTCAGAACGCTCTCAATGGTACAAGTGTAAAAAGTCTACACCTGAGAGGGTCGTTTAAAGTCCCTTAAGCGTCTTAGATGGTACAGACGCTGCCGGGCCTTCTTCACCAGGGTGTTGATGTGACAGGACCAAGACAGTACTTTAGCTCTGTGATTTGAACACCTAGATACCAGAAACTGTCCACTCTCTCTTTTGGGGTCCCGTTGATGTTTAGCGGTTGGTATGACCGCTTCTGCTTTGTGCTGAAGTCCACTATCAACTCCCTAGTCTTGCTGACGTTCAGCAGAAGGTTGTTCTTCTGGCACTATCTCTCCAGGGTTTTAACCTTCTGTAGGTAGGCCGTCTCGTTGTTGTTGGAGATCAGGCCCACCACAACAGTGTCGTCAGCAAACTTGATGATGGTTGTGGTGTTGGAAGTAGCCACACAGTCTGATATGTACAGTGAGTACAGCAGGGGGCTCAGAACACAACCCTGGGGAGCTCCAGTGCTGAGGGTGAGCGTGGATGAGGTGTGTTTTCCCACCCGTACAGCTTGTGGTCTGTCTGTCAGGAGGTTATAGATCCATTGACACAGTCCCAGGACCTACAACTTAGAGGTGAGTGTGGAGGGAATTATGATGTTAAATGCTGAACTGTAGTCCACAAACAGCATCTTTGTATAATAACAGTATGCGAACTGTAGTGGGTCCAGTCTGTCTGGTAGTGATGCAGTGATGAAGTCTCTGACCAGTCTCTCAAAGCACTTCATCACTACTGAGGTCAAGGCTACAGGGCGGTAGTCGTTGAGGCAGGCGGGCTGGGGTTTCTTCAGGACAGGAACAATGGTGGACTGTTCAAAACGTGAGGGGACAACAGACTGTTCCAGTGAGAGGTTTAATATCTCAGTGAACACCGGTGCTAGCTGGTCAGCGCAGGACCTGTGATGCCATCTGGTCCTGCTGCCTTCCTGGTATTCACTTTCTTGAACGCCCTCCTCACGTCATGCTCCGAGATGGTGAACGTGTTCACCTCTACAGCTCTCTCGGCGTGCACGCTTTTTGTGCCGCTAGCGTGGTTAGCTGCAGCCCCGAAACGAGTGTAAAAGATGTTTAGCTCATCTGCCAATACTTAAGGGTATTGGTTATATCTGCTATTGAGAGATTTTGATTGCTACACTTTTGAAATGAACAAAGAAACACAACAGTCATTTTTGTATTATTGTTGCACTTTTTTTTGTACTCTTGAAACAATAAAAAGCCATTTTTTGTGCTTTCAGTATTGCCGTAATTTCCGGACTATTAAGCGCACCCAAATATAAGCCACCCACTGAATTTTAAAAAGATTTTTATTTGGAACATATACGCCGCACCTGTGTATAAGCCGCAGGTCTCTACACTGAAACTAATGAACTTTACACAGTGCGTTTTTTTCATGTTTTTTCGATATATGAAAGTGTTAATGATGAGACCACTTGAAGTGATTTCGTTTTACACCCTATTAATGAACACATGCCCGATGTTGAACTGTGTTCCTCCCAGGTTTTGGAGGACGAGAATGCAAACGTCGATGAAATGGACTTTAAACCTGAGACACTCATAAAGCTTTTCTCAGGCTATAAAAAGTAAGCCTGTCGGTTCTATAGCTTTTTTTTATTTTTTTTTATGGAGTCTTACCTTCAAATGATCATTCATGTAACCTTATTCAAACACTGGATTCATGGATTTCTCTTCTTCCCATGTTTACAGCAAGAAGTTGCGGGTCAACATCAACGTGCCAATGAAGACCGAGCAGAAACAAGAGCAGGAGACGACACACAAAAACATCGAAGAGGACAGAAAGCTCCTTATACAGGTGAGGATGGGGATCGACATATTCCATGTCTTTCCACCAGTAAGCACTGGGAAGAAAAGCACAACGCTTGTTATTTGTATAGACAAGTTGATCCAGCTAAAAGAAACCGTTTAAGGAAGAAAAATGAACACCAATCTCGACTTTTAAAGTGGTGATGATCAATAAATATGTTCTAATGCTGGTTTATTAGGATACACACTAATACTGTCGGTCTAAAACTGGGAAAGGAAATGGTTAGAAAGATTTTATTTACATTTTATTAGATGTGCTAATCTCTCGAAGAGCTCTAGTGAGATTTTCAGAGATCTGGAGCATGGTCATGTGACCACCTCGATTCCAGAGCAGAGAAGAGTCTGGAAGCATGTCTTCGTTGTTCCTAGAGAGCTGGTGGGATCAGTCGAGCTGCGGTTGAGGTATCGGATATGCCGCACAGCTTGGTGCAGTGAGAGATGGGTAGAGGGGATCAGTGCTGAGAGGTCCGTCTTTGGCGATAAAAGCATCATTGTTTTAAATCTGACGTGGGCAGAAACAGGAAGCCAGTGGAGGGAGGTGTGGAAAAGTTTTATGCAGCTCCTGTCTGTTTTTGTTTGTGATATTGAATAGAATTATATGACCGTTCTGGCAGACACCAGGCTCGGCTGGGACTGATTGAACGGAGGGTAAGTGTTTAAGCAGGATGTACAGATGTAGAGTTGAGAATTGGTCAGACTGAATGACTGCCAGGATGAAAAGTACCACTGTATCGCTCTCTTTTGGTAGGAAGAACCGTTAGTCCTATCAGGGAGATGAACAGCATTGTAGGTCATGAAAACTAAACAGAATGATGTCTTATAAAAGAAGTTTAGAAACTTTTAAAGGAATTGTATGGACGTCATTGCAAATGATTAATTATCATTAATTATATTAATTATACTTCAGTTTAGAACTAAATTCAGATTGCAGTATAATTAGAGTAGGGCTGCTGCTATCGATTATTTTAGAAATGAAGTATTCTACCATCGATTAATCGAGTACAGTATAACGTCGATACTCACACGGGTCGTGTTCTATGACTCCTAGCGAGTAACAACAAATGGCGAGGTTTTGATGGTTCCTTTTTCAAGGGGAAATGTACTGTAGTGTACTCAACAAAAGTAACTCAACAAAAATTGTGAATTCTTCTTCTTCTTCTTTCGGCTGCTCCCATTAGGGGTCGCCACAGCGGATCATCCGTCTCCATACCACCCTGTCCTCTACATCTGCCTCTCTTACACCAACTACCTGCATGTCTTCCCTCACCACATCCATGAACCTCCTTCTCGGCCTTCCTCTGTTCCTCCTACCTGGTGGCTCCATCCTCAGCATTCTCCTACCAATATAATTCATGTCCCTCCTCTGCACATGTCCAAACCATCTCAATCTCGCCTCCCTCACCTTGTCACCAAAACATCGTACATGCGGTGTCCCTCTAATAAACTCATTTCTAATCTTATCCATCCTCGTCACTCCCAACGAAAACCTCATCTTCAGCTCTGCTACCTCCAGCTCCGCCTCCTGTCTTTTACTCAATGCCATTGTCTCTAAACCATACAACATCGCAGGTCTCACCACAGTCCTGTAAACTTTCCCTTTCAATTTTGCAGATACCCTACTATCACAAATCACTCCTGTCACTCTTCTCCACCCACTCCACCCTGCCTGCACTCTTTTCTTCACTTCTCCAACACACTCTCCATTACTTTGCACTGTTGACCCTAGGTACCTGAATACCTCCACCTTCTCCAGCTCTTCTCCCTGCAACCGCACCACTCCACTGCCCTCCCTCTCATTCACACACATGTATTCTGTCTTACTCCTACTGACTTTCATTCCCCTTCTCTCCAGCGCATATCTCCACCTCTCCAGACTCTCCTCAACCTGCTCCCTACTCTCACAACAAAATCACAATATCATCCGCAAACATCATAGTCCAGGGAGACTCCTGTCTGACCTCGTCCGTCAACCTGTCCATCACCACTGCAAACAGGAAAGGGCTCAGGGCCGATCCTTGATGCAGTCCAACCTTCACTCTAAACCAGTCTGTCGTACCTACTGCACACTTCACTGCCGTCACACTGCCCTCATACATGTCCTGCACCACCTTCACATACTTCTCTGACACACCTGACTTCCTCAAACAATACCACAACTCCTCTCTTGGCACTCTGTCGTACGCCTTCTCTAAATCCACAAATACACAATGCAATTCCTTCTGTCCTTCTCTATACTTCTCCATCAACATTCTCAAAGCAAATAAGGCATCTGTGGTGCTCTTCCTCGGCATGAAACCATACTGTTGCTCACAGATGGTCACCTCTTCTCTCAGCCTGGCTTCCACTACTCTTTCCCATAACTTCATGGTGTGACTGATCAACTTAATACCCCTGTAGTTACTGCAGGTCTGCACATCTCCTTTATGCTTAAAGATCGGTACCAGCACACTTCTTCTCCATTCCTCAGGCATCTTCTCACCTTCCAAAATCCTGTTAAACAATCTGGTTAAAAACTCCACTGCCATCTCTCCTAAACATCTCCACGCTTCTACCGGTATGTCATCTGGTCCAACCGACTTTCCACTCTTCATCCTCTTAATCGCTGCTCTCACTTCCTCCTTGCTAATCCTATCTACATCCTGCTTCACCAACTCCACATCATCCAACCTTCTCTCTCTCTGATTTTCCTCATTCATCAGCTGCTCAAAATACTCCCTCCACCTTCTCAACACACTCTCCTCACTAGTCAACACATTTCCCTCTCCATCCTTTACTGCTCTAACTTGCAGTACATCCTTTCCAGCTCGGTCCCTCTGCCTGGCCAATCGGTACAAATCCTTTTCTCCTTCCTTAGTGTCCAACCTCTCATACAGCTCCTCATATGCCTTTTCCTTGGCTTTCGCCACATCCCTCTTAACCTGCTGCCGCATCTCCTTGTACTCCTGCCTACTTTTCTCATCACTCTGTCTATCCCACTTCTGTTTTGCCAACCTCTTTCTCCTTATGCTCTCCTGCACTTCCTCATTCCACCACCACGTCTCCTTGTCTTCCTTTCTATTACCAGATGTCACACCAAGTACTTTTCTAGCTGCCTCCCTCATCACTCCTGCAGTAGTTGCCCAATCATCCAACACCTCCTTAACACCACTGAGCCTCTCTCTGACCTCTTCCCTGAACCTCACACTACACTCTTCCTCCTTCAGTTTCCACCATCTTATTCTTCTTTCAGTCCTCACTCTCCTCCTCTTCTTCTTCGCCTCCAAAACCATCCTACAGACCACCATCCTATGCTGTCTAGCTACACTGTCCCCTGCCAACACCTTACAGTCACCAATCTCCTTCAGGTTGCATCTCCTGCATAGCACATAGTCCACCTGTGTGCACCTTCCTCCACTCTTATACGTCACCCTATGATCCTCCTTCTTCTTAAAATAAGTGTTCACCACTGCCATTTCCATCCTTTTAGCAAAATCTACCACCATCTGCCCTTCCACATTCCTCTCCTTAAAACCATACCTACCCATCACCTCCTCGTCACCTCTGTTCCCTTCACCTACATGCCCATTAAAGTCCGCCCCAATCACCAACCGTTCCTTCCTAGGTACACCATCTACCACTTCATCTAATTCACTCCAGAATCTTTCCTTCTCCTCCATCTCACAGCCAACTTGTGGAGCATAGGCACTGATGACATTTATCATTATCCCTTTAACTTCCACCTTCATGATCATCACCCTATCAGAAACTCTCTTCACCTCCACTACACTCTTACTGTACTCGTCCTTCAGAATCACCCCTACACCATTTCTCTTTCCATCCACACCATGATAAAACAGTTTAAATCCACCTCCAATGTTCCTGGCCTTACTCAACAAAAATTGTGAATTACTTGTTCAAAATGTTTTATTTACTTGAAATGAATGATACAATAATAAAATCGTTTTTTTTTTATGTAATTTTTAGTACAAACTCTGTTTTGAAATGTTCCCGCGAACTATCAGATTTTTCACGAGTTACACTTGGAACTATCGAGATCGCAATATCGAGGTTCCACTGTAATCGGATAAGAAGTACTTTTTCTTTATTGAAGAGCAGCACTGAATAAGAGAGAGAAAATGAAAGAGTAATTCGTTTTTCTTTTTTGGAAAATTTACATTTTTATTGCTGAAACGGTTTAAAAAAGTATCGGTGAACTCTAAACGCATTTAGTGCATTTAATCTCCATATCACATCAAAAATACATCAAAAATCGTATGTATGGTTTAGAGACAGTGGCATTGAGTAAAAGACAGGTGGTGGAGCTGGAGGTAGCAGAGCTGAAGATGTTGAGGTTTTCGTTGGGAGTGATGAGAATGGACAGGATTAGAAAAGAGTTTATTAGAGAGACAGCGCATGTACGATGTTTTGGTGACAAGGTGAGGGAGGCGAGATTGAGATGGTTTGGACATGTGCAGAGGAGGGACATGAATTATATTGGTAGAAGAATGGTGAGAATGGAGCCACCAGGTAGGAGAAAAAGAGGAAGACCAAGGAGGAGGTTCATGGATGTGGTGAGGGAAGACATGTAGGTAGTTGGTGTGAAAGAGGCAGATGTAGAGGACATGGGGGTGTGGAGACGGATGATCCGCTGTGGCGCCCCCTAATGGGAGCAGCCGAAAGAAGAAGAAGAAGAAGATCACATCAAAAATACAAATACATCGCGTTTTTTAAAATTCCCTCCGCGCTGCCACATGGAGCAGGTTATAGGAAACTATTCGTTTAATGAAACTTATAATCATTCTCACTCCTGTATTTATGTATAAAATCTCGCGATGTGGTTTTCTTGTCTCTTTAAAAACCTGCTCCACTACTCTGCTCTACGCCGCCACTGCCGAGGGCCTTTTTGACCTCACCGTATATAAATAAAAATATAAAAATCAATATTTTATTACGTTAAAAACGGCAAACGCACTGTACCATGCTTTCCTTATGTTTTACTTTGAAATGATCCCAAGCTTTGGAAACATTCTGGCGATTTCTTTGTCTTGAATCTTCTCCTCATCCCTCAATTTTTCAGTCTGCAGCGTGATACCTGTCCGGCGCGCTCCAGAGTTTAGCGGGTGGTGCGTCAGTAATAATGGTCCGTAGGAAACACGCTGTTTCGTGTTCAGTTAAATGGACTAAACCAATTTTTGTACTCAAGGAATCGTTAAGGCTCTAATTCAGAGTCGAGGCTGATTCCCCAATTAAAGAGCCTTGTCATTCATCTCCTTAATGTGTGCACACACTTTCTTTTTCTCTCTTTCTCTCTGCGTGGGTGTTATCAGGCTGCTATCGTCAGAATCATGAAGATGAGGAAAGTCCTAAAGCACCAGCAACTCCTTGCCGAAGTACTAAACCAGTTGTCATCACGTTTCAAACCTCGAGTCCCTGTCATCAAGGTACAACACGTCGTCGTCTAATCCGAAATAAAACCACGAGGGGAATCGTGTACTGACTTCACGCATGTTTGTCTTTCAGAAATGCATCGATATTTTGATCGAGAAGGAATACCTGGAGCGCGTCGACGGCGAGAAGGACACCTACAGCTACCTAGCTTAAACGTTCACTTCACACGCCTGACCCAAACATCATTCCCGAAGCCTCTTGGCTTTCATCAGAAGGGATGCACTCGCACGAAACCGGACACTGGAGCGCCCTCTAAACGCAGGGGTCTTACACTGCTGTTCTCCTGAAGGCTCGGCTCTGCCGCTCAGGACCTCCATCGCCGTTTTTTTGATCTGTAAATACGCCGTCGCACTCTTAGGGAGACCTGACCAGGCTTTAGGCTTGCATGTTTCTGCCTCTCTTCGGACAAAAAATATAGCTGATTAATTTATAAATAAAATTTGAATGGCTTTAGCCTGAGTTAAAAAAAGACAATTATTATCGCATTCAAGAAGGAAAAAAAAAAAAGGAACGAATTCTAGCGGCACTTTACAAACGCGTTTGTTAAACTCCTTGTAGAGTCGTGAAAGCAGCCTTTATCCGCTCCATCATTTGTATAGTGTGGTTTTGTTTTATAAATGTCACGAATAAACTTTAAATTTTCTGTATGTTGTCTTTGTCCTTTTGTTCAGTAATCGAAACCACATCGCTCCATGTTTTCATCGAGACTCGCCGGGTTTACAAAAGTATTTCGAAGGCTGTCAGGGGGGGAACCTGAATTCAGCTGGGAGCAAGATACACTTTGGACAATCCTGTGTTTAACTGGAACGTTTTCTAAAGCAGTGAGATCACTAACATGAAATATTTATTTTGAAAGTGTGCTAAATTTCACCAACCCTACAAAATATGTAGTGCAAAAACACTATCTGTCCGTTCAGTAATTAAGGAACGACACACTTGTTTTCAGGCAATTAATAACAGTGGGGTCTTAACAACTCTGCTGCTATATATTACATCTTTTTCTTTCGGCTTCTCCCATTAGGGGGCGCCACAGCAGATCATTTGTCTCCATACCCCCATGTCCTCTACATCTGCCTCTTTCACACCAACTACCTGCATGTCTTCCCTCACCACATCCATGAACCTCCTGCTTGGCCTTCCTTTTTTCCTCCTTCCTGGTGGCTCCATTATCAGCATTCTCCTACCAATATAACTCATGTAACCTTCACTCTCCTACACTTCTCCTTTTCCTGCTGTCTCTGTAGACTTCTTCCTCTCCTTCTCCTTCTTCGGCCAACAGTAGCCCCATTTTCCTTGGTACCCTGTTGGCTAATGATACCTGTGGCGGTTGTTGGTAACCCGGGCATCGACTGAATCGGTATAAAATTCTTATTTGTGATCTGCATGTTTGATTTGGCACGTTTTTACACTGGATGCTCTTCCTAACGCAACCCTCCTAATTTATCCGGGCTTGGGACCGGCGCTAAGAGTAGCTGGGGTTGGTTTTCTGACCAGGGATCAAACCCGGGCCACAGCGGTGAGAGGGCCGCATCCTAACCACTAGACCACCAGGGGACCCTCATACAGCTGGAAAAAAAGTCGTGTTTCATAAATACTTTTGTCCATCTTTGAGATTTTTACGGGTTTTTTTTAACATAAAGCACTCTAGTCTTTAGAGTCATGTATGGTGGCTGATAACATTCATTTCAAACAAAGTGAACTATTAGCACATGACCTTTATAATTGTCTGAATTATTTTATAGGATACATTCATCCATATATTTCATGCACCATCATAATCATCAGAAAAGTGATTATAAAATCATGTGATAAATACAGGACAACTTGAGCTTATGAGTTTTGTTTATTACTTTCAACAATATTATTTGTAAACATTACAAATCAGCACCTTGTACAATCAGAGGCAGAGGAAAAACAGAGTGGTCACAAACCCTCAGGGAAAGAAAAAAAAAAAAAAAAAAACGACCAAAAGACAACATCTCAGGAGGAAAAACATGCTGGTGAGGAGCTATCGAAAGTCGCACTGAGAAACCCATTGAAAATTTTACTCGGCAGATCACGGCAAAGGTTTTAATAAATTACAGAAAAGCCAAAGCTGCTTACGGAGTCTGAATATAAATAGGGACAGTTTAAGATCTTCACATGTAGGTGATTTAACTCGATCTTATTGCTGTGGTTTTATCACAACTCCTCATATCCATATCAACTGGATTTCAAGGGTCATCCAACACATTCTAGCAGGAAACTTTCCAAACTTATGGTGGTGTATTTAAGTACCGTTTATTTATACAGAACCGTGTGTGTCTTCACACCATTAAATTCAGAACCTTTTATTCTGCTATTGCAAGAAACACGGTTATCATGCATCTATTATTGTACTGTTACATTATTAATTACCTTTGATTATATAATCCAGGAGGTGTCTGATCTTTTGTAGCGAGAGGCAGTGAAGCTATTATTTAAAAAGGTATAGAGCGCATTAATCCTCAATTAGGTCCAAGTTGATAATATTTATACGACTAACTTTTGTCCCCCACCTTTTTTTTGTTTAAAAGTGTTCGAACAGGCGAATTAAAGCATCGTAATAAATATAAGGTGTAGGTCATCATTTCCAACACTAGCAAAAAAATGTAATAGAAAATCCCTCATCAGCACCTGTATGCAAGTACATTTTTACTACATCTCAGATTAGGCAGTAGATTAAGGATTTTTATAACTTCATGGCTCACTGAAATTTATAATCTGGTACTTTACCGAAGCGATATTGAAATTTTCCCCTCACATCTATAGCTATAAAGCACACAGGGAATTATCTCTTACACTGCCTTAGCATTCAGACACTGCAGTCTAGAAATGTGGTCTGGGAAACAAAAATAAACTAGTTTCGGAGAAAGATGATCGATATTTCGGTCTTAAATAATCGATGATTCAACAGTATAATAAATCATTAATCAGAGCAGCTCTTTTCAACCTGAAAAAAAAAAAGAAAAAAGGTTACACTGAATTTTATACAGTTGTTAAAACCGACTCCTGACTGTGATCATTTACAAACAGGGGAAAGAAACGCTGTTAGAACATACTGGATGACCCAAAAACAACAGGAAGACCTTATTAACTGTCCAAATGTTTCCTTTCTACAGTGATGGTCTGGCAATAAAGACGCTTAAACGTATGGAGATTTCTACAAAAAAAAAAAAAAAACGAACATAGCAAAAGTTCCCTGATTCTGATTTCTACGCCATTGGAAATCTTTGTTCATGCATACAACAAACTCAATACACAAATCACCAACATTTTAGGACACCTAAACAATTCAGTGTAATTTCAAGGCACCGCAAGTTAGATACTGGATTTATCCAAGGTTTTTTTTTTTTTGTCCTTTTTTTTTTTTTTTTCTTTAAATACTTATTCATTATTTTACACAACCTGGATGCGTTGGCACTCCAGAAACTACGATACCTCTGTTCGATGCTTGCGATGGTGGACAAGCAGAGAAAGTGACTTTGGTTTTCATATCAGATCAAAAACACCTCAACTTGATAAACTGTTGTAGCATAGTGAGACTCCGGTTTATCAGGCAGGGCTGATTTATACTGATTCATCAAGATGCATGTACTCGTATGTGCAGAGGGGATTTATGGGCAAGGTGAAAATGCTGAAAACTCGTGTGAATCTGCTGTTCTGACTGGTTGTGTCAAGGACATGTGTCTGGCTAGCTTTAAAACAAAAACCAAATCCAGAAACAAAAGCAGAGCAGCTCTTTGTGAAAGCTTATTGGTTAGCAGCTCTGAGAGGAATACTGATTCAAATTACAAAAATAATTAAAATTAAATGAACATAATGCACTGTTCTCATACGCTAGTAATGACTCATTATGTGGCTCCACAACATTTGTTGTAAATAGAAAGAATTAAATGTTAAGCATGTTGCATGCAGGCATTAAACAGCCACCTTCTTTACTGGAAATCAATCAACTTCAGGGAACTAAATCCATTTGATGTCAGGCAGCATTACGCAACCCTGACAGTGAATATATCCTACAACACAGTGTCCGTGGGGGTTTGTGGTGAGAGGTGTGGGGGGGATTTCTTCTTTTTAGTTATTTGAACATGCACCTTTATCCCCGAGTGCATGCAGTAAAAGACCGTTTTTCAAAACCAGTATAAATCAGCCCATGTACCGATCTGGTGCCTAATAAACTGGTGCTGAACCTGTGATTTGCTGTCAGTTTGGTCCAAAGGTTGAAAGACATCGACTGCTTGGGGGGTGGGGGGGTAAAAACATTTCAGAACACTGGAAAACATACAGCCCATTAGACAGTGATGGATCTCTACTAAACTTGAAGCTGTAAACAAGTGAATATTCAAGTTACTGTCAAAAAGTGAATTCCCAGAGTAACGCCTGTTGGTCAGAAAAATAATGAGAAAAGACTGAAGTGTAAAAAAAAACTACTAGAAATATCCAAGTAGGCTGATCACCTTGTCCTATAAAAAAAATAAAAAAAATAAAACAGTATTGAAACGGCATGTGGAGAGAAAATTCCTGAAGAGTGTAAGGCATTTGTTCCAGAGGTAGACGGATTCATGGAATTTCCATTTCACGTTCGATGCCCACGTACTTGAGGGCGTCAGCTTGACTATATCTACACAGAAGAAAAATTAAAATAATAAAAAAAATGATTGATAAAATATATATAATGCATAGGATGAAAATGTTTAACAGAATATTACTCTTATTTACAGAATGTTTTGCTTATGCTGTGTGGTGAGATTCCATTTGCAGGTTAAATGTTAATATAAATGGCTTTTTGTGTGTGTGTGTGTGTGTGTGTGTGTGTATATATATATATATATATATATATATATACACACACACACACACACACACACACACACACACACATATATATACATACACACACATACATACACACACACAGAGATAGAAAGATAGATAGATAGATAGATAGATAAATAGATAGATATAAAAGAGAACCAACAAATGTGCAGAGAAAAATGGTTAGTTACAAAAATAAAATAAATAAATAAAGGATGCATATAAACATTTCTCTTTCATACTGTGTCAGCAGGATTGCTACGCCTAATTCTATTAATAGTGTTAAGGAGGTGTGCATTCGGTATTATGCAGGCAATGCAGCTCGAGTATCATTATATCGACCTGCTAGAAACTAGAACTAGAAACACTAATTTGTAACATGCACACAACTTCCAGAGTGATCAGAGAAATTGTGATTATAATTATAAAAGTGTCAATGATGGATGATTGGTACATGCCTAAGAAGCTAGAAAAGAGAAAATCAAAGATGAATGATAAGTATTTTTGGTCATCTTTAACTACTTACCTGTAGTCGAAGAAAAGCTCCTCCCCAGTTTGTATGGCTCTCTTGGCAAAAATCCCTATTCGGTGATCCCCATTAACCATCATAACTAAAAAGGAGGAAATCAAGAACAATGATCCTAAAATTAACTGCAGTTCCCTATTTCAAAAACACAGCCAAAAATTATGTTAGTTTCTTTCTTTGATTTTGCAAGTTTACAGGATTGTGCAAAATACAGATCTAAAGCAGCACTTTTTTTTCCTTTTCCCCAATGAACAAACACATACACAAACCTCAGAAATCAAAACATACTACATCAGCTGACATTTTGTGGGAAACATATGTTAAATAAAAACATTTAGTGTAATCAGAATGCAATGTTTTAGATGCCTTACCTTTTGCATAGCAGTTGGGGTTGACAGAGTGATTGGCAAACCTGATCTTGTTGCCTTTCCTCGTCGCATCGACAACAAAATCTGCCAGAAAAACCCGACGGGTGTGTTAAACAAATAATGAACAAGAGCACAAACTTGCAACACGAGTACAAAGAAATCAGCTCACCGTTATTAAGGTTGAACAAGAAACTACACATGTATTTGTCATAGACCTTTCCTCTGCGGTCAGCCTCGTCCTGCGAGATGATCTAAAGGAAACAGAAATACTTAACCTTTTGAAAGGTTTGCTTGTATAGAACGCTGTCAGGATCAAATCAAACTCTACAGCATTATAGAAATCAGGTCTGTTAATAGAGAACCTTATCCAGAAGCTGAGTTATGGGATTAGAGTGAATTAGGAAAGAAAGCATCGTTGATGGCTCACTTGAGTAGAGCTTGCTTTTGGAAGCACTCACCTCTCCACAGTACTCTGAAATGAACTCATTCTTCTGAACTGGCTCTTTGATGAAGATGCCCCATCCTGCCACATCAGATGGTGCCAACAGTAGGTGCTGAACCGAAAAAGGAGCGAATCAGTTTTCACGATTCAGAAACACATATGAAATGAAGTTCTTGGCATTCTGGGGTTATTGAGGTTGTAAAAAGTGTATATATTTATTTAAGATATCTTTGTACCTTCTTGGCTCCTCTCTGAATGCTGCAGTTCTTGCACGAAACATTTTTGCTATCCCAGTGATCAGCAGCTCCGCAGGTAAGACAGAGGTCGGGGTCGCACTCGCGCACAGCCAGGTAGCACGGACACTGCTTTGTGTTACACTGAGCCTTGCAGCGGCAGCCCGGGAAACGATTCTGGCCTGCGCAAAGCACAAAGTTCATGTCTGAAAAACTATTTGGAACGGGATATTTTGAGAATCAAATCTACACTGGTACAGCTGACCGCAGCAACAATATTTAGTAGTGCAGCATGTGTGAAAATATGCTACAAGGTGCTTAAAAAGGAGGAGGGATGTTTGCAAAAGCAAAAAGACAAGTCTGCTTTTGTAAAAATTCAAGCAGTCTCCACAACCAAATCATTGTAGGCATGTGAGCAAGTTGTTTTAAAAGTGTGTAATGGTGACATCTTAAAAACAAAAAAGATACCCTGTAAATAAACACAAATATACCTAAATTATAACTAAATTGAACTTTAAAAGCCTTGATGTGCGTCAATACTCACACTCTGAGCTGCACTGGCAGAATTTCTCACAGAAGTTTTGAGCAGTGACACATGGGCAGGAGCTGTCACACGGTTGCCTCGGGTGGTCACATGGCTGATAGTTGTAGACGTGATTGGAGGAACCATCTGCATAATCGAATATACCAATACATCATTAATGTTGCAGGTAACACCTTCTTGACACATTGCTTGCGTGTAATTAATCAGTATTGACTGACTGATACTAGACTGGTTAAACAGGAACTGCAATATGCATGGTATTTATAATTACACCACAGTGACTCATTAAACCATGTATCAAGTGGAGGCTGTGTGAATAGAACCCAGTGAATGAGACATGGCATCTGTTTGTCTCAGTGAAGCTGGTATGACTACACTTCAAATCTATTTGCCCAATACTGAATCACTTGTAATGTACCACTATAATACAACAGTATTCTAATATAATAATAATATACCCACAGTTCTCTATTAATGCAAACTATCAACTCAAATTCTCAAAAGATCCTTCGGAACAGTAAACAATACAAACCTTTCTTTAGTTGAATTTTTCGACAGTGCGTCGCCCACAACCTGTAACAAGAGAGAAAAGTACGTTACTTTCAGTTGAAAGACTACGGGTGAACTAAAATAAAATTAAGAATCCTCTCCGGAGCATGCCTGTGTTTTCTCTTCTTTTTTCTTGGAGGCGTGTCTTCATCTTCAGTAGGCGCACGTGCAATGATGCTGGATTCCTTTACTCTGAATTCATATACCTAGCAAATAATAAATTAATAAAAAGGTTTGCGTGATACTTTAAAATAAAGAAAACCCTCAAATTACACACCTGTCTGCAGGTCTTAGAGCCAATGAGGCGAGCGATGGCGCAAAAGTTGTCATAGTAAGTGCCGATGAGTACACGGAAAAGGGAGGCCTCCGCTCCAGTCCAGTCTACGTTCTCGGGGGGTTCGGGGATCTTCAGTTTTACTGGAGTCTGGCAGCGTGAATTCCCCTCTACAAAACCGACCAGTAATTATTAGTTAAAAAAAAACAAATAAATAAATCATGAAATAGATTTTATTGTCATTTTACTCTGATGTTAGGAGCAGAGTTTTTTGCCTTTGTCCCATACCGGAAGAGCTAGTAGTCTCGTCCTTCTTGTCCTCATCGTCTTTATCATTGCTGTCGTTGGTGTCTGTCCCTCCTTCTCGGTCGCTGTCTGTGTCTTTAGTCTCCGTGTTCACGGTTGGTGTGCTTGGCCTGCTGTTGCTGTTGCTATTGCTGTTGGCAAGTCTGCCTCTGCGTCTGACGGCCGAACGTTTCACCGGGGTTTTAGCTCGCTCTGCCACCACACCAGCTGCATATTCCTTCACCATGCCGTCCTAACGTGCATTTCGGTTTTTGTTCAGAATATTTCAATGGACAGAAATAGAAAAATGGAGACAGTTCATATATACGGTTTCCAGTATATTGTTATTTTCTCCAATGTTATTTTCTCTTAAATAATCAAAATAATCTGTATCGAGGGACAGACTTTTATAAGAATATTTTTTCTATGAAATGAATACTGTTATAATGGTCCCTAGTTACAAAAAATACATATAGTATAATACTTTAATTTATTAAACCATCTGCAAGTGTGTAAATTATACTTCAACTAGTAAGAAACATAAATCATGCATAAAGACATAACTGCAGTGATACCCAACAAAAAAAATCCTTACCTGAACCAGGTACATGTAGCAATCAAGCCCACACGGCTTGCTGTCCACCAGATTCTCCAGGTTCTTGCGCTTGTATGTGTTTGGAGTTGCATGAAAGGCTGTAAGGAGAAGCAGGAACCTTTACATCACTACATTCTTCAGATTCTCATTGAGACGGTGTGTGGGAGTTGAGACTCACGGTGAAGGAAGCAGTCATATTTGAAGCAGCGTCTACAGAAGAGCGTATGGAAGGAGTGCAGGCTCTGCTCTCTCTGAACTGATTTGGCGTTTGGGCCATCAATGTTGGGCGTGCACTCTGGAGGAAGCGTACCTGGGAGCTGCTGTTCAGTCAGCTCCTTATACCTATGTGCAGTTTATAGAGTCAAACTTTATTTGTCTTTATGTGCATTATAAATTCACCTCTTCATATTTTGCCAGGTACACAAAGTATGCAAAATGGGTACTGCCTAGACCCGTTTCAAAAACCCAGCCTTGAAAATCCTTACATGCTTTAAGCACTAACCGGCTTTCAGATTGTTAGAAATTTTAAATAGTAAAATGTAAAATCATTTTAAACTGTTGGGTATGTTTGACCATACCAACCAAAATAAATCAGTAATCAAACAGGGCAGGATCATCTCAAAATAAAGGATATATAACCACAAAGATTTAGTTAAACTGATCACTACACTTTCTCGCTCATATCTTACCATTATGTAAATTTAAGCGACAAATATAAGCAACTTAATATCTTTAATATGATGCCCAATAATAGGAAGCTTACGGTTGAACCAAACATTGAACCTCTTTACACAATGATTTTTGCTGCATAACAAAACTAAACTGTATGCAGTGCTTTTCCTTCATGACTTACTTTTCTTTGAGCTCTTCTGGAGATCCTTTATCAGGAAACATGGAGGAGATGGCATCAAAGATTTTCTCGGATGGAAACTTTTTTGGAAAGTCACTGCTTAGACCTATAACAGCAATAACACCAGACCTTACATTTGGGCAAATCTGACAAATTAGGAAGTTAAAACAGCCCGATAAACAAATACAAAAAAAAAAAAAACACCACCACTGACAACTACCACCATAAAAACGTTTACAATTCTGTTTGTTTAGGAACAGAAAGTCATTATGTAACATGTCATATTGGCATTCAAATAAATGACTGAATGTTCTTACTGCCTCAAAAACAGCACTGTTTAGTGTTGCCGTAATTTCCTGAACTAGAGCCATTACTACAACCTTGCACTTAATCACAGTCACGTCTGAAAAATATGAAGTATATATTTGCTGTAGCTTTTCTCTACATGCGGAAATAGAATTAACAGATGTAACACACGTGTCACTGATCTCCACCAATATCTGTCTGGCCTCTGTGTGCTTGTGTGTTTTTTGTGTGTGTGTGTCCCCTTACTCTCAGAGTTAAGAAGCTGGTCCTTGCGAGAATCTTCAGCAATGTCTTTTGCATCGCAGTTGTCTAGTTTGTAATCGTGCTGGTCCTCTTCATCGTCATCATCATCTTCATTGTCACTATACTGATTAAGAGCGTTCACCAACTCCACAAAAATCTCATCATTTATAAAGCCACATTCTGCAAAATAAATAGATAAAATTATATAAATAGTTACAAAAATAAAATTTTTTTTGTTTTAAGTAGAGTTACTGCAATGTTACAGTAATATCACAAAACAGTAAAGCAGCTCTGGCAATAGTTTCGCCTGCCAGGTAAATCATTGTTTGTAAATAACGCATTTACTGTAATAATAAAGCTTGTTACTATAGAAACAAATATTTCATAGAAACCTGTATGCTGGAAATGTCCTTAACAAGAAATGTAACAACAAACAAATTTTTTTTACAACAAATTTTAGTGAGCATATACCAGAGTAACAGAAAAAGGCACTGATCTTCAGTGAATATGCTTTATCTTAAATAAATATATAAAAACAACTTTGGCGAAACTTCCATTGTATTCAATATATATCAGTTGCTATGCACGTGTTAGCTAAACCTCGTTTGTATACCAATAGAGATGGTTCAAAATGAATCATACCCTATTCCCAATCTCGGAAAAAACTTTTTTTGTGAAAGTGCGCATGGTTTCACACTCCAGTTACTACAATCAACTTGGGTCTAATCAATTAAGGCCTAATTATGTTAAACGGTAACACTTGCTCTGTATATGAAAATAGAACCAATAAGTTAAAATCTTGCAGACTGACATAAGAATAAGCAGGCAAAAGTGGGCGTTTCTTAATGTTTGCTGACGGTGTTACAGTACAGACAAAATTGCTTGACTTAACACGAAAAACACTGCATGGAGGATTTGAGAGCCTTGACACAAACCTCTATCTCCATGAACCTTGCCATCGTAATTTTTTATAAGCTCTTCAATAAAAGTGCCGTCCTGGTCCAGAATCTCGTCTCCCATATAAGGTATGTTGTGCAAAACTGTTTCATCTTCAACCTACAATAAAGAGCCTTGATTAGGGCACAGAAGGTTCACAATAAATATAGTCTCTGCTGATTAGGTACTTTACCATAAAGTTTTGTTGGAGTGGTGACCAGGAATACATGACAGGTACAGAAGCTACGGCGTTCAGGGTTTTAAGAGGAATGACTTGTCTGGAGAACTCTGCAAAGCCACTATCTACTGTGCACTGAAAAACAAGAGTCATGTACAGTTTTTTAAATGCAGTTTTTATGGTTATATTATTTGCTAAAAGAGAAGCAGAATGCTAACCTCTCGTGTTCCACGTAATGAGCTCACGGGTGTCATGATGTGCACTGGCTGAATCCGACGCAGTTTCCACTCCTGATTGAGAATGTCGGTACGCTCTAGAATTTTCTGTCTGTTGGAATTGAACATGCTCTGTAGAAATGGATAAAATGCATCACCGTTATTGTCAAACACCAGCTATGAATATAGAATAACTTGTATTGCTTTAACTTCAAGATGAATTAAAAAAAAAAAGCATTTTTAAGGGTTCCAGATGTGCCTTTTCATGTATTTTAACTATAAGTTTCGTCATAGTTACTACACTATTTGCTCCCTTTACTGCTACACATAAGCTCTGGCAGTTTAACAGCCATGTTCAGCAGATGGTAGGTGGAGAAATCACAGAACACAGTGTCAGACCCCTACTGACCCCAAAATAGACTCTGGGGGGTTCTTATGCATTTCAGCAAAATAAAAAGCAAGTAAAATGCAACCCAACCTCCCTAAAGGAAATATTTTTCCAAAAGATGCATTTGTGTATACTTTCCAGCTATTATAGTTTATAAAAGTATTTCTATGTTTAGACTCCTACCTTAACCTCATCTGCTCTTCGAAAACGCTTTAGCTGGCGTAAGCGCATGTACTCGGACTTCACTCTTCTCCTCCAGCACACTGGGCCTTTCTCCGATTTCTTCCCAGTCAAGCCCATGGTTTCCCTGCAGAAACACCAGCATCGGTTTTAGAGAGAAACGAAACAAGAAAATCTCTGTGCAACAGCAAGCTGTTCGTGTCTGACCAAACATACGGGAAGAGTTCCATCTCAGCGCAGGCAAGACGTGCAAGACGCCGAGTAAGTGAGAAGTAACGCAAATTAATTCACAAGTACGACATTATGGGCGAGTTCATCTCGCTTAATCACCTCACACTGACATCTGCAGCAGCGTAAGTAAGGAGCAACTGTTCTGTCTGCCATGTTTTCTTTCTGTTTTTGCAGCTTTAATGAAACCCTCAACTGGTGAAATGATTTACAGGATTTACTTTTCCCAGAAAAAAAAAAAGATGCCAGATTTTTTTTCTTTATTATTTACTCAAAGTGGCAGCTTAAAAGAAATCTAAATGCAGCAAATAACAGAGTCACTGTTGTGGTTTTCTGAGAATGCTTATGCATTTGTACACCAATGCATTTTTCCCCCTTATTAAAACCCAAGCCTGTTAACTTGCTGCGTTTCTCCGTTCAAGTCTCTTTTTATAGCAGTTGTCTTCTTCAACAGTAACTTATCTATTTTCAAATATAATTTACTGCGACTTTACAATGTTCAAATGCTCGTTTTTAATGTTGGTATATTTAATGTATGCATATATCATTAAATTATGATACAAAATTTTATTGATTTTATATTCTAGATGCTTATGCTTGCACAAATAAACAAAATATATATTTTCTTTTTTTTTTCCTTTTATATAGGCATTTTTAAGAATGGTTGTCGGCCTGCCATCTGCAAAATACAATCCAAACGTTGATTTAAAAATTGCACCTTTCATACTCAAATTATATTTGTTAGGGTTTTTTTATTTGTACACCAATGCATTTTTCCCCCTTATTAAAACCCAAGCCTGTTAACTTGCTGCGTTTCTACGTTCAAGTCTCTTTTTATAGCAGTTGTCTTCTTCAACAGTAACTTATCTATTTTCAAATATAATTTACTGCGACTTTACAATGTTCAAATGCTCGTTTTTAATGTTGGTATATTTAATGTATGCATATATAATTCAATTATGATACAAAATTTTATTGATTATATATTCTAGATTCTAGAGAACAAAACCAAGCAGGAGTAAATTTGTTCAAATGAAAAAAAAAACCATCCCCTCCTGAACAAGCAGCCACTAAAAGCTTTAAAATAGCAAAATTAAAAATAGATAAACCCTATAGACAGTTAAACTAAATACTATTGCATTTTTTTTAATACAACCTTTTACATAAATACCATGAATTAGAGTTTTTTTTATACGATTAATCGATTATCAAAAGAATTATTAGTTGCTGCCGTAATATAATAATCAATAAATCAATCTCTCTGTAAGAAGAGGTTTATCATAAAGGAGTCTCCAGCACCAGCTATTCACAACACTTTTGTGTAAACACGTTCAATGTACTTGTACATAAAGTAGTGTGAAAAAGTGTTTGCCCCCTTCCTGTTTTCTTTTTTTTTTTGCATGTTTGCCGCACTTTAATGTTTCAGATCATGAAAGAAAATTTGTAAAAGATAATACAAGTGAACACAACATGCAGTTTTTAAATAAAGGTTTAATTGATCCAAAACTACATGGCCCTGTGTGGAAAAAAAAGTGTTTGGCCCCTAAACCTAATAACTGGTTGGGCCACCCTTAGCAGCAACAAGTGCAATCAAGCGTTTGCGATAACTTGCAAGGAGTCCGTTACAGCACTGTGGAGGAATTTTGGTTCACTCATCTATGCAGAATTGTTGTAATTCAGCCACAATGGAGGGTTTTTGAGCATAAACCGCCTTTATAAGGTGATGCCACAGCATATCAATAGAATTCAGGTCAGGACTTTGACTAGGCCAATAAAAAAAAAACTTTAGTTTTTTCTTCAGCCATTTAGAGGTGGACTTGCTGGAGTGTTTTGGATCACTGTCCTGCTGCAGAACCCAAGTTCGCTTCAGATCGAGCTTACGAACAGATGGCCAGACATTCTCCTTCAGGATTTTTTGGTGAACAGCAGAATTCATGGTTCCATTTATCACAGCAAGTCTTCCAGGTCCTGAAGCAGTTAACAGCCCCAGAACATCACACCACCACCACCATATTTTACTGTTAGTATGATGTTCTTTTTCTGAAATGCGGTGTTACTTTTACAGATGGCACACCTTCCAAAAAGTTAAACTCCTGTCTCATCAGTCCACAGAGTATTTTCCCAAAAGTCTTGGGGATCATCAAGATGTTTTCTGGCAAAACTGAGACTAGCCTTTATGTTCTTTTTGCTCAGCAGCGGATTTCGTCTTAGAACTCTGCCATGCAGCCCATTTTTGTCTTTTCAGTCTTTTTCTTATGGTGGAGTCATGAACACTGACCTTAACTGAGACAAGTGAGGCCTGCGGTTCTTTGGATGTTATTGCGGGGTCTTGTGACCTCTTGGATGAGTCGTTGCTGTGCTCTTGAGGTAATTTTGGTCGTCAAGCCACTCCTGGTAAGGTTCTCCACTGTTCTATGTTTTTACCATTTATGAAGAATGGCTCTCACTGTGGTTCACTGGAGTCCCAAAACTTTAGAAATGGCTTTATAACCTTTTTCCAGACTGATAGATCTCACTTGTTTCTGAATTTCTTTGGATCTCGGCATGACGTCTAGATTTTGAGGATATTTTGGTCTACTTGACTTTGTCAGACAGGTCCAATTTAAGAGATTTCTTGATTGCGACCAGGTGTGTCAGTAATCAGGCCTGGGTGTGGATAGAGAAATTTAACTCAGGTGTAATCAACCACAGTTTTAACAGGGGGGGCAAACAATTTTTTTACACAGGGCCATGTAGTTTTAGATTTTGTTTTCCCTCAATTATAAAAACCTTCATTCAAAAACTGCATGTTGTGTTTACTTGTGTTACCTTTTACTAATGTTGCAATTAGTTTGATGATCTGAAACATTACAATGTGAAACATGCAGAAAAAAAGAAATCAGGAAAAAAAAGAGTGATCTCATTTATAGTGAGAACTCATTTCGCAAATGTTGAATGTTTTCCTTTAACAGCACACCCCATCATGCTTTATTCCTCTGAAAACGATTCTTTCATTCTCTCGAGTTATATTTTAATGCACTTCATTTCAGCAAATTCTGTTTGTTTCAGGTGATGAATTCAAGACCACGGGACTGTAAATGCTTTCAAAAAAGAGTGATCTCATTTATAGTGAGAACTCATTTCGCAAATGTTGAATGTTTTCCTTTAACAGCACACCTCATCATGCTTTATTCCTTAATTGAGCACATAATGCATCGTGTTTAAATCGTTCCCTCCAGATCACTTTATCTTCATCGCTTGATACCAAAACTAAAAAACGATTCCTTCATTCTCTCGAGTTATATTTTAATGCACTTCATTTCAGCAAATTCTGTTTGTTTCAGGTGATGAATTCAAGACCACGGGACTGTAAATGCTTTCATGTGGACTTGTTTTGCCTTTAACTACGTAGATTTGTTCTGACTGACTTCACATTATAACACATTCATACATTCTACTTGGCTGAAAAACTAAATTAACATGCATTTAGGTGCACAGAGAATCAATGGTGATGCCACAAACGAAGGAATTTTTTTAGATTTACAAATTTAAAAATTAAAAAAAGTACTAATATGGTGTACTAAAATTGTTTGGGTTTTGTACCCTCATAATTGGCTTAATGCTTTTAGACAGATACAATTACAAGTGCTATCAGTGGCAAACTAGGAGCCAGATGGCTGTTTGCTGAAACAAAAACCACATCCAAAGGCTTTGGGGAACATCACCATGGTAAATCTTTCAACATAATGAAATAAGGCTGGTACTCTGAACTCCAGGAACACTTCAAGGGCAAAAAGACAAATGTCAAGCTGTAGATGTATGGTGCAATTGTGTATCAGAGGAGGTATGAAATTGAGTTTTATAGATACATGACCTGAGAGGATGCAGACACAGATCATGGCATTAAGAGGTCAACAAAGCAATGAGCAAGCGAAAATGAAAGAAACATGTTAATAAAGAGAGAGATTTCAACTTGTATTTCCTGTATGAGTTTCTTCCTCCTTCTCCCACTCCATAAAACTGCCTTAACTCACATGTTAGACATGCAAAGTGCTGTTTGATGACCTCTGGCTGCCTGATGATCTGAAATCTGACTTCTCACTTCAACCTCAGATTATTAAGAAGTTACTAAAACGTTGAAGACATGCTTTTATTATGGAGATTATTCTTTTTTTTTTTTTTTTTTAGTAGCTGACTAGCCTGGAACTACTTCAGTTACCTAAGATTTAGGTCCTACCTCGGGAACAACACGGCGCTGAATGGGTTTGTCATACCTTCAGAAGTCCAGTCCACATGAACCACTCGGATAATTCAGTGTTCCTTCTGTGAACGGAGCCGTCGCGTGAAGATTAGCGGTTAGCTAAGCTAAGCTAACTCGGCTAACTAAGCAGTGAGGAGAGAGGGAGAGAGAGGGGGGGTCGCTTCACCTCCAATACCGGCAAGCTCGCTAAACAAAGACGACAAAGCTCCTCTCGGGCCGGTTTTGCCTTTAAAGCTTTTCGCGTTTCGAGCTCTTTTACAATCGAGTCAACAAAACGAAATGTAAAAAATGAATAGAAATATAAGAAAAAACCGAGCCGTGCTTCCCAAATGCTCAATATTTCCGTTGCTCGAACTATTCAAACCCGCTTTCTCTCCGCTCTCTCTAACCCCGCCCACTTCGGGGCGCTGCAGAAACAACGAGCGCCAAAACGAACGGACCAATCACAACGCTCCACATTCAAGCTTCTCAATATCAAGCGTTCTGATAAGTCTGAGCCCGCATCTGGAGTGTCCAATCAGACACTGTTCTGCGTGAGGGGCCCGGAATAGGGGACATGTGGAGAAGTTCTCCTTTGTTCTTTTTTTTTTAAATATATTTTTTTGAAACAATTTTTTTTGGTGTAGGAATTTAACTGACGGTACGACCTTAATTATTTCTTCTGTAATCACAATCCTAAAATATTTCGCCTGTCAATTGTTCGGAAAGCGTTTTATCGATATACATGACACAATTTTTTTTTCATTGTGAAAATTATATAATACGCCGCAGTGTTACGTGAGAACGATGGAATTAGAAACGTTCGTGCTTTTCGTTTTGGATTCACAGCGTTACTGTATGTAAACACAGCAGTTTGTTGCCTTGTAGCGTTCAGACACTTTGAACTTGGGTTCATCCGGTGTATTAAGCCCCGCCTTCTTTTCTCCTGACGTAACAGGTTACAACGACGGCGCGGTGTGACGTCATGTTACTGTCGGAAGTGGATTCCCATTTAGACGTTTCTCCCATTATTCACATTTTACAGTAATGTATCATGTCCAGTCTATTTTAGGATTAGATCTAGTCTTCCAATGTGTGTCACTTTTCCTTATTCTAAGGAGAATCAAACAGATCTGGCAATTACACACCATATTTCTCAAAGTATTGGGTGACCTGATCTTTCCTGCTATATGTGGTTCGTTTCCAAACTGTTACCTCAAAGCGGACACTCAATTGTACAGGATGTGTGCTGCATTCACTTGAACTTGGCAAAACAAACCTGTTCCAGCATGGCAATGCCCCTGTTCACAAAGTGAGCTCCCTGAAGATCTGGTTTACATGCTTTGGAGTGGAAGACCTTGAGTGGTCTGCTATAGAGCTTTGATCTCATCCCTTATGAACACCTTTGGGATTAATTGGAACGCTGACTGCACCCCAGGTCTCCTCACCTAAATCAGTACCTGCCTTTCATAACACCCTTGTGGCTGATGTACACAATTATCTATAAGCAAACTCCGAAATCTAGTGGAACATCTTCCCAGAAGAGTGGAGTGAATTATAAGAGCAAATTTGGACTAAATGTGGAATGTGATGCTCAAAAATCACATTACACACTTATGACCAGGTGACCCAATACTTTTGGCAATATAGTATACATAAGCTGAAGAATAACTCAAAATTATATGCCTTTGTAAAGAAAGAACCAGACTTTTATCTGCTTACCCACCAAAAACCACACACACAAAGTTAATGAAAGACATCTGAAATCTAACTTTACATTTGTTGTGTGTTGGTGGGTGGTCCCGGTGGTGGGGTTGTGCCTGAATACAAGAACAAAGACTTCTACATTGTCGTCTGAGAATTTTCTAATACATACACATTATGTAAAAAAATAATAATAATCTGACTTGTGCCCATGGAATTTAAAAGCCATGTGTAAATGTAGCCTCTGTCCCCTCTCTAGATCCTCAAAATGTTTAGTTCAATCATCTGGAAAGCTTCTTCAGGACATTTACTCCAGACTGGAACAAACTAAGAATAAAAGCTCTTTGCTCAAATATATTGGCTTTATATTGACTAATTAAAGCTCAGTAGGTCTGAGATTAAAAATTTCCAAGCATGATTGTTCAGGTTACAGTTATATTTGATTAGTAGGTGAGCAGAAAGCTCATGATGCCTCATAAGGAAGAAGGATCAGTCCAAATGTGAGGTCTCATTAAAACCTCATTAAGAGCTGTATTACAGTTCAATAATATTTAAATATTGATAAATTATTTATTTTGCTGTGATAATAAAGGCCTGTTGCATAACCAACTCCATCTATTCATCCAGACCGATTGTAATGTGCACAATATTAAAAAAAGGACAGCCATTCGTTTTCCTTTTTTTTTGGTTTGTTTTATTTAAAAAGTTTTTGAAAAGAAATCTAATAAACAGTGCGTTTGGAATGAAAAGAAAAACTTCTGCTTTCAGAAACAATGCTCACTGCAGGATCACGTCAGACATCCGAGGTCTGCGTTTTATTATGTGTCAGGTTCAGAGTTTTTCTAAAAACCTTTAGAGTTCGTCTTTGTTCTGTGATAATTTTGTAGCATGTTGCTCTAAGAATTTGCTTAAACTTTCCACGTTTCTTTCACCACCCGAAAACTGAACAGGATTCTGCTTCTTGTTGCTGGGCGCAAAGTATATCGTAGGAAATCCTTCTACTTTGTAGGCGTCGTGGGCCACGTCGTTGACCGTGGAATCCATTTTGGCGATCACCAGATTCTTCTCGTTCTTGTACTTCTTTGCAAGAGCGAGGTATTCAGGCTCTAGCTTCTTGCAGTGACCGCACCACGGCGCGTAGAACTCGATCAGGACGTCTTTCTTCGTGTCCATGACGATTTCGTCAAATGTTTTCCCAACGACAACCTTCACTGGTCCCTTGTTGTTCTTGGGAATGGGCTGTGATTTGACGATGGGCTTCAGTTTGCCTGTTACAGAAAAATGATATGTACAAGTGTCACTAATGAAGACTAGGAACTTAAGATGTATTGCAATCTAATTCATAGTTATTAAGAACATTTGCATTTAGATTTATGGCATTTGGCAAGTGCCCTTATCCATTTATGGCATTTGATTTACAACAGAGTAGCTGAGGGTTAAGGGCCTTGATCAGGGGCCCAGCAGTAGCAGCTTGGTGGTGCTGGGATTTTAACTTACAACCTTCTAATACAGAGCCCAATGCCTTAACCACTGAGCTACCCCTTTAAACCCCCTTGAAAACCTAGGTGTAGCCCAAATGTTATGCTGTCTACTAGCATTTACAATGTGTGGGTAATATACCTATTTGAATCACTATGTGTATCAAATCCAGGAATTCCTCACCTTTTTTAAAGGCCATAACAAATTCATGAAGCACGTCAGAGTCAAACTCCTCTGGCTCCATCGCATACTTCTTCCCCCCTTCACCGAGAATGGCGACGTTAACTTCCTCGCCACTCTCACTGAGTCCGAGGCTCTTCAGCTCGTCAGCGTAGTCCTCCTCATCTGCGATGGCGAACGTGTACTCTGGGAAGTCTTTGGCCACTTCCAATACTTTGCTCCTCCAATACTGTGTGGCTGTGTGGCAAAAAATAAAAGACCATTAAACGGCTGGACAAAAAAATTAAAAAATAAATAAATGTTTATCCTGGTCAATCTTGACAATTAAAAAATTTCTTTGGAGATAAAACTTATGGCAGTGGTCTTTCCATATTTTGTGCAAATTAGGCAGAACATTGGCCTTTCAAAACAGAAGCTACATTACAAAACAATAGTGTGATAAGGCTATTGTTGGAGTATATATATTTATTAAGTTACACTTTTATGTGCACATTAATATAAACCTCTGATTTGAATTGCTGCATAATTTAGTTGAGACTGCAACAGTGCTGTGGTATAATACTCAAAAACCCATTTTTGCACTTTAATTGCTGTTTCTAGATGGAAAGAGAAGTTGTGTGGGGGTGATTCTGAAGGAATAGTACAGTAAGAGTGTAGTGGAGGTGAAAAGAGTTTCTGCTGATTAAAGAAGGTGATTAACATTAAGCTGGAAGTTGAAGGCGTGATGATAAATGTCGTCAGTGCTTATGCTCTACAAGTGGATTGTGAGACAGAGGAGAAGGAAAAATTCTGATGTGAGTTAGATGGAGTGGTAGAAGGTGTACCTAGGAATAAACGATTGGTGATTAGGGCAGATTTCAATGAACATGTAGGTGAAGGGAACAGAGGTGATGAGGAGGTGATGGGTAGGTATGGTTTTAAGGAGAGGAATGTGGAGGGCAGATGTGGAGGAAGGTGCACACAGGTGGACTATGTTCTACGTAGGAAATGCAACCCGAAGGAGATTGGAGACTGTAAGGTGTTGGCAGGGGACAGTGTAGCTAGATAGCATCGGATGGTGGTCTGTAGGATGGTTTTGGAGGTGAAGAAGAAGAGGAGGAGAGTGAGGACTGAAAGAAGAATAAGATGGTGGAAACTGAAGGAGGAAGACTGTAGTGTGAGATTCAGAAAAGAGGTCAGACGGGCTCAGTGGTGGTGAAGAGGTGCAGGATGACTGGGCAACTACTGCAGAAGTGATACGGGAGACAGCTATAAAGGTTCTTGGTGTGACATCTGGAAATAAAAAGGAAGATAAAGAGACGGTGGTGGAATGAGGAAGTGCAGGAGAGCATAAGGAGAAAGAGGTTGGCAAAAACAGAATTGGGTTTGACAGAGTGATGAGAAAAGTAGGCAGGAGTACAAGGAGATGCAGCAGCAGGTAAAGAGGGACGTGGCAAAAGCCAAGGAAAAGGCATATGAGGAGCTGTATGTGAGGTTGGACACTAAAGAAGGAGAAAAGGATTTATAACGATTTACCAGGCAGAGGGACCGACCTGGAAAGGATGTACTGCATATTGGAGCAATAAAGGATGGAGATGGAGGTGTGTTGACTAGTGAGGAGAGTGTTGAAGATGGAGGAAGTATTTTGAGCAGCTGACGAAAGAGGAAAATGAGAGAGCCGGTTGGATGGTGTGGAGATGGTGAAGCAGGAAGTGGATAGGATTAGTAAGGATGAAGTAAGAGTAGCAATTAAGAGGATGAAGAGTGGAAAGTAGGTAGGACCAGATGACATACCGGTAGAAGCATGGAGATGTTTATGAGAGATGGCAGTGGAGTGTATAACAAGATTGTTTAACAGGATTCTGGAAGGTGAGAAGATGCCAGAGGAATGGAGAAGGAGTGTGCTGGTACTGATCTTTAAGAATAAGGGAGATGTGCAGACCTGCAGTAACTACAGGGGAGTAAAGTTGATCAGTCACACCATGAAGTTATGGGAAAGAGCAGTGGAAGCCAGGCTGAGAGAAGAGGTGACCATCTGTGAGCAACAGTATGGATTCATGCCGAGGAAGAGAACCACAGGTGCATTATTTGAAAATGAGGTGGAGAAGGTGGAGGAGTTCAGGTACCTGGGGTCAACAGTGCAAAGTAATGGAGATTATGTTAGAGAAGTGAAGAAAAGAGTGCAGGCAGGGTGGAGTGGGTGGAGAAGAGTGTCAGGTGTGATTTGTGATAGAAGGGTATCTGCAAGAGTGATAAGGAAAGTTAATAGGACTGTGGTGAGACCTGCGATGTATGTTTTAGAGACAGTGGCATTGAGTAAAAGACAGGAGGTGGAACTGGAGGTAGCAGAGCTGAAGATTTTTTCCACATATCTGTATTTCACTCAATTGTTTCAGTTTGGGGAGATTTTTACCTAAACTTACTTTACTTACATTTCAAAGTCAAAGAATCTTTGTTTTTACTCAATAACATTTAGCAAGATCAGTTGTTCATTTTTATTTGAGTGACTAAAAACTTTATTAATAGTGTAGGGAGTGTTAACTCATTGAGGATCTCTTCAAATAAGAGAATACCACCAGAACAGCGCCCTTGATTTGGCGTCGCGGGGCAGGAAAGTCTGGGCAAAGGGGGAGTGTGTGTGTGTGTGTGTGTGTGTGTGTGTGTGAGTGAGAGAGAGAGAGAGAGAGAGAGAGAGAGCGCAGTATTACGGCTACAATAGTACATTATAGCCATAATAAATCATAGTACTCTGGATACTAAAGTTGGGTCCTTTTACTCAGGTGAATGTTTGAAGGAATCACATTTACTGGAGAAGTAATTTCCTAGTGTGTCTCCACTTTAACTCAAGAACATGCTTTGTGTACTTTATCCACCACCGTCACTTACCAACTCTGTAATCAAAGCTGAAGTCAACACCATAATACACAACCACCAATGGCCTTTTGGAGTACCGCTTCTCTGCATTGCTCTGTTTTCTGTGTCCCACTAATGGCAGTGTGTGTTTCTTAAAGAAATCTTGAACCTCTGAAGCAGATGTGGAATCCTAAAAAGGAAAGATGTATGGACAAAAAAACTTAAATGATGTACTGGTAAAGATCAGGCAGGGAAGAAGATAAAAAGGCATCAATGTGTATCAATTATGTATGTTACTTGCAAAGATCATGAACGTTACATTTTAAACTGTATTACAATAATGCATTTCAAAAAGTAAAAAAGTGACAATGTCTAGATTAGTTTTAAAATTCACGGCTTTTCGGAACTCTTAGAACATAACCCATGCGAGATCTGGGGGACCACCGGATATCTTTAGAAAATAAAATATTAAATGTACGTACACACACACACACACACACACACACACACACACACACACACGTAGACATGTACACACGTCCTACCCAAAAATTATTTAACCAAGCAGGCATATTATTTAAAAAATTACAACTTTTCAAATGTTGATCACAAATGTTAATAATAATAAAAAACTGCCTTAAAAAGCCATGCAATTTTATGTTTTTCGATTCTTTCCCCTGACTGTACCGAAACTGAACTGAACCGTGATTTAAATACAGAGAAACGTAAAAAAACTTTTGCAAATTTTGTGTACCCTAATATACATCCCTATATTTTATTCATATATATAAATATTATTTAACCAAGCAGGCATTTTATTAAAAAAATTACAACTTTTCAAATGTTGATCACAAATGTTAAAAAATAAAATGCTTAAAAAAACAAGCAATTTTATGTTTTTCGATTCGACTGTACCGAAACTGAACTGAACTGTGATTTAAAAACCGAAAGTTTTTGCAAATTCTGTGCACCATAAGTTACATCCCTATATTTTATTTATATATTATTAATATTATATATATAGTGAATTTTGGCCACTGTATGTGTTAACGTTAATGAACACGCCATGTTGAACATCCAGTGGTCAGCGTGAGAGAGAATTGTACGGAAAGCATCAAATTTTAACTGCTCTAACACAAGATAAACAAATTTGTATGGTCCTGTCAGGCGGACAAAAACACGAACATGATGAATAGGACATGTGGCATCAGTAAGCAACGTATAGAGGTTATCACTTAGGGTGCCTTCACTTTTGTTGTCAACTATTTTGACAATAATGGCTGTATGCCCAGTTACTTTTAAAGGACAGTAAATCTGTACTGCCATACAAGCTGCACATTGACAACCCAGGGACTTACTTTAATGGTTAAAGTGTGGGATGCAGGCTCATATTTTGACTTGAATTTCTCCGGCTGGAGCATGACCACCTGGCCAGGTGAAGCCTTTAAGAACTTGGCGATTTCGTTAGTGAACGTGTGGCGGAACTTGTAGTCATCTCTGAGGGTGTTGCCTAAAAATCAGGTAAGAGTATATTAAAAAAAAAAGAAATGTTCAAATGCATACATATGAATATAAAATGTTTACCAGACAAGATTCAGTCAACATGGACAGCATTCTTTTTTGTACAGTACGGCTTACTGGTACTGAAAAAGTTATCAAACTACTAAAATAGTTTAAAAGTCCCTTTTTACATGCAGTCAAATAGGCATTATATAGAAGCAGGCAGTGTTTAACAGAATATTATGGTTATAATTTTTAACATTAGATTTTAAAATTAATAGTTTCAATTAAAATGACAAATTTAGTTGTACGATTAATGACTAAGCTATTCTCCATCAAGTGCTCAATAGATTTGTCCTGTGCAAGTTGCAACATATCTTGAGTCAAAAACATGGTGGTGTTTTTCGTTTTTTTTAGAAAACCTGCTGCAAGTAAAAGTGACAGCCAAAAAAACAACAACAATACATTGCTGTTCATGTTAAACTGCCGATGTGGTGGCATTTTTTTTTATCTTTCATTAGGACAGTTATGTTTTTCTTTGTTACCTCAGTATCATTTTAATGTTAATTTTAATTTCAGAAAAAAACATTTTGTGGTTCTAGAATAGCATTCCTGACTAGATGTTTTGGACTAGTTTAAAGAAAAAACTAACCAATTTCAGCCTATAGATGTACTATTAAAATTATTTAAACTTTTAATATGTAGTAGCAACCATGCATTATTCATATTGTACATTACAAAAATATTAGACATGTAATATCAGGAAATCTGATTCATGCATATGCCCAGTTTAAAAAAAATAAAAAAATGTAAATTAAAATTGGATTTTGTGGAGTAGTCGATAAATACAAAAGAAGAAAAGTACTTGCTCATATAATTCTACATTTTTATGTTTACATGAGGGTGTAAATAACTGTGTGGTCCTGACCAACTTACAAATAACCAGAAGTGACAAACACACATTACAATGTGTAGCCCCCTAAACACCAAAGTAATCAAACATTCAGAAATCAGGGGAAAATTTAGTACACACTTCCTGCTTCCAAATCTAAGATGAAATACTAAAGTTTTAAAGAAATAGATAAAATTATTAAATCTACAAGAAGTCCATCTCTGCCATAACTTCTACTTTCATAATTTGATGTTCTGAGGTACTCGGGTGTGTCTACATCAGCCATTCACCCAGAAAAACAACTGTTGCTGCTCATCAGACTGAGAAGGGTTATAAAGCCATCTCCGAAAGAAAATGGGGGGAAAAAAAGGCAGTGGATTGGAAATTATATGTTTAACCTTTTTTTATTTTATTTTTTTTAAGTTGGTGATGACCACACAATTGTTATATAGACCCCAATTAGTAAAAAAAAACTGGAATAGACTCATTTCCTTTTTTTTCCATAAATATATGTTGGTCGGGATATATTTTAGACCAAGTAAAGACAATTCTACAGTTAAAAGCACGCTGTGTAGGAGTACAACAAAGGGAGTGTTATCAGTCTGAGAAACCTCGCAGTGACTGCTGTCGAAACACCAGCCTACATTTTCCCTACGCTTGGAACCCCGCGGCTTAAACAACAAAGCGGGTAATTTATGGATTTTTCCTGGGTTATTCCCGGTTTCACAAACTTCCTGCCACCAAAAAAACTGAGCCCCATATCATTAGACCGGGTTCAGGTAAACCAATGAAATTATTTATATTAAATCAGATGCGCTGACACTGAATCGGGCCGCACCACATCATAAATATGGATGATGTTCCTCTGACGTTTGACCTGCCGCTCACTCGGACTGGCAACAGGAAATGCGAATCATTAGTCACACTGAAAACAACCGGGCATGAAGAAACACACTTTACCTGTGTTCTGAGCTGCACGGCATCGGGAGAAAAGCTTCACTGATGGCGATTTTTAAACGCACGACGATACCAAATGAAAAACTCCCGAGAAATTTTTGTGAAAGGAAGCAGGAAGACAGTGAACAATGACTTTCTTGGTAGGCTACTGTTAAGATATAAGCCCTGTAACAGACACTGTCTTTTGTTAAAGCCTGTGTAAAGTTCATCAGTTTCAATGTGCGGCTTATAAAACAGGTGCGGCTTATATATGTTCAAAATAAAAATCTTTGTAAAATTCAGTGGGTGTGGCTTATATTTGGGTGCGCTTAATAGTCCGGAAATTACGGTAATACTAATTCAATAACCTTATTTAGGAGAATGATTGCGCTTTTTATGGTCAGATGGATGCCACTATGGACAAGCAGGCTAGTTAACGACTTTTGTAATTGCTGGTCAACAAAAAATAAAAATAAATAAATAATAGTTGTGCTCTCTCTCACTATTCGTGTACTTACATGCTTCTTGATAGGTCTCGTAGGCAGCATCCTCTTCACTGGAAAACACGCCGACAATCACAGCATCATCACCATCTTTCACCAACTCCTGAATTTGTTTTACGGCCTGCACCTGCTTGGATGGGGGGCCTGCTTGCTCGCCCATGTAGTCAACGATGCCTGTACAATTCCATATTTCACACCAATAAGTTACAAAAACATAAATTATAACTGCATTCTGCAGAATAATGTAACAAAACTCAATAGCACAACATACCAAATTTTTCTCTTGGTCCGTTGTAGTCAAACACTTTTCCCTTCCTAAAGATTTTGAGTGTTGGGTATCCAGTCACGTCAAACCGGGTGGCGAGGTCATTCTCTGTAGTTGCGTCGACTTTAGCCAGTGGTATAGGAGGGGTCCGAGTGGCGAGTTCCTTCGCAGCTTTCTCATACTCAGGAGCAAGTTTTTTACAGTGACCACACCTGTTAATTCAGGGAATAAGGAGGCCAATTAATAACTCAGTAGCCAACAATAGAAATTTGCAAATATCTTGTAAAGTACCAACCAGGGGGCATAAAATTCCACCAGAATGATGTCAGCGTTATTAACCACGTCATCAAAATTGTCCTTCGTCAGCACTAGTGTGGCCTCTGGAGGAGGTTTCCAGTCTGGCTGTGCAACTTCTTTAACTCGCTCAACAATAGCTGAAAAATTCAACGCAGATTAACCACAATGTACATTTTGCTGTTTCACAGGTCGCATGGTACATTGGAGGTTCTCAGCATTCAGTTCTACGCATATCACACTTCCCCACGTGGGAGAACACACTCACCTTTTTCAGTTCGCTCTCCATCATAGTCTACCGCCTCTCCCTTCTTAAAAAGTTTGAAAGTAGGATATCCAGACACCTCAAATTTACTCGCAAGAGCATTAGCCACAGTGGCGTCTACTTTCGCTACAGGGATGGGAGGATCGTTTTCCTTGAGCGCCTGAGCGATTTTCTCATACTCTGGGGCAAACTGCTTGCAGTGGCCACACCTGTTGGGGAGGAGGGTAGTAAAAAAGTGAGCAAGTGTTTGCATAGTGAAGCTCCTTGTAAAGGTCCAATATAAATATTGGCGTGCAGCAACTCACCATGGCGCATAGAATTCCACCAGCACTGTGTCTTTGTCCTCTATGAACGTGTCAAAGTTGGCATCAGTGAGAACCAGTACACCATTTTCTTCTTTCACCTCTGTGCTGTCTTCCTCATCGTCATCATCATCGTTGTCGTCATCGTCATCATCAGCGTCAATGTCAGCGTCCTTACTCAGCTCTTCTCCTGAAATTTACATATAGCTTTAATTAAAAAAACAACAACTATATTTTACTTTTTTTTTTTTTTTTTTTTAAACCCCCCTCCAAAGTCGTTTGTTCAATAAGGCTACACAACAGAAGTATAATCTCAATACTGTGATGTTTGTCACAATACAGTTTTATTAGGTATCGTGGATATTGTTATAGCTATTACAAATTGACCAGGAAAAACTATGTATAAATATTATGTATTATTAACAATAATAATCGCATCCATTTTTTTTTAAGTTACTCTTTGATTTTTTTTTATGATTTTCCTTCAGGATTTTTCTCTTTGATCTCTTTACAGGTCATTTATTTCTAAAGACATTCATTTAAATGAGAAATAGTTACAATACAATTCTACAAAATAATCTTAATTAATATTAACAAAGTTTATTCAAACAGCTGACTTGAAATTTAATTAGGACTTTTTTCCCCCATTGTTACCAAACTGGGAAACTCTCCAGTTTTCTTTAATACAACAGGATATACACAAATATCTCAAATACAAACTCATTTTTTGTCATGTTACCAACCCTTAAAGTTCAATAAACTAAAACATGAACTGAACAACGAGGACATTGAGGTCTGTTTTTCAATAGTTTCATAGGTTTTAAAATTCCAAATAAAAACACCAGAGTAATGACAATACACTGGGAGGATGTTCCTTTGCCGACGATGCAGAAAATCTCAATTCAGCAGTGACTGGAGTTTAAATAATCTCAGGGTAACTGAGGACACTCTGAGGACACTTTAGGTTTGTCCATAGATTTAATTACACTTGATGTATAGAGAACATGAACGAGAGAGAGAGAGAGAGAGAGAGAGAGAGAGAGGGAGAGAGAGAGAGAGAGAGAATGTATTCATGCCAATGGGAAATTTACAGACATATTTAGTGATATTTTTTTTATTTGGTAAAGAGAAAATAGCAACTGATGCTTTATTTCACTTTGCAATTCATATTTCGAAGTTCTTGACATTTCTGTAAGTGAACCTCAAGTTGCTTAAAAGTTTTGGCCCCCCTGCTTCTTGCACTGCACTTTTTTTTAATGAAAGTGAACTAATAAACAAGCACATTTAGGTGAAATTCACTTTTCCTTTTTGTATCCATCACAAATTTTTGCCCTAATCATACTTGTTCATGACCAGATACCTACTTTATCCCTAAAACATGAGCTGATAAGTCATGCAAGAACCAATCATTTGCATATTAACAACGTGCATGCATTCTAGCACCGTTTCTCCTTGGCTGTGAGCCAGGACTGTTCAAACTTAATCTAATGCAGCATTGTAAAAGTGTAATAGTGAATTATGATGGTGATCCCAGCTCTTCCTCACCCTCTTCCTCGCCTGTGCTCACGGTAATGAAGTGTGCTAACCCGAGCAGCACAATCAACAGCAGCGGCAGCTTCTTCATCTCTTCTCTTCTCTGCCTTCTCCACTGGGCCTTCTGTCCTCTGCAACGCCTTTTCCACTTAACCCACACACAGTGCACTATTTCAGCAGTGCTCTGTTTACTTTTTGAGGATTCACACTATAAATGAACCCCTAAATTATAATATTTTCCACAGCAAAGACGAATCCGGTTTCCCCACTACAGGCGTTTGTCTGAAATGCCTTCGCTTTGCTTCTCGGCTCCACTCCACGACTCAAACTTGTCTGACTTGCCACGCTCTGATTGGGCGAGAGACTGCGGTCTTGACCAATCAGATGTCGCCACTCAAGCCCGTACCGCAGGTACGTTCGGATCTCTGATTGGATAATTGTCAAGAAAGCCACAACACTACTGGATGCCGGGAAACGCCACACAATCAACTTTCTGTGAAAGAATTTAACCGTTTATTGACAAGAAAACTTGTAATTTAAAGTTTAATAATAACACAACATACTCAGGCACATGCTCACCCTCATCGAAGAACTAATATATATATATATATATATATATATATGCATGTAAAATCATATAAACATGAGGATTAATTTATCAATAATAGAGATTTTTGTTCATGCTTTCTATATTTTCATGTGTACATAAGAGAATATGGATTATGTTGCATTTCATGTCATCTAGTAATGTTTCTTACTTGACAATTATCCAATCAGAGGTCCGAGTGTACGTGCACCACCGTTTTGAGTGGTGACTTCTTGAGATTTGTAGTTTAGTGGATAAGATGTTAGACTTTAGATCAGAAGATTGTGAGTGTAAATTGCAGCACCACTAAGTTTCTAAAAGGTCTCTGAGCAAGACCTCTTACCCTTAACTGCTTAAATATATCAAAATGGGATAATTATAAGTCGCTCTGGACAAGAGCATCTGCCAAATGCCATATTTAAGAATGTAAATGGCCTGTCCACTTTAATAGAGAACTGCTCATTCATGCAGTTATAGTTATATTAAGAGGGCCTCCATCTTGCTTCTCTTAACACACATTTATATGACTTTTTCACTCAAGTTAAAGTAAAGAAGTCTGGGCTCTGACATGTACTTAAGTAAAAAGAAGCTATTTCAACTACCTGTTTTAGTGTCACACTAGTAACTAGACCTCACATCATATTAATATATTAATACAAAATATTTTTACATTTTGTTACCTAATGAATGTATGCAGGCATAATAACCGCCATATAGAAGACAAGCAGAGAAACGATGATGATCAGGTGATCAGGAATGTCTCTTTACTCAGTCATATTCACATCACTGACTCCCTCTGTCTCATCCACATTAGCCATACTTCTTGTTGCCTTGTGCCTTGCTTCTTGTTAGCTTCGTAGGCTGGCCTACGTCTGTGGTGCATAACAGCCAGGAAATTATACACTAGTGGTAGGTTGAAAAAGCTGCGTAATGACGAGAAACAGGTTGATGGGCTGAAAGTGGTGCGCAATGAGAAGAACAAATATTGATCATGTCACAAAATAAAATAAAACATAAGTAACGTGCCTGGTTTCAAAATGTGAGAAGTAGAAAGTACAAATATTTGTTTAAAAAATAAAGTAAAATAAAGTACTGATACCAGAAATATCTACAGTAATGAAGCCTCTTTCCTGAAACAACCAGGACACCAGGGGCATTGTAGATCACATCAAAATCTAATGAATGTTAGTTCTGGCATGATCAAATCTAACAGTTATCTAATAAGTCAATCATGTTGCAGCAGCGCAGTGCATACACAGTACAGGTCAAAAACTTCAGTTATCGTTCACAATAAACATCAGAATAAATAAAAAATGTGGTCTTAGTGGTTATTCTCTTTAATTAATAAAGCTCTACGGCCTGCAAACTCTCTGCACAAAAGCAGTTTTTTTGGTTTTCGTGTCACCTTGTGTAAACTCTAAAGACTGTAGTGTGTGAAATTAAGAGAAGTTTCTGAAATACTCAAACCAGTCAACACCAACCAAACCCCAGTCAAGGAGATCAAATCTTTTTCTACTTTGAGGTTTGGTGTAAAACATACGTGAATCTTTTGTTCTGAATGGTTTAATGATTGACTGATAGCATAAATGCTACGTTTGGAATCAGTGTAGTTTTTTTATTATTAAGAGAATGACATAAAAAAAAAAAGATTGTGTGAATTTTGTGAATTTTAATTCTTAACATATTTGAGTCATACCATAAAATGCAATTTAGTGAATATGGCCGAAGAAAAAAAAAGAAAAACACAGTTTTCATGCTTAAAGGTGTGCAATTCAGTGTTTGAAATTCAAAAGTAAGTATATGTGTAGTCATTTTCTGCAAAGCATTCAGTTTCTCTAATAATTTGTACAATGGCTGGCAAAAGTTTGAACACCTTTATTCTTTATTCACTTTTGATACACACGCATTTTCCTTTTATTTATATGCAATGAGGTAAATGACAAAAACACAAGAATTAGACAGTGAAATGCTGGAAGAACGTTTTGTGGACAGATGAGACAAAATGCCTCACACTTAAAGTTAAACATGGATGTGGCAGAAGTTTGGGATTGTTTTGAAGTGGGCAGGGTTGGAGATTAATTCTGGCTAAAAAGAATACTGACCTAACCATCGTATGCTTTAACGCCATGCAATTCTGTCTGGACTCTGGTTAATTAGAGCCAACTTTAGACAATGATCCAAAGCACACATTCCAGCTTAGTTGGCTGCAGTGTTATCTATCATGGATTGGCCTGCCCAGCCCTAAACCTGCTTTTGGGAAGAACTGGAAAGAAATATCCAACTAGCAAAGAGAACCTTTCACAATTTTTACACGAGGCATGGAAGTATTTCAGCTACAAGTTTCGAGAAATTCATTGTCCAAGAGTATATAAAGCTCTTATTCGTGCTAAGGAATGATTTTCCGATGGATGTAAAGTTTAACATCTGTACATTTATATATGTTGTTTGATCAGAGTAAATGTTCACACTGTTTCTAGTCTGTTGCATACAAAACAAAAGGAATGTGCAGAAATTATAAAACCGCTGAAACTAGTTAGCCAAGATTATACTACTACAATTAAATCACTGCACCCACATTGTAATCTCTAACAAACTTATCCAAATTAATCTTATTTACCACTTGAGGACATTTAGATTATTTGTTATAGTCATTTTCATTGTTCATAGGCAACAAGTAAAATAACCTACGCCCTCTAATCTTTAAAAATGTTTTTTTACACAAAAATAACTAAATATTGTGACACATTTAAGTATTGAGTATCAAGTATTTATCATCCATTTCATATAAATACATTTTCCATACTGTATATTTAGAGTATTAACATTGAAATTCTAATTTGTGCATAAATTCAACTTTCTATTGATATGATTTATTGAATTTCATCATTTTAACATACATTGCTAAAATCATTAACAACACTGACCAGGAATATTTACAGTTTCCTCTTCAGCTTGTTTTTCTTGTTCTTCTACATATGATTCATACAAACTGATCTGTCTACTTTTCTTTCTGTGAACTGATTGGTTTGTCAGCTTGCCAGTCGGAGATATGAAGCCCATTGGGAGTGATCCAGTTGCCTTTAAGTTCTCACTGCCTTCAGTATGAACCCTGATGGTTTGATTTGCGCAGAGAGACGTTTGATAGTCCTTAAACTTCTTTAGAGGGGATGAGGAGATGTTCTGATGGGCTCTTTGCTCTGCGTAAAACGTCAAGTCACCGATCGCCTCTCCTCCTTGTCTCAAGTGCTGCAGGGTGTTCCATTCAAACAGTGACCTTGTAATGAAACAAGTACATATTTACAGAGCTTTCTTTATTTACATTCATGCACTTGGCATACACCTTTATCCAGAATACAGTCCAAGTCCATTGTGGTGCAATTGAATGTTTTACTGACTGTGAATCCACTGCATTTATGTGAATTGTATCTAAACTAAGGTTATTAAAATTGAAATTACCTGAAGCTGCTTTTTTCATGAGGGTATAACATTTCACAGCACCCACTTGGCTTTGTTTCTATTTCCTCCATTTTATTTTCATCATCAGCCTATTAAAAAAAATGCATTGTTAAAAGTTTATTAAGCTGTAGAAAAACAGTCAAAAACAGGGCAGTGTGATATAAGTTTCTCTTATCATCCAATAATTAATTACTTTACACTCAAACTGTTTAATTTTATTTTTTATACTAATGCAATATTCCAATAATGGCATGTTTTATTAATTGAGTGAATGAATACACACCAAAGTTTTTCATTTAAAATTTTAATTTCTGGTTGTGGAATTACTCTAGTTCTTGTTATTCCCTACATTATAACAACTATAAACAACATTTTTTTCACAACCTTGTCTTGAAGTTAGTAACACTAAAACCACTAAGAACCACAAAGCTCTCCGTCTTGAAGATTCTCCCACAGCGGTAATATTATCAAGAGCTGACAATAAACATTTTACATATAAAATCTCCTTGCAGAAGTCATCATCATGACAACTATAATACTTTTTTCTTAATTAAATACCAGTATGCTTTTGATATCTGCTTATTAGTCTTACAATCAGTAAAACACAGTCGTACTAGAAATGTTATTACAATGAATGGTATAAAATAGCGATTTGCATTAGCAGCATTGTGGTAAAAAGTAATAGAAGGAGAAAGAGTAAAAGAGGTAACTGAATGGTTATAATGTCTACCTCTGAGCTGAAGTCATAAGCTGATGGGAGGGGACTCTGGTCCTCATAGTTGTCCTGGTCTTCATCGCTACTGCAAATGACATTGAGCTTGAGCATGAGCTCATCTACAAGATCCTCAAACTCTTCCAGGACAAAATTCTGTGCAAATAACAGAATAAGAAATGCTTTACTTGATCAGGTTTGTAATGATTTATTTTATTTTCTCACTCTAACAATGTAATCAGTGATATCAAATTGTTTAATCTAAGCAAACAAGCAATCAGGATTTAGCTTTTATTTATTTATTGTCATATACATATAATTTTTTTTTTGTGTATTCTGTCAACAGCCCTTTTAATGTGTAAGCTAAAATCACAAATGTATTACAGACAGACAGACAGACAGACAGACAGACAGACAGATAGACAGATAGACAGATAGATAGATAGATAGATAGATAGATAGATAGATAGATAGATAGACAGACAGACAGACAATTGGTTGAATGGTAAATAACACTATCAAATAATCAAACTTCAGAATGTCACAGTTTTTTGGAGAGCAACAATTCTAGTTCTCAAATCCTCAGAGAGTTCTTTGCCATGAGGTGCCATGTTGAACATTCAGTGGTCAGTATGAGATCATTGTACCCAAAGCACCTACCCAAAGCATCAGTGGCAGGTGGTCAGGGCCAGCAAGGCTTTCTCTGCTGGCCTAAAGACTTTCAGAAGCACTGACCTACATTGACAACCTAAATTCTAATATTTGTTCCATGGAATTGTATTAATTTATTCCCAACATTTCCAATTATTCCCTTTTCATTTTGTAGCATTTCCAATCAGATTTCAGCCTCTGTGTGCTGCCATGTCAATCTGATCTGGGCAGATAAGATTGACATGGCAGCACACAGAGGCTGAAATAATTATATATACATACAACTTATATACAGCTTTAAAATATATCTTACATTACTGTTGGTATGAACAATCCATTTCTGCCTGCCCTTGCCAAAAAGTCCCAGAGCCACATCTCGGATGTAGGTGCAGAGCTCGGAGACAGACACGTGATGTTTTCTCCTTTTATATCTTCCTCTTTTTACAACTGAACTGAGTACACCTGTTACCTGTTACCAAATGAAAGAAGCACTCTGAATGAGTATTAATGTGTGAAACTTATAGTGAATTATTTTCCTATGAACATTCTACACATACCATTGCTTTCAGTGCAAAAGACACTACACAGATTAATGCTCCATAGCAGCAAAGCATCCAAGAAGCTTGAGTTTTGTGCAATTCACCAAGCTGTCCAATGCCTTGTGTGATAACAGAGTAAACAGATTTTTTCATGGTGAGCAGATTTCCCAGGAAAGAGAAAGCAAAAACCAGGATCACACCAGTAATCTGAAAATAAAAGAAAACAATCAATCAAACAGGTTAAACAACGGTATTTAAACTAGTCTGCTCTGAAATTAAAGTTGTGTGTACCAGAGGCCAAAGCAGGCTGAAGAAGATGACCAGCAGTGTAGATACAGCTGTGGTTATGACTTCATTCAAGTGTCGCATAGAGCAGCATTTAATTATAAGAATAAGCATAAGTAGTCCATATAGTGAGCGAGTGAACTGTCAAAAACAAAAAGAGTTCAAACACAGGTTATTTTCCATTTTCATTCAAAGCAGTTTTTACTTTACAATCTGGAATTGTTTAAACCTCTGGATTGCTGCACCATATTAAAAAAAATGTTGTAGGCAAAGACATATGCTGTTACATTCTCATTACTTCTTATTTTGCTTCCTGTAGTGTACAGTACAAAAAGATTTCCATTCCCAATGGTATAATCATTATACACAATAACAATATATTTGCTCAAAGGTTCAACAGAGGTCCTTAGGGTCCAATTACATAGGATCAAATGAGTCTTATATGTATACTACATTTATTTCCCCAGGTGATGGATACCTACAAAAGGGACACACGATATACCCTTTAGGTGATTGTATTTTTTTTTACCTTTGTCATTTTTCTTCTGACAGTATCTGGCCAAGTGCAGATCAGACTGAAATTGAAACTTTTGCCTTTCAGTTTCACAATGCACAAATTTAGACCAGAAACAAACTTCAAGGATGTGTGAGTGGATGGAAATATATGTGCAAAAATATATATATAAATATATATAATAGTTTAGATATCCTTAATGGTTATTTGACCAGCGCTTATTTGAAAGAGGTCTGCACTTATTTCTATCACTTTGCAGGTTGCTTGGATTTGCACTGGATTTAAACAGAATTTCTTTGACCAAAAGTTTATTCAAAAAGTATATATACTGCATATGTGCTTACAGCAGCCATGGCATGTCTCATATTTAATTCAAAGGCTGCAGAGAAAGCAACTTCAATCAAATCCTTCGGCGAGACTTCTATTATGTATCGTAAAGCTGACACTTATCAATGTGTCTCCTACCTGTTCCCAAAAGGCAGCAGGACTTATGTCGACAAATGTCTTAAAATCGTCTCTTTGCAGGTGTTCCACTGTGCCTATGATCAGCATGAAGCAATGCACCGAACAGGTGAAGCACAGAAGACTGAGCAGGACTACAATCACCTGCAAGATAGAGATAATGTACCGCATGCAATAGGTTGTCAGATCGATTTGTAGCAGGAGTAAATGAAAAGATGTTTTAAGAGCAATGGAAATTACTTCTATCCAGTTGTACAAGTCTGTCCAGAAACACCATCCACTCTGAGCGATGACGTATGTTTGAAAGTAAAGTTGAAGCAGAGTGAGTAGGAGCAGGAGAAGCTGCAAGAGTTGGAAGTGAAAAGAAAAAGAGAAAAATGTCTCACCTTACATATTCATATAAGATTTAAAACATGTACAACACTGGTATACAAGAAGAAAGCCTCGGAAGTGAAAGTAGCTAAATTTGACCAGAATTGGGTCACTGATGAAGGAAAATTAAGTCCTTAGTGTTGATTGGCTTCCGTTTGCAAGATAAAGCTTCAGGTCAAAATTGCATCAAAATAATAATAAATTAGAAGGGGTGTGTGTGACCAGTTTCATTAAAAATAGAAATAAATAAATATATAATAGGTGAAATTTAAATGCTAAAACTGTTAAAAAACTAAAAACACAATGACCTTTCTGTACTCAGCTATTTAAAAAAATAAACTCCAACAATTATTTTTTTTTTTATCACATTTCTTATTGATGCATCAAGTCTCAATTCAAGCACCAAAAACCGCCATGATTCTCCAGCTTCTCCTTTTTCTCACGGTTAGCATTCTTAATTTGAGAATTACAACCATCTACTGTGACTTATATCCCTATATTCCCATACCAAAATCCTGCCATGGTGCACACATCCGGCAATTTAGACCGTCCGTGTGGAAACATAGCAAAAGTACTGTTTGGTGTCCTGCACATTTACATAAAACACCATCATTACTTTAAAACATATACATGAATATTTTGTCTTCATGCTCGATGTTGATTATGGTTTCACTAATAATAAACATACATTTGCATATGCTTTATTTGTCTATGCCCATGTTGATTAAAGTATTAAAAAACTTGAAAAGTATTCATTTAGGGTACATTTAGAACAGATAAAATCGTGAGATAACTCGTGACAATCATGCCATTATTTACGATTAAGTATTTTACTGACAGCCCTAATAATTAGAAATTGTTAGCGTGAAATTTCTTGAAAACTTTAATCAAATCAAAATATGTACAAATTTGCACCTTTTATCTCGGAGGTCGTTAATTTCCCAAATTTGTAGACCAGTGTAATAGTAAATCTTTGGTAATGTAGCAACTATTTATATATTTACTGACTTTTATAGTCAATATAACATGAATTATTACAATAATTAACATGCTTTACAAGTATTCCAGAACCTTAAATGTTAATATATATTTCTGTATGAAAACATATGCATCATTATTCAATATTAACCTTTGGCAAATCTCTATTTTCTAAGATAGATAAAACACTAAAAGTCACTAAAAGCATGATAATAATTATATGTATAAGTATAATTATTATGTTATCTTAATTCCAGTAGCATGCAACCTCAATAAATCAAATGTATTTGAAAGAGTGTATGTTATTTGAGCTGATATACCCTCACACCCCTGAATGTAACCTTTATACCTATTGCTATCAGCTCTGCCACTGCACTGACTACCAGGCATCATGTGACACGAGCAGAAAGATAAGCTCTGATAAGACTGCCCTTGCTTTCCCACCTCTCCACCTGTAGTGCAGTAATCAAGGGCAGAGGTGGTGTGTTGAAGTCTGGTCGAGTAAATGAAGATCGAGGATAGAACAGCTCTCGTGCATGACGTTTCTCCAAGCATGGTGACTGTGGTAAAGAGGTTATAAACAGGGCTGTATAATGTGAACTGCAGCATTACAGCATGAGTGGAGCTGCTTATCCAGCCTGATGTCCAAAGTTTCTTAAGTATTCTGGATGCTTCAGACCTATAATAGAAAAGAAGTCATGGGAATGGTTCATTAAGGGTTAAACTAAATAATAAATAATGCAAATGAAGTGTGCTTTTGAAGCAATTTAAACATATGAACAAATAAAGCGGTTATTATGAAAATGATGAAATGAATAAGTGACAATCAGAAGATATTTTCACCTGTTTTTTCCTAAAGAGACATTAATTCCTGGTCCCTCATAACAACTTAGTTTCCCACATCGATAAGGTTTAGTGAAAGCGCTGAAAATAGACGCTAGAGCTCCAGGTGAAGACTGAAAGAGAAATATAAAAAAGTCAAAGGTTTCCATGAAATACCAGTCCTGCATTCTACTCAAGGGAGTGATCTTGACCTTGATCTCCAGACCTGCCTGATCCCCCTGAAGCCTTATTGCCCACTGGAGTTCTCATGACATAAAAGAAAACATTCGCTGCTGCTAATCATCAAATTATATACATATCCTATTATTAGCAACTCATATAAATATTATTCACTGTCACTTTTTACACACATACACACACTAAAAATGTGCACATTTCATTTATTTAATTTTATTTCTTTTTAAATTGCCAGTTTGCACTCTGTTTTAAATGTAGCATCATCTGCAATATTGTATTTATTTACATAAGTTACGGTTATTCAATTACATTCTGCTTTTTTCTTTTTCTTTTCTTTTTGTTTTACTGTTTGTTTAACCTGCTGCTGCTGTAATGCAATAATTCCCTCACACAATCAATATAGTATATCTAAGTCTAAGTCATGAATAAGATAAAATTGATAGCTATGGATGACACTACATAAAAACCATAAAGGTTGCTGTAAATGTTCTTCCTTGAGTAGCATTCGGCCTGCAGTTGCATTGAAACTATTGCCGACCATTTTGCATGTCTACATCATTTAACATCTTCATGACTTTTGCAGAGAGAAAATGATAATGAATTCAGTAATTACTCTGATTCACAAGTTCCTGGTTGCACTTTTACACTTTTTGTCTATATAAAATATAGTTAAATATCAGTTATTACCCAGATAAGGATGGGTTTTCTTTCTTCCTCATGCCGTGTCAGTTATACTTTACTTTCGTCACATCTGACCCATTATTCTAAGTGCTATATAAATAATAATTCAATTGAATATTAATTACAACTGAATCTACAGTTGAATGTATGAAATAATATAGAGAAAATATAAGCATGTACAAGATCTAATGCAATTTACTGTAAGTATGAAAGGAAACTGTCCTGTAATTGTTTTCTGTAAAAGTTATGCTAGAAACAGGAGGATAAAGAATGAGCTTAATAACAGCACTACTGTCTTACATTTAAAGCTGTCTATGCAGTTCCTGATGCAGTTCTTCACTATTAAACTAACAGTGTTTACTTGGATGTCCAATTTTCTAAATATTATTTTACTTATTTTACACCTTATTCATACTCTGTCTGTAATTCTGTTACCTTATATTGCTACTCAGTCTTCATTCCACTGCTTTCGTTCAGACAGACAGTCTCTTCAATAAGGGTTTAACTTAATGTTTTTTGTTCAGAAAATCTGAGCTGTTTTTAAATTCTGTCAAATAATTTGATTGATTTTGGTATAGATTTTTTTAATACTCTTGCTGAACGATTTGGCTTTGAACAGTCAAAATCAAGACTGTAAAAGAGCAGGAGTTTGCATTAAAAAAACACGGTAATCCCCCGTTTATCACCGTGGTTACGTTCCAAAACCGCCCACCTGTATACAGTACCGTACTGTATTAACATTTTACTTCATTTTATAATTAATAATTATATTTCTATTAATAAATTTCATTATTTTAACATAAAACTCAATTCCCTATAAGTTTTTTGGACTATCATGCTATCCGTGAAAAAACGGATCAGCCAAATCAGCCAAACAAATTAGTTATGTGACAGATGCAATAAACCGGGGATTCAAACCACAGTAAAGTGGGGGATTAATGTACTATTAAATGGATGTATATGTATTTGTTATATAGACATTTACGTTATTTGGCATACATTCTTATCCAGACCGACCTATAATTATCTCTTTCATACAAAAAAGCTGTTATGGGTCTTGCTCAAGGGTGCAGAAGCTAAGTAGTGGTGGGATTTGAACTCATGACCTTCTGATCAGAAGTCTAATACTTTAACTATTGACCTACCCGTTCCCCACAATACAAATCAGATCAATCTAATTAACTCCAGGGGGTGAATACTTTGTGAATTCAGTGAAATGTGTATAGAGTATAAAATGATTGCATGAATGCAGCGCAACATGACTCATTTTCAGAGGGAAGCTTTAAGGGTTTGAGGGCAAAACAAATGAAAACACAAACAGTGCGTTATAGCTGTATTGCAAATGTAAATGTATACTACTGCTCCAGTGTTCATTTCTCATTTTAACATCAACTTGTTGCAATTTTGTGAAACCGATTTGTAAAATAAATAAATAAATAAAGGTCCCAGCAATCATTGCGAGCTTCAAATATGGCTGCTATGAACTCTAAATCTCAGACCACACAAACACACTCTCTTGCTCCAACTCTCCAAGCTACTAGTTGAGCACAGGTTTACTCAAATCTACTCTCACACACACTTTAAAAGAGACATTTATTTACAAGCTCCCTGCAAAGTATCTTTGATTGTGTATTTCACTTGCAAATTATTGAAATGTGTGTATGTGTGTGTGTGTGTGTGTGTGTGTGTGTGTGTGTGCATGCCACATTTTAGGGGCCACAATAATTTCTGTGTGACAAAATAAATATTGTAATTTGGATAATGTGTGTGTACACTAAATGTTTGACCAAATTACATGTTTATTTTTGCTTGTTTTGGTAATGATTGTTAGTGATTTACCTGACATGAATTGTGTGCGTTTTCCATCTTCATAAAGACTGGTTCTCCAATTAGAGAGACAGTTTTCACCTGTTAATGACATAGCATCGGTTTCAGGTTAGAATTAATCCCCTTCTGCAAATAAAAACCGAATTATTGCATCTTAGCTTAAAAAAACAATCCTATCTTGTTCTGTTTTAAAATTATTCAACATTTTAACTTTGTTATTTTAAAATACCTGTTTATCAGGGGTAAGAATATCTCTCTCTTTTCTTTTCTTTGAAAAATATATTTACAAATATTTGTCCAGAACTGTATATTATTCTTTTACATATTTAAAATAGATTAAACACATAAAATGTAATAATTAAACCAAAACTATTTAATTTCAATTTAAATCAATTTGACCACTAGATGTCGCTGTTGTGCCTACTATTACTAAAGCGTAATACAACTTTATTAAACAAATAATCCAGAATTAAATATATACAACACAATAAATAATGTAAATAATCTAATTTCAGCATACATGGAACAGTCAGATTTTTTTCAAATCTTACATTGTGTTTCAACCCATTATAATTATGGGAATATGGGTATGGCTTATGTAGAAGTGTGTTTGCTGTCCAGTTCCACCAGTTCTCAAGCTTCTGGATTGATGGATTCCTAAATTTTCAACATAATCATTATAGGTTAAATGACCTTACCATCAATGTCTTTACAGTATATTCAGGAAATAGATTATAATGCTTTGAAATAGGTGACATTTACCCTTTAAAGCAAGCTCTGATTGCCTGATTCAGATAAAACTGATCATTAGAGGAGAAAGAGGAGGACTTTCCATAAACCAGAAAGCCAACTATAGATAAAGCAAACAGGTACAACACCAGTTCCCTGTAGAAAAAATGAAACAATTCAATAAACAATTCAATACCACACCTCTGCATGCATTTTGGGCTCCAATCTTATATTATTTTCCCATCATCTATTATATAAATCAATATTTTTGTTTAAGGTTTTAAAAGATATCCATCAACTAAATCAAATGAACAGATGTGAACACGGCAAAATATTTATAAACCGTAAACACTATGACATTATGGTCAATATAATAAAAATTGTATACAGTTTTTATTTTATTTATTTTAAAATAAATGACATATAAACCTGATTGTTTTCTTTAGATGAGTTCTTTTTTTAATTTGACTAGCAACAAATTGAAGCTCTCTGGAAGTAGGTGGTCGCGCAAGCCGCAGGTATCTGGCTCTCTGACGGGCTGCCAGCATCTGTCAATCAAAACACCTCTGAGTGACATTCACCTTTAATACAGTTATGATAAGCTATGTTAAATAATATACACACACACATCACAGTCTAAAGTGTCATAAAATTAAAGGGCACTTTTCCAGATTATCTTTTGTTCTTATGCTAATTTTCGATTACTATATTTGGGTTTTTGGTACACACTGCATTATAAAAAAAGACACTGTGAAATTGTTAAAACAGTTTTAGTGTCTTTAGCAAAGAGTTCTTTGGAAAATGTGTGTTTGAGTTAAATACATTTCAGGCTTTTATCTGTTATATGCAAAAAATAAAACAATGCATGGATCGCTATTACAGGGAATAAATAAAAAAAAATTAAAAATTTAAAAAAAATCCATCTTGCTGCATTTCATCAATTTGGCATTTAATACAATAATTAATCAACCTAAGAATTCCATGTCATCTTTTTTTAATTTATATGTTGGAATTTTGTAGGAGCATTTATTTGCATTCATTTGATCAAAAAGCATTTCATTTAATTGCTTAAAATTTTTTTAAAAATATAATAATTTGATTGATTAATTGAATGAATTGAAATGACTCACATTGAAAATGAAATCAGAACGCTATATCTTATGTGTATCTTATAAGTCTGTTCTGTGCACAATTAGCCTCTGTTATAAAAAATAATAACACCTCGTCATAGACAGCCACATTCCACATTTAGTCACCATTTGCTGTTATTATGTCACTGGATTTTAAAGTGTGCTTGTGTTGATTTGTGCTCATTCAGAGCACAAGTGCATTAGTAAATTCAGGTAAAAAAAAAATAGGGTGAAAAAGCCTGGAGTGCAGTCAGCATTCTATTTCATCCCAAAGGTGTTTAGATTAGAGCTCTATAGCAGGCCACTAAAGATCTTCCCCGATGTAAATGTTTTTTTCTTCATGGACTTTGTGCACACTTTGAACTGGTTTAAATCTCGTAGTTAGCGAAGTGAAAATGTCATGCTATCACATCCGAATATATAACTGTACGCTTTCGACTTTGTGGTAACAGTTTGGGGAAGAACCACATATGGCTGAAAAAGTCAGATCCCCCAATTCTTTGTTCTGTATATTGTGTACATATTGTGCGATTAGCTAAACATTTCTCTAGGTGTTATATTCTTTCACCTGATACAATTTCTATAAAGCATAAAGATCACTCTTTAAAAATTCTAAATACCTTTTTAAAAGTCATACAGATCTCCTCTGTGTAAGGATGTGAGCTGGATTGTTTCTTCACACAGGCTCCAGTGTGTCTGCTATTTTGAAGCAGCTCTACGATGGGCTCATCAACAGCTGAGTTTGGGGATATGTAGCCTCTGTCTTGGTGTTGTAGAGTCACAGATACCGCAACAATAAATATCTGCATTGGAACAAATTGTCATTACTATCACATTGTCAGAGCACAATCAGAGCTGATTAATAATTGCAAATGTATGAATGATTTCTCACAGGCTGCCATGATTTACATCTAAATAATAGACAGATTACAAGGCAAAATGACCTATTTGTGAATAAAAAAACATTTCAAAGGTCTACAACATACATCTTTCATGTGCTCGACTTACAGGGAGTGCAGAATTATTAGGCAAGTTGTATTTTTGAGGATTAATTTTATTTGAGGATTTAATTTGAACAACAACCATGTTCTCAATGAACACAAAAAACTCATTAATATCAAAGCTGAATATTTTTGGAAGTAGTTTTTAGTTTTAGCTATTTTAGGGGGATATCTGTGTGTGCAGGTGACTATTACTGTGCATAATTATTAGGCAACTTAACAAAAAACAAATTTATACCCATTTCAATTATTTATTTTTACCAGTGAAACCAATATAACATCTCAACATTCACAAATATACATTTCTGACATTCAAAAACCAAACAAAAACAAATCAGTGACCAATATAGCCACCTTTCTTTGCAAGGACACTCAAAAGCCTGCCATCCATGGATTCTGTCAGTGTTTTGATCTGTTCACCATCAACATTGCATGCAGCAGCAACCACAGCCTCCCAGACACTGTTCAGAGAGGTGTACTGTTTTCCCTCCTTGTAAATCGCACATTTGATGATGGACCACAGGTTCTCAATGGGGTTCAGATCAGGTGAACAAGGAGGCCATATCATTAGATTTTCTTCTTTTATACCCTTTCTTGCCAGCCACGCTGTGGAGTACTTGGACGTGTGTGATGGAGCATTGTCCTGCATGAAAATCATGTTTTTCTTGAAGGATGCAGACTTCTTCCTGTACCACTGCTTGAAGAAGGTGTCTTCCAGAAACTGGCAGTAGGACTGGGAGTTTAGCTTGACTCCATCCTCAACCCGAAAAGGCCCCACAAGCTCATCTTTGATGATACCAGCCCAAACCAGTACTCCACCTCCACCTTGCTGGCGTCTGAGTCGGACTGAAGCTCTCTGCCCTTTACCAATCCAGCCACGGGCCCATCCATCTGGCCCATCAAGACTCACTCTCATTTCATCAGTCCATAAAACCTTAGAAAAATCAGTCTTGAGATATTTCTTGGCCCAGTCTTGACGTTTCAGCTTGTGTGTCTTGTTCAGTGGTGGTCGACTTTCTGCCTTTCTTACCTTGGCCATGTCTCTGAGTATTGCACACCTTGTGCTTTTGGGCACTCCAGTGATGTTGCAGCTCTGAAATATGGCCAAACTGGTGGCAAGTGGCATCTTGGCAGCTGCACGCTTGACTTTTCTCAGTTCACGGGCAGCCTTGGTTTTTCCACACGCTTCTTGCGACCCTGTTGACTATTTTGAATGAAACGCTTGATTGTTCGATGATCACGCTTCAGAAGCTTGGCTATTTTAAGACTGCTGCATCCCTCTGCAATATATCTCACTATTTTTGACTTTTCTGAGCCTGTCAAGTCCTTCTTTTGACCCATTTTGCCAAAGGAAAGGAAGTTGCCTAATAATTATGCACACCTGATATAGGGTGTTGATGTCATTAGACCACACCCCTTCTCATTACAGAGATGCACATCACCTAATATGCTTAATTGGTAGTAGGCTTTCCAGCCTATACAGCTTGGAGTAAGACAACATGCATAACGAGGATGATGTGGTCAAAATACTCATTTGCCTAATAATTCTGCACTCCCTGTAGACTTTATTAATGAACAAACAAAATTCTTATAGGAGATTAACCTTAAATTCTTAAAATGATGCTGTTCACAAAACCAAACCAAAAAGTCTATTCTCAGTTTCAATAATATTCGTAATCCGATATTTTTATATCCATGTTTAAATCCTACTGTAGTGAAAACTGACACTAATGGTTGTGTCGATAAAACAAAATTGCTAGTAGTTACAACCAAAGGATTACATATTACATAAATAACTAATAAAACAGAACCATACATAAGTAAGACATGGAAATGATGGGCAGATTTACCATTGCTGGGTGTGCTGCAAAAGCACAGAAGAGCAGCGAGAAAAATGTTGAGTGGATCCACAGTAAACACTTTGTACAGCTGAATCTGAGAAGGAAAGTGTTCATAATACAATTTATTTTCAAAGGAAAACTAAAGTATGTTTAATCCTAATCTCTGGGTCCATATCTGTATTTCCACAGACCAAAATAGGGTATGAAGTGCATACACCATTGCATTCATTCTTGTCTTTAAACCTCTTTTTTGGAAAGGGGAGGGGGGGCACCAACCATGATCTTTCATACCCAGTAGCAAATGTGCAGTTGCATCACCCGTCCTATGGATGATGATAATTGATTTATTATTTGATCATTTTTTTTAGCAAAATTCACTAATAAAAATGCTGTGTTAAAGGTTTTTAGTCATGATTTACATGTGTTTGTTAATCAAGCTCATCATTTGTAATAATTAGGCTTTTAAAAGGCTAACTGCCGGCCTCATTTAGGGCCTTTTATGTACTGTGTTGCAAATGGAAGGGCCTGACCCAGAAACGCTGGCCAAAAACACATCATGAATGAGAAGCCATTCACATCTATTGGTGAATAAGTATTGCCAATTCACATTCTGTTATGTTTGTGGGAGAAGGAGGAAACTGTAGACCATGTAGGAAACCGAGCTGGATACAGAAAGAAAGAGCAAAACTCACAGACAGTGTGGTCAGTAGCCCAAACTCAAGCTTGAACTGGAATCAAGTGTTGCCCTGTGTCTTCCATTATTTTGAGTTATCAGTGAACGTGTTGCCTGTGCTTATTTCAGAAACAAATCCAGAAGAATTGCTTTTGAAACTTACCTCAGTCCGAGGAATCCAGTAATGATTACACAGGTAACAGATAAACACAGCCACAGAGCCCATGTCCCATAGTAGCAGCAACATTGCAGAGTTCTTCTTCTTCTTAAAACACTACTTTTTGAGAAACTATTTACTGCAAGTAAATAATAAAAAAGAAACAACATATTGTATTAATAGCCAAATATTTTACTACAATTCAGTTCTATTCAACTGAGTATTCATTTTGTTACTCTCCACATGATTTGCACTATACATTCGCCAAAATCCTGATCCACATTGTCACCATACTGTTGCTCACAGATGATCTTCTCTTCATTTTGTGATTGATCAACTTTTCCCCTGTAGTTACTGCAGGTCTGCACACCTCCCTTATTCTGAAAGATTCATACCAGCACACTCCTTCTCCATTCCTTAGACACCCTTTCACGTTCCAGAACCTTGTTAAACTATCTGGTTAAAAACTCCACTGCCATCCCCATGCTTCTACTGGTATGTCATCCGGGCCAAATGGCTTGCTACTCTTCATCTACTCTGCTCTCACTTTCTCCTTACTAATCATATCCACATTCTGCTTCACCATCTCCACATCATCCACCCTCTCTCTTTCATTTTCCTCATTCATCAGCTGCTCAAAATACTCCCTCCATCTTCTCAACACACTCTCCTCACTAGTCAACACCAAATCCATCTCCATCCTTTATTGCTTTAACTTGTAGCACTTCCTTCCCAGCTCAGTCCCTCTGCCTGGCCAATCACTACAAATTATTTCCCCTTCCTTAGTGTTCAACTTCTCATACAACTCCTCATATGCCTTTTCCTTTGCTTTTACCACATCCCTCTTTACCTGCTGCCGCATCTCCTTGTACTCCTGCCTACTTTTCTCATCTCTCTGTCGATCCCTATTCTGTTTTTGCTAACCTCTTTCTTACGCTTTCCTGCACTTCCTCATTCCACCACCACGTCTCTTTATCTTCCTTTCAATTTCCAGATGTCACACCAATAACCTTTTTAGTTGTCTCCCGTATCACTTCTGCAGTAGTTGCCCAATCATCCAGCACCTCTTCACCTCCACTAAGCCCCTGTCTGACCTCTTCCCCAAATCACATACTACAGTCTTTCTCTTTCAGTTTCCACCAACTGATTCTTCTTTCAGTCCTCACTCTCCTACTCTTCTCCTTCACCTCCAAAGCCATACTACAGACCACCATTCGATGCTGTCTAGCTACACTGTCCCCTGCCAACACCTTAGTCTCCAATCTTCTTTAGGTTGAATCTCCTGCATATAATATAGTCCACCCTGTGTGCACCTTCCTCCACTCCCTTATATCACCCTATGCTCCTCCTTCTTCTTAAAGTAAGTATTTAATAAAATAAGTATTTAGCAATAAGTAATGTCATCTATTTAAATGTTTGTAATGCTGGTAAAATATCATTCTTTGCCCACTTACACTTACAAAACATACAATTACATATGAAAATGCCACACAGTGTGCCTTATTTTTTGTTTTGTCAAGTTATAAACCGATACATTTTTTCTCCTTGCCTTGTCTCCCTGAATCCTGATTCATCCTGATCATCTTTCTAAGATGTGATGAGGGGGGTGAATACAGTTTTAACATTTGTCACCCAAATGTAAAAAATAATGATAATGCATGCTGATTTTAATAATATTTTTCTGAAAATTCATAAATACCTGAGCTGGCTGATGGGATTGTGTAGCTACAAACAGCACTGTACACATGTGTAAAATCTCTCTGAGCGTATCTGGTATATCATGAACATATACATCTATACAACCATATGGACAAATGTATTTGGACAACTGACTGTTCCAACCTTGTGTGGTTTATTCCCAGTTGGAGGCACACAATTGTACAGGATGTCTTTGGATGGGAAACATTTAATTTCTTGTTCATTTGAACAAGGAGACCCAAACCTGTTCCAGCATGACAATGCCCCTTTTAAACTTTACTGATGCTTTTGGGAATGAACACAAATCTCCACAACCACACAGTAAATCCAGTGGAATATCTTTCCAGAAGAGTGCAGGTTTTTATAATAGCAAATGGAATGTTAAAAATATGCAAATAGATCTTATGGTTAAGTGTCCACAGACTTTTGTCCATATAGTGTAGCTTTGGGGGTTAATTGAGTGTTTATTTATGCGTTCACCCTGTCTGACATTTTTCCAATGTTACCTGGAATATTTTCTTCAATAATTTCAATGCAACTCATAGAGTCAGAGGGTTTCTGCAGTTCTGAGCTTTCTGCTTGTTTGCTGGAGAACCTAGACTGCAAATCATCTTCTTTCCAAATCTGTAAAGCAAACAATAAGAATAATTTGTATATAATGTATTTATAATTCAAGAACCTAAGAGGCTTAAGCTCTTCGTTTGTGATATTTCAATTAAAACTTTTCCTTATTGTACGTTACCTCACGTTTATTTTTCCACGGTGAAACTCGGCTCCACGAAATGTTCTGCTCAGACACACTGTCCCACAATCGAAATGCATCCTGATCAACTGTGAAATAATTATGAACATATTGCACTGACAGCAACAACAGAAAGAGCAATACTTGCAAATAGACTTTGTTATTCTTGATTGTACCTTCCAAAGTGAAGCTGCAAGGCATTCTGACTTTATACTGATCGCCTGAGTGGTTTCTATTTTTGTGTAGCTACAATTTCAAGAGAAAAGGGATAATCAATGGTATTATATATATATATATATATATAAAGGACAAAACATTAAAAAATTTACCACATGTCATGATAAAGTAATTCTACATCAGATAAATAATACAATTGATAAGAGACTATACAAGTGAACTATAACTGCATGTTTTTCCTGTCTGAATAACATCAACAAAACTGACCGTGCTCATGCGGAATAGGAAGGACACAAGAGAGGGTAAAGGCAGCATTGTAAGCGCACACAGTCCCGTCCACACAGAGAGCAGTGAAACACCAGTTAGACCTGACTCCACCCAGCACTGATATTATGAAAAAGAAAACGTAACATCAATATAAATAAAAAAAATACATTCTGCATTATTTTCACTGCAACCAGATTGCATTTACCTGGTCTTCTTGAAAGTGTATGAGGACACAGTTAGCACACATGTAAGTCAGCAAAAGCAGGAAACATACACTCAAGCGCTGTGTGTGTGTATGTGCACTGTAAGATGGCCGACTGTACACTGCCAGCCAAGGGTGCAAGTCCTTTAGGCAATCAGAAAGATTCAGATGCAGCAACTGGAGAGAATGAAAAAGTCACATGTAATAGAAATAAATTAACTGAAAAATTTAAATGGAGCCATATCGTGTCCATAAACACAAATCAATAGATACGTGACTAAATTAAGAAATGGCAAAAGACTGTGTTACTATAGAAGATGAGTTGCATCATATAAGGTATGTCATATATGCATATTCCTGTAATCCTCTGGGTTTTTTTAAGATTTGTTATATTTGAAACCAAAATATATTCCCTAAAACAAGTGTCTATTGCTACAGTATGCTAGCTGATGATCTCGCTAACACTGCTCTAATAGCGTTGTCAAACTACTGTAATTTTTCTGCCGCAAACACATTCCACGGAGTGAAAAATAGTAATTAGAGGAAATATGTTCACTCTTAGAACACTGCTTAACTCATTAAATTAATGGAACAAAACAAGCTGTTGTTAAGACAACTGTATAAACCCACGCAAATTTCTGTAATGAACATGAAGTAATCCAATATTTAGAGTCTTTCAATTCAATTCTGTTTTTACTGAAACAGGTTTTCCTTAACCCTGATACATTTTCCAGAAGTTTCCCTGCTGATGTAAAGCCTTTTCTATGCAGAATTGTGGTTGTGTGATTTTCATTCTATTTTCAATTATGAATTTGATGATTATCTACAAAGATCAACATTGGAGAATTTCAGGAACAAAAGTATTTATACTAAGTTCATTTAAATGATTATGTGACTAATTATGTGATGGCTAAGGCTGCAATAGAATTCATTATTAGTTTTTATTAATAATTTTTGAAATATGGGGGAAATCATTCAACTAAGCCATTAGAGTTGCACAAGCCAGTACACTCTTAGTGCTGGTCCCAAGCCCGGATAAATGGGGAGGGTTGCGTTAGGAAGGGTATCCAACGTAAAAAACCTGTCAAATCAAAAATGCAGGTCATGAATCAGAAATTGAGGTTTCCATTGGGAGATGACGAGGGTGGGCAAGATTAAAAATGAGTTTATTAGAGGGGCAGCGTATGTAGGACGTTTTGGGGACAAAGTGAGAGAGACCCGATTGAGATGGTTTGGATATGGGGTACATGGGTAGGAGAACACTAAGGATGAAGCCGACAGCAAAGGGGAAAAGAGGAGGACCAAAGAGGAGGTTTATGGATGTGGTGAGGGAAGACATGCAGGTAGTTGGTTTAAAAGACGCAGATGTAGAGGACAGAGTAGTATGGAGACTGATGATCCACATTGGTGACCCCTAATGGGAAAAGCCGAAAGAAAAAGGAAATGGAAATCACTAATTTTATCTTTGTTATTTGTGTATTCATTTGTTTGTTTATTACATTTGCGATAATGTAAATATAGAAAGGTTCATGCAGGGGAGAGTAAATATTCATCCATATTCTAGACACTGTACTGAGCGGTGCTGGCACTCACCTCTTTAAATGTGAGCAGTTGGTCTAAAGCGAGCAGCTTTCGCTCCACTCGTCCATCTCCTTCATCCAGTGCCAACCAGCAATGAGCCAAAAAGGTCCAACTTGATCCCTTTACTAAGTCTTTCACTAAAACATGATTTAGGAACCAACTGGGGGACACACCTCCGCCATCATGCCACACACACACCTGCCATATGTTGCCTAGACTCTGAGCGGAGCTGAAAAATAACACAACATACTGTTCGTGTATTTCATATACACACTTGTCAAACTAGAAAATTATGTTGTTGTTTTTTTGTCTAATTAATGCTAAAAACATTTTTTTTTGGTATCTTGAGTGTTTTTTGTAGTAAATAATTAGGGCAAAAATACTGGCATTAGATTAGCACTGTGCAACTTGCATGATTACATCATTACACAATCACTTCAAAAATCTTTGGTCAATTTCCAAGATTATAAATACATGTTCTACTTATTCATCTATATATTCTGTAGATTTAAATTGAGACTATCTATCTATCTATCTATCTATCTATCTATCTATCTATCTATCTATCTATCTATCTAATTAAAAAGCTTAGCATAATGCTATCATCACTTGTTAGCTAAAGCAAAGACACCAAACATGACTCAGTTAGATGGCTCCAATTAGGGTTATAAAATTAGTATATATTTTTTGACGCTGAAATATATAAATAAAATTTTTATAAAAAATCTTGCCGTTACCTTAAAATAAACGTTGTCCTGGAATTGCATGTAAAGTATTTGTGGTCAGGATTGATGAGCTCTCTTGTCTGAGATACTCCTTTCTCACCATAGAGAACTACATGAACCTGAAAACAGAACAAAATATCAACATCTAAAAATAAAATAATATACAAACATTAAAATAAATTCTCGCATAGTTTAACATATTTATCTTTGAACGTGTGTCTGTGTGAATACTGTAAGTCTTATGTTTCGCATTACACTCAAATCAAGAATTGATTGGAATAGTGTAGGGTCTAAAACGATCAAAATTCATTTAAAAAATGAGCAAGAAATGCTTCTTTTGAAGAATGCTAATAAGAGTTGAACAACTTGGCCTTCAACTGTTTGGTAGCCATTATATGCTAGCTGATCAGTTGTGCTAAATTTGGCCATTGGAATGACAAAATTGAAGAAAATTGGAGGATTTAGTTTTTAAAAACGGTTTTAGTTCCTTAGTTTTGATGGCAAAACCTTTAGCCCTGACAACATTTCGACACCGTCTGTGAAAATATTCCATTTTCATTTAAATACACAATACCTTTGCTGTCATTTTGGCCCTTGATCTAAGGCCTGTGTTAATAGTAACTGCATAGAAGAACTGGTCTGAAGGATTGTTGTCTGGCAGGATGAATGTCCCCAAATTCTTTTCCACATGAACATCAGCATGATTACAAAACACCAACAGCACAGCGTAGAAAGCCACTAACACCACAATTACTATACACACCATCGGGTTGGCACGGACACTGAAAAAGACACCACAATTCAGATCAAGTTCACCCAATGAAAGACTGTGATTGAATAAAAACCAAGCATATAAACATTACCTCATGTACTCAGTTATGTCCGAAACACTGTGACTGCTTTGAACCATCTGATGTGCAACAGTGAATGATGACAGCTGGTTGCAACTGAAAGATTATTAGGCCAAAAACAATGTATATGTGACAGATGCCTTCATTTACAATAAATCACAAGTGAGGCACAATAAAATGAAAGCAAAGAGCTTCTAAATGAGTTGGTTAAAGTAAGAAACAGATCACACACACAAGTTAAAATTTTCTTCCCACAAATTAATTCTCCTTATTATAGTTCAGCTACCAACCAGGGAAAGTGAACCTCTTTAAAACTACAATCTGGCCATTGAATCTATTGGACCAAGTAAGTGTTATTATGTGAAAAAAAATAAGCCAATCAGATGTTTAATATGGAAATGTAGACCATGTGATACTGCTTTAACAGGAAAGAGATGGGGGCACTTACGTAACTAGTCACTGTTAGTAGTATTAGTACTGGTGATGTAGTATAGTACCAGACCTGCAGTTGACTTTGGTGGAGGTGAAACTTTGAAGCACAGAACATCCATCAGATCTCCACTCTTTCACACCATCCCAAACTAAGCATTGAGTGGACTCAACACTCAGCGTGTAGTCCACTTCATCTGCTACGTATTTATTGCTAGCACTTTTATCATAGTCAGCATTGAGAATCATCAGATACATTATACCAGCATCTGCAATCCAAATGAAACAAGACAATATTTAATATATTTTATTGACATTCTGTATTTCACATATGTACATTGAAATCTGCAAACCTTTTAATGATGAAGGTGGAAAAAAGATTTGAGCCACTTGCCCTTTCCAATAATAGACCTTGCGTACATTGTGTAAAGATGGTGTTGGTCTTTGATGCATTCTGTAACAGAGAAATTAAAATGTAATACAATGTTTTTTTTGTAATTAATTCATTTAAGTGTAAATAAATTTAAGACAATTCATAAGGGGGCTTCCATAACCTGAAGAGCAGCAAGATAGGAAAAGCACGTCTTGATGCCCTTCTGAATTCCACTCTAATCTCCAAAGCCTTCCCCAGGAGCTCGGCTGTGATGTTAAACTGATGAGTATTTACTTCAGAACGTGAGAGTGTGAACTCTACTAGCTCTGTGCTTTTCTTGGATAGAAATTATCGGATTTTAGCGCTCCACACGCAAAATGAATTTTAGCAAAGTTCACAGAAATGCATATATATAGCAATAAACTCATGTTTGGAATAGCTCAGCATAAAAAAGAAATTCCAAATAGACAGTAACCCAAAGGGAACCATTAGACCTTCTTTCAGATTATATAATATATCAACATCTATATAATATATAATTATTAATAGTGATAAACTATATCTGCTCGTCAGTGTTATATTAGGTAGCAGATATTTACAGGAATAATACTGGATAAGTTAGACTTCTATTATCAGCTTTTAGACATTAGCCTCATAATGCGAGTACATGACAAAAGAAGCAAATATCGCATATCAAATTTCCTGAGGGTTCCACTATATTTGTGTGAAAGTTTCCATACATGCTAAAATAAAAGAACTGAAAAGTGTACATTTGTTGCTTCTTGCTTCTGGAACTCAATGATGAGCGGAGTGGACATGTGCCTCATTTGTATTTCTCTTTTGGTGCTGCAGTTGAAGAGTTTCATGTCACCAACATGTCCATTTGCCTGAAACAGTACATTATGCATATTTTCAAAACAAAAAACTACCAATGTTGCACTGATAATGAACATATTAGGGAAAAAATTCAATTGTGGAAGTAGAAATATTTCATTTTTAATTCTGTAAAATCAATAATTTGTGATGATTTATTACTAATCACAAGATTCACTGAATCTTATTTTCTGCAGTTTAAGAATGATTTGTAATAAAATAAATGATTCCACTACAACATAAAATGTTCAGTATTACTAATGTTAAAATCTAAGTTTTACCTGTAGTGGAGTTTTAGCCCAGTGATACGGATTCTGTCTATAGGATGTGATTACAGTGATGAAGCAGGATTTCTCGTCATAATCTCTGCTTGTGTGTTTATTTATTGGCATATGAGGAATGTAAAATGTGACTAAATCAACATTTGTTCTTGTGATTAGAAAATCTGAATTCTGCCAGGCCTGCAAATTTATTATTGTGGAATTTACACTGAACTGAGGTTCTCTGCTGGACAGCAGATACATCTGAAACAAAAAACAAAGGTATAAGAATAACACATATGGTATCAGCTTTACCTAAAGTTAAAGAGGTTACAGTTAAAATGTATATATTGTTTTTGACTATGCTATGGAGGTTCGAAGAAAATCTTATATTAATATAGACACAAAATGTTCTGTAAATCTAACTATATATTTGTTGATTGCACATTCATGTCATTCAAAGGTTATACATTTATATTCTACTTAGATAAAAATGTAAGCATGACTTTTAATATCTAATTAATATTTCACTTGCTGTAAATAAAGCAAATAATAAATCAGAACATTAAGAATGTAAGTGGTGTCTAAAAATGAATTGTAATTATCAATGAAACATAAAACTGTCGTGTTGAAAATAAAGATCAAGTCAGAAATGTACAGTAGGTATCAACACAGCGTCCACATGTACATTAATGTTCTTTACTTCTAGGCTTTAAGATGTTTTTTTGGGGTTTTTTTTTAGATTTAATAACAATAATTTAGTCATCTCTTCTAGAACTGTTTGAGAATGCAGCTCCAAATGTTTTATCCTTAAGATCTCCTGCATCAGCTTATTGTCATGCTCAATTCACTTGTTTCCCAGTGCAATCAAGTCAGGTTTAAACACAAATAATTGCCTACCAAGCTATAAACAGTACAATTTACAAAGTCTCTACACAGATTATCTAACCCAGGTCTGCACTGTTTACTTTTTAACCCTCTTGTCTGGTATAACTCAACTTACTGTGTTTTAAGATACAATAATGACATGCATTAAAACTCTCTGTCCTGGTAGCAAACAGTTGGCACAAAAATCCCCAGGCTTCTTCTTCACCAGTCATTTAAATAAGCATGAAGAGAACCTTGACATATGTAAGTTCCTCACTATAGTAATCAATTTCTAACCCTGACCTCTTGATACCAGCATGTTGATATTTCAATTAGACCTTCTGGGTAAGTGACAGCTACCTAATATTGTAGAGTTATACATGTAAGTCATGTTACAATAATATTTGGCTTACCAACACTGAGTCTGTAGTGGTGTGAAGAACATCAAGTGTTAACCTGGAAGAAGGAATTTGAGCTTCCAGGATATATGAGAGGATGCTCATGAGAGATTTCAATACCTGTGAATCCACTAAGCTGGACTTAAATTTGTGAATATATTTTGTCACCAGTAGTGCACTGTCAAAAGTCACCTGTAAAAGGGGTATTATATATTATATAGCAAAGTGGTATTATATTTTAAACATTATTTTTTTTAGTATATGAATGAAAAGATTATACTTACTTGATTGGAATCTTTCAAAAGATCAGAAAGAGTGTAAAGGATATCAAACAGCAATTCCTGCGAGACACAAAATTATAATTAAATTGTTGTATAATGACTTAGATATTAGACTTACATATATAACACTGTATATTTAACTGTAATTTATTATTGCGGCTACAATGCAGATTATTTACTATTCATTTATTTTTTATTACACAAACCTGGTTTGTTGGATCCAGTTGACAAACTGCTGAAATAAGAGCAGCTCGTGTTTGTGTCTGTTGTTTCACATGAGCTTCTGTGTCCAAACTCAAGCATTTAAATGTGGCAGTCAGAAGAAAGATGTAATTAATAATGTCTTGAGTGTTCTTCATCATTATTAGGTTGGTTAGATTACTCAGCCCATACACATACCTGGAGAGAAATAATAAATCAATTGTGTGTATTTTTCTGAATTATTAATCTTTTTGATGCATAATAATAGTATGTTTAGGAGCCTGTTCTTTCATTAAAATGTGAATGGACTGAATGAGCTTACAATTCCTGATCTGGATTGGACAGAGACATTAAATTAGTGTTGAAGCTCGGCCACACTTTAACATTCACAAGACATGGCTTGGTAGATGCTCCAAATCTGTTCCGAACTGTAATGTAGATGGCGACTGAGGAAGGCAAAATAATGTAAAAAAAAAATTAAGAATCATAATCACAGTCTTTTGTTATTATTCATATAGCATAATGTGTTGCATATAAAAACATGCTGTCTGAGACAGTGGTTGTGGATCAGCATTTAACCTTCTACGTAAGTGTATCAATTAACATTATTAACATTATCAACATTTAATTTAAGATCCACAAATGATATATCTATCAATAAATACAAAAGTAATGTCAAAGTAGTGGTGCAAATATGTAAGAAAGAGCAGCAGTTTGCATGAAAAATCTGTAACCTTTGTAATCATCATATGGATCTCCAGATGGAAGATAAAAATAGTGCTGGTAATCTCTGCCTTTATAGAGAATTTTTTTTCTTGAGTTTCCGACACTAAAGCTATATTCATACAAAAGATCCTGTAAAGAAAAGAACAAAAACATGTGCCAACATACCTTTTATTTCAATACAGTTTCTTGATATTAGATTATACTTATGTATGATGTAACATTTTTCTATAATAAGACATCCTATATACAAGGCTATAAAATGCACAATATTTCATACTTTTTTGGTGCATTGCATCTTTAAGCTTGATGTATAAAACTATATTATATGCACCATGGAAACACATTCACTCATAGGTGCAATTTTCCACATTCTGTTATGTTTTGGGAGATGGAGGAAAATCAGAGTACCTGGGAAAAACACCATGTATTTATGGAGGAGAGTATTTGAGTCCATATAAACAAAAACTCAAGCTCAGGAAGGAGCCAGATATGCTGGAAATATGCAGGAAACATAGATTCTTGATGCACAGCCTTGACACCCAGGATAATATACTACAGGCCAAACCAAGTCTAGATACAATTATATGGGAGCCTCCATTTTAAAGAGTCTGGATTTGTTCTAATTTGTAATTTGTAAACACCATACAGTGATTGTGAAGCCTATCTTGGGAACCAGGTGCAAGAAATCACCCTTGATGGGATGCCAGTCCATCACTTGCCAGTGTGCATACATGAGGAAACACTCATAAATACTGACAGGCATTTTAGCATAACTAATTCATTTGTTCTTGAGTAGGAACCCACATGATCACAGAAAGAAATGTCAAAAACCACACTAGCTCATGAACAAACACAGAAGTCAGTAGGCCAAATTGGTGTGTTTGCAACAAATGCTTTAGAGTAATTAAAAATATCCCCTCTATGTCACATTTTAAGTGGTAAAAAAGGATGATAGCCAAGACAAATACAGACCTCTTTTCCAGAAGTGCAGAAGATGCCAAAGTATGTATGGACCTCATAACCTGAGCTGGGCTGCACATGGCACACCATTCCCTCAGGAGCAGGGTGTGTGGAGAAGAACAGCTGGGTCTTTCCCTGCAGAACCTGCTTAGAATCTGTCATCATAAATGAAAAGCCATCTCTTAAAACTCTCCTCATCTTCTAAAAGTCTAGAGAGCTGGGATTAAAACTCTTGCCATTTGTCATATTTGCAATTTGTTATACTATGTATGCTAGCAAACCTAGTAGAGATGAGCTTACTTGCAGAGACCTCCAGCATGTAAAGACTTTTCGGCTTTAGCATCATGGGTTTAAAAGTAACAAGAGACGAGGAGATCCCTGAAACAGTCAAACCGTACAAAAATAAACTGAAGTCTTCAGTCTATTCAAGAATCTTTTCTTCCTGGTATTGTGCAATATCATAATTTTGCATATTAGCCGCTTTAAGCTAGATGTAGCATATCTACATATTACTTAAACATTTTCTAATGAATTGCAAATGTAAGCATTAGAATATAAAATGTATTTCAGTATATAATGTGCATGCCTATACATTACATTATCATTAGGTAATTCAGGTACTTGTAAGGTAAATTTTATTACTTGTGCCAACACAGTCTTTTAGGTTACATTAACATACCATTAACTTTATTGGTTACTAATTACATGAATTTTTACATTTTACCAAAATAGAAAAAGTTTTTTTAGATGTAAAGTTGTAGTAGAGTTTTCACATTTAGTACATAGATTTTAATTGTAGGGCATGGGAATTTATAATCAAATGTGATAGCTCACATAAATCATTCTTTTTCATAAACCATCCTATGTTAGTTTTAAATACAAACTTATGTTATGTATAAGTTTATTTGTGTGATTTTAGGGTATAACATGACTTGGTGAAAGTACCTTAAAATGTTTTTCATGCAATCACGTGAAATGTAGGTGGTTCATTTTCTTTCATAAAATTTACTTTCCCAACCTACTGATTATTAAGTATTCCTGCTTATTATATAGTAAAACAAAGTCTCCTTAAATGTCATAGGTCTCCACAACAAATAAACTATTGGATGGTTAAAAAGGCGACTGTAGTCCCTTGAAAAATACCTTGAATTACACAATTATTGAATTTGATTATGCCCAGATAACTGTATATACCAATTTGATAAAAATAATTAAAAGTATTGAAAAAAAATCACCTGTGGAGGTGAAAGATTCAAAAAATGCAGGCTGGATGAGCTCTTTGTAAAGATCCAGCAGGGTTTTCTCAGACACCACATGACCGACGTTACCAGGACCTACCAGGTTATCACCATCATATTCACTTGAATGAGAAACCGCATTGTCTGAATTGTGGGGACCTGAATACAAAACACACAAAAACAGTTTTATTGATAGTCTTGTTTCGGTTTTTGCTATTATATCATGTGTTGTTGCTATTTTTGACATGTGAGTGTCAAAAAGCAGGGCATGTCTACCAGTTGGTCGGCCTACAGAAACCCCCGAGTCTGCTTCTTCTACTCCAGAGTAAAAGTCCTCATAATCTGTAATAAACACAAAATTGTGGTAATATTTTTTATACTTAATTAAAAGAAATGTCATAATTCTGATACTGCCTAGAAAAAGCTCATATTTTAAACAATGTTTGATTAATTCTTGTACACACACACACACACACACACACACACACACACACACACACACACACACACACACACAGACAGAGTATAATGATGGAAAAGCTCATATTTTAAACAATGTTTGATTAATTCTTGTACACACACACACACACACACATATACACACACACACACACACACACACACACACACACAGACAGAGTATAATGATGGAAAAGCTCATATTTTAAACAATGTTTGATTGATTCTTGTGCACACACTCTCTCTCTCTCACACACACACACACACACACACAACAAACACACACACACAACAAACACACACACACACACACACACACACACACACAGAGACACACACACACACACACACACACACAGAGTATAATGATGGAAAATCTCATATTTTAAACAATGTTTGATTGATTCTTGTACACACACACACACTCACACATCATCATAATAATAATAATAATAATAATAATAATAATAATAATAATAATAATAATAATAATAATAATAATAATATTTTTAGATAAAACACTGAGAAATGTGTAGACTAAACTGGTCTAATAAGCAGCAATAGGATCTTATATGTTATTCTAAATTAAAGTGTGTGTAAAACCTTCGGCTCTTTTCTCACCTAAATATCCATGCTCATCAGGATATTCAGCTCCAGACTCCTTCTTGCTAGGGTTTTTATCTTTGGTTGTAACAGGAAGGTGAAACAGAGCAAAATCCATCTCGTTCACAACACCTGAGCCTATTTCAACTGCAAGAATAGAAATATGATTCAATGATTTAGGAAAGAGTGAATACATATCAGATTTTACTCGGTTTTAATAAATCTTTATGTAGGATTGACATGGAATATGATGTAGATGTTGCACACATATTGTACCAAGTAAATGTGCATGTATTATAAAATAAAATGATTCTGGTGACTTGCAGTGAAAAATCACCACATAAATTACTGTGTGGTTTCAATATAATCCTGTTTTTTTCTGATTTTTATGTCCTTTAATATTGTAATATTTGTAATATTGATGAATATATAATTTTAGATATGAAATTCCTGTCTGCACTACAATTACACTACATACAAGCATTATTCAACATCTTCCTACTCTTAAGGGTGTCGTTGTCCATTGTCCCTGCAGGCATTAACCATTCATACTGGAGGACAAAGCAGGATTTATTGAATTAAAAAATTTAAGAAATAAGCATTGCTTCTGAGCAGTGGCTTTGTTTTATGATAATGTTGTTTCTTATTGCATTTGCTAAAAAAAAAAAAAACAAAAAAACAAAAAAAAAAAAAGCTGGCAAATATATACAGTTCAAGTTTTCTTCTTTTTCAATATTTAGCATGGATCTTTTTCACTTATTTAGATGAGTTTACCAGGCAAAAAAATCTTCATCTAGAAATGATTTAAGACGCAAAAATAAATCGAGGCATTTTCACCATAATTTACAATTCTTATATTGCTGTGGTGTTTCCCATTAAGTGCCTTTAAAGCACAATACTTTAACCTTTTGCCAAATCCTTCCAGGACAGTTCACTGTCACGCCTCCAGAGGGCATACTTTTCCAAATTCTGTTGTCACATATATTTCACAAACAATATGAAGGACGTAGGATAGCATTGTTATTGCACAGCCTTGCTGTCTGTTTGCATTTCAGTAAGGTCTGAGTTGTTTTTCTGTACATGCTTTCTCAATGCCTGGTTTCCCGGAATACCTTTTAGATTTGCATTCTGATTTTAGAAATACTGTGGTTTTTGGTTTTCTTTTTAATTTGCATTTCGTTTTGGACTGTGGACTTACAGAATGGATTCTCACAGTATTTTTGAGAGCCCTCAGTTACACATTTACTTAAGCTGGGTACATCATAAAACATTATATAGTGTATTTTATGGAAAGACATTTCGGTGCATTTTTAATATTCATTCATATTGGCATTTATGGATTAAATATTGCTTTGACATGGACCCCTGACTGAAGATGGCTACAGGGGAAATAAACATGCAGACTTATTTTTATAAGATCTCAGTTCACATTTTATGTGTACAACCTCATACCTGATGCACTTTCTGTCTCAGACAGCAGGTCCATAAGGGATGGATTCTGGTGCTCCACTGAACGTCCCCATTTGTGCAAACTGACAACACTGCCATGTGTGACCTTAAATTCATTCCCACTGAAACTTTTAGGATTTAGGATGGATGGAGAAACAGAAGTGGCAAGCTGCTGAATGGAAAGTGTGTCTGCTTCCAGTTTAGAAAGTGAGCTTATATCCAAACTGCCACAGAAAGGCACTGAAAGAGAGGACCAATTAAAAACGAAAGTGCTGTTACAACAAAAATTACATAGAAATGTTCTATTATTCTTACCATCTTGTGTGCTTTTGCTAGATGCGTTTACTAAATACAGCTTCCAAAAGTAGGTGACATTTATAGGACAGCTTTCACATGTAGCTTTGATGGAAAACCACTCGTTCCAGTTGATTGCATTTTCTCTGCACTCTAAGCAAGAGACGTGAACAATGCTGCAAAAACAAATGAGTTATTTGTGTAAATGAAAATGTAATTTAATGTGAATGTAATGGAAATGTACGTTTTTGTATTGCTTTTAGTCAGTTTTTGTATAGAAGCTGGGCAATCATCTAAATATGTTTACTAGGTAACATTAACCACTTAAACTCTCACATGTGGAAGATCAAAATATCAAAAATCAAATATGCGTAATTAATGTAATGCATGTGCACCTGGTTGGGTTAGATTTTATAGTGATGAACATCTCTGATGAGGAGGATCGATCTCCACTTTGTACATTAAGTGTAAATTTGAACAGATCACAGTTAGGATTCAGTATGCTTGAAGGAAATGTCAGCAGTGCAGAGGAGGTGGAAATCTCCTTGGAGAAACAGGAGGTCTTGGCTGTGTTTACTGGCCTACATTTCCACCTGTAACTTTAAAGAGAAAATAAATAATAATTCATAATATGGAAAAAAATGTATATATAATAAATCTATATATTGGCAAAAGAATTTAACAGTGATGCCATTTATTTTCTAAAATTAATTTTTTGACCAGTGGATCTGTAACTATGTTTAGTTGTGAAAACATTGCTCCATTTAAAGCAAGGATTGATGTGGTAGAAAATGTTTGAGTGTTTCGATATAACACCAAAATCTTCAAGGATCCTCTGTGGTATATTTCAGAGAAATCTTCTGGTGCATCTTTAATAGCGTGAAAAAGCTCTAAAAAGCTGAATATAAAAACAAAAAGAAACAATATATAGTTTGCTAGCACTAAAGAATGTCTAAAAACATGCATCATTCACTATGATTTTTAGGATTTACATACTGATATGTGCATATTTAGATAAATGTTTGTTTTATTGAAAACAAAACATCATCTTCCATTTAGTGAAGTTTTGGTGAACAGTTCACATTTTACAAAATTCAGATTATTATGTATTCGATACTGAACGTTGATAGCTGTGGGATAGCATGAAACGTAAAACACACACATGAAAGGCATTCTAATTCACACTGGTGGTTACCTCATAATGTTATCGGAAAAATCTGGGTCATATGACCTACGACCGTCCAGAGTGATGTTTGTGTTGCTGTTGTGACGGTTGATAAATACATTTGTGCCTCCATTGATGATGCTCACAAGTCTGCTAGGCATCACCTCAATCAGAACTGAGTACGTGCTGTATACTATGGTGCCTACAATCTGAACCTTTAGGTGGACAAAAGTACTGGATTTAAAACCCATTTAATTCACAATAGTGTACATCTTAATCAGAACTGTGTTTAGAATATTGTGCTATCAAGTTAAAATCAAATAACAAACACTTCTCCCACTAGCTTGTTAGACTATACAATCAACTACAAAATACTGAATTATTACAGAACAGCCAAAGGCCAGTTTTGGAAAATGTGACTCTATGTTAGATCCTCAAACGGTCTTAAAGCCCACAGGGCAAACATCTGTCCAGCAACATCAGGAAATTGTTCACTGACATTCCTCACTTCTACCTCAAAGCTGCACTGTACTGTAATGTAGGTAATGTTAATTAGCCAGCTAGTTAACTGGTAGTAAACAGCTTAAATTTATCACTAGCTGACCCATGTGAGATTTGTGTACAATCATATTTTAGTCATTTATATTAAATATTATAGAACTAGGCAGAGCTTTAAAAAAAAAACAAAGCTTACTAACTAATCAAAAAATACTGTCATTTCGACCTCTAAAAATTGATCAGAATATTCAAAATAAAACAATTAATACCAGAACACCGTAAAATTAATCCTAAACTCATATATAGCTGTACCTCACATCCATAAAATAATTTTATAGACAATAACATTAATGATACCTTAGCTACTGCTCTATATGTGCCATAATAAAGGAGGTATTCTGGAAGCTCCAGATGTTGTTGGTTTGTTTTTATGCCTGTGGTTAAGAGTCGCAATCCAGTTGGTCCATAGAGACTCCAGCTGTAGTGGAGACCTTTGGAAATGTTGCATTGGATCTGCTCTTCAAATGTCACACCAAGGCACACAGGCTGGTATCGCCACACCTAAAGCGCATTTAAAATACGTTTTCTATTATTTCAATGGATCTATTTCAATAGATTATTATTGTTACTATGTTGGCATATGTACAGAAATATTGCTTAAGCAACAAAATATCTAGCAACAAAAAGCTTCATTAACTTATTAAGTTTTTGTACCATGTTTTGGTTGCTCTGACCTGGATTTTGCTGGGTCCCATGTTCTTCACAGGTGGAGGTTGGCATGGCTCAGTTACAACAAACACATATCCTCTTAGCGAGGCCGAGCTCACTAGATTGGAGACGGTCACTTCTACTATGAACTCTCCTGTACTGCATGATGACAGGTTTAATATTGTTCATTATAAATAATCCTAAATGTTTGGCTGGGTCAAATGGGGTATAGCAAGTTATCCATTTTTGACTTAAAAAATTTAATTTAATTTAATTCAATTTTATTTGTATAGCACTTTTAACACTGAACATTGTCTTAAAGCAGCTTTACACAGATAATGTGGTGATACAAATTCTAAAAATGCATTAGAATAAGATACAATTTTTGAAGTTAAAGGGTTGGGGTTTGGGTCAGGTTTAGGGTTATGGTTAGAGCTAGGGTTGTGTTAGGGTTAGGGTTAGGGTTAGAGGGTTAGGGTTAGGGGGTTAGGGTTAGATGGTTAGGGTTAGGGGTTAAGGTTAGGCGGTTAGGGTTAGATGGTTAGGGTTAGGGGTTAAGGTTAGGGGGTTAGGGTTAGGGGGTTAGGGTTGGTTTAGGGTTAGGGTTAGGGTTTGGGGTTAAGGTTAGGGTTTAGAGTTAGATAGTTGGGGTTAGAGGGTTGGAGTTAGGGTCAGGTTCAGGGTTATGGTTAGGGCTGGGTTAGGGTTTAGGGATGGGTTAGAGGGTTAGGGTCAGGGGATAGATGGTTAGGGTTTAGGGTTAGAGGGTTGGGGGTTAGGGTTAGGGGTTAGAAAACACATTTTAACCTAGGGTTAGGGTTAGGGTTAGGGTTAGGGTTACCTAATTTCTATTCTATTTCTATTCTATTTTTTTTTTTAAATAGAAATAACAGTACCACTAATGTAATAACATTAATAATGTGAAAATAATGTGATAGTGTGATCAAATTTTGCAGAATGTTCTAAAGTACTTTCTAGCCAAAATGTAGTATTTACAATTTCAGAACCTCTAGAAACTAAAAGTATATACATGGAATATATTAAATAAATGTAATAATATTTCAAGTACAAAAGACAAAACCATAAGTTTTATGTGGTTCAAAATGAACATCTGGCTAATAGTAAACACAGCTTTTCTATTTCCTTCCTTTATTAACAGACATTGCATGATTACAGACTAGGAATTCCTGGGTTAAAAAAATAGGACGCACGATTGTTGCTGATTCTCTGTATTCCCATAAGTATTTTAGTATGCACAATGGTTAGGATTAGCTGCTATATTTTAAGTAAAATAAAAGTAACAGAGAATTACTGATTGTTTAGATTTTAGATTTCCTATCATATCAGTTACTGTCTCAGAATAACAATGATATTTAAAAAATAATTAAGAAATTAAAAAAGACACAATAAATGGAAATACATTAAAAAAAAAAAAAAAAGAAAACATCATTGATTTTTTATTTTTTTTTGCAATCCCACAGTAGTAGGCTGATAAATAAACATTCTAATGTAAAATAACTGAAAGAGTTGCATTTGTACTTCATATATTTAGTAATCTCACTGTTCAATGCAATATATTGCAGTCTGATACAACATTTAACTTCTAACTAAAAGCAAACTCTTTTTCCTATATCAGACTGTACTCGTTACCTGTTAAACACGTGATGCTCTATGTCCTGTCCAACTCTTCGTGTTCCATCTCCAAAATCCCAGAGATAAGTGACGTCTGTTCCAGCATTGATCCTACAGCTAAAAGGCACTGATGTATTCAGCAACACGGAGCGAGTATACAGCAATCTGTTGAGATGCACTGCTCTTTGAATGACCACATTATAGATGTCAGATTCAACAGAGCCATGATTGCTGGACACAGTGATGTTGTACCTATAAAACAGACCACCACACAGAGCCTTAATAACAATAGTGATCAGGTCCAAGAAAACTTAATAAGCAAAACATTGTGAAAATGTGCAAAATGTACAATTTAATTACAGAACAGTTCAACACAAAGCAACAATAATGTTATTCAAATTCCACCTTATGTCTTAAAATCTAGTGTCTTTTGTTTAATTCTATTGTTAGTACTAAAATTTACATTTTAATGCTGCTAACAGGTTTCACATCTGCATGCTTTAAAAGACCAATATATTAAGTCCACCATATTTCATAAACAAATGTGCCATTGTACCTATCTGGATGAAGGTATTTCTTAATGAATGTCCCAGATGGAGTACTAACTGCTGTTTGGTCCCCAAAATGCCAATGAAACTCATGTGGGTCTGGCTCTTCAGAGATCGCTAGGAACGTAATTTCCTCTCCTGTGGCATAGGCTTGCTTCTCAGTGTAGATCCAAATAGCTGGATAAAAAAGGAATAATTTACGTGGTTATGTACACACTGCGGGTGTTTATGTTTATGAGCAAGAATTTTAACAATGGCCAATGTCACTATGCAGATGTACAGGAATAAACCAATCAATGATAAAGTACCATACTATGAAATAGCATTTCTCTTTGTATATACCATAATGATATTAATAAAACTATACATTATAATTGACAGATTGATGTAGCATTTGGCACAATGCAAAATTTTACAATACGTATGTTGTTGTGCACAAGTAAGTTACATACAAGACATGCTACTGTTCATTTTCCTGTGGATTTTCTTAACAGTTTGATGATCATATCGACGTGCTTTTGGATCACTTTCAGAAGGTAGGAATTCTCCTGCTTCAACACAGGATGGACATGCTCTGTAAAAGAAATCAATTCCATTCAGTTCCGTTTATTTGCACTGTGTAGTAAATTTATGTGTGCGAACTTGAAAAGGTTTTTTCATGTTGTTGAGGATAATTGCGTAGCCTGATCTGTCACAGCCTGCTTTTGTGTGGTTGGTTTTAATTCCTAAGGGTATTCAATCATTTTTATTTTATTTTTTATTTTACAATTACTTAAAGACAACACAGCTCTTTATCATAATGGCCCAGAAGGTGTTTATTTGTACTCTGTAACAGCAAACCTGATAATAGTGTTTGGTGTAATTCAGATCACAGGTGATCTCATTCTATTTACTTACAGTTTCTGTATTAACAGTTTATTCACTGGAACTTACAGGGACTCTAATAATAAAGGTACTATATTAAACAATTTTATACGAAGAACTCATATGAAATTGTATTTTCAATGCATTCTTTTAGTTTATTAGATATTCTTTCCAATCAAAAAGTTGCCAATCAAAACCTTGTAAGCGTCAGAAGATCCAAACAAGTTAACAGTTATTTTTGTTTTTATGGATGTTCTTATGATAAAAGCACAATATGACCTGTGTAATAAGATGATCAAAACACTTTACATAACAAGCCAATATGTTTTATTCTATAGATGTATGCCAAATATTTTTGCAGCTAGTATAATATTTTCCTGCAAAAATATGCAATAATCTGTACATAATACAATCGCTAATTCTAACACTAATACTAATACTAGCACTAATACTAGCACTAACACCAATACTCATTCAATTCACAAAAACATGATACAAAGTCATACATATACATATATAATGCCATACTGTGTGGTATTTGTTTAGCACTTAAAAAAATAAAGATGGCAAAAGCTAATAGAAAGACAGCTCTCACCTCTCCAGCAGATGAACCTTGCCTAAGGAAGAATCAGCCCCGGGAGGAAACATAGACAGATGGAGAAAAAAAAAAAAAGATAAACTCTGATTACAGAAGCCCAGAAAACATGGAACTATAAACTATAACATGTTAAGAAAATCGAGGTATATACGCATTCTATAAACGCATTCATAGATAGATTCACGCATAGATAGATAGATAGATAGATAGATAGATAGATAGATAGATAGATAGATAGATAGATAGATAGATAGATAGATAGCAGAATTACCACATACATAATTACAGTTAAAGTAGAATTGTCACAAACCATCATGTGAGTTTCCCTCTGTATATTTTAGGATAAAGAAAATTGCAGCAAAAAGATAAAAAGAGTTTTGAATTGGCAGAGACATCTGATAGATACGCTATGAAGAAATGAGCAGGGGATGGAGACACACAGACACACACCGACGACTCTCACTGCCTCAGCGGCATGTGATACGAGTGCGAGGAAAACAATAGGCCATAAACTCTGCTTAAAAAGTCAACACGGCTCAAAGGGCTAAATAATAGTCCCATATTCTTCAGCTTTTCCTTTTCCTTAATGCTATGTTATGTAACATCTATTAAACATCTAAAGGATATATATGGAAATAATATTAACTACAATGTAGCGACGGAATTCAGAACATGAGCTACATGTCACACACATTTTAAGTAAAATAGTTGTGTAAATTATATTCATCATTATTTAGACAACAAAAAAAATGTAGATAAAGTTTGGTTCATCCACATATTAGAGTCTAAGGAGTTAAAAATCTATATTCTTAAGTTAATAGATCTTTCTTTCTTTTTTCTCTATCTACCTATCTATCTATCTATCTATCTATCTATCTATCTATCTATCTATCTATCTATCTATCTATCTATCTATCTATCATTTTTCTATATGTATGTTTCTCTCTCTCTCTCTCTCTCTCTCTCTCTCTCTCTCTCTCTTGATCTCTCTCTCTCTCTCTCTCTCTCTCTCTCTCTCTCTCTTTCTCTCTTTCTCTGGAAGAATTTTAAGCCATTAGAAGGACATGATATGTTTAAGCAGGAAGGTGAAACTGTGGAACAATGCTATGGGGGGGTTTGTGTTGTTCATTATTCACAGTTTGCAAACGCACTTCTTTGCAACGAACAAAGGCTGTGATTTTTCAATAGCAGGAGGTCATAGATGTGTGAAACGATCTGTGAAATGGTTTGTGTGCCTGTGTCTGTTCTCACTCTTGTGGAAAGAACGAAATAAATATGTATAATTGATACTTAGAACTTGACGCTGTTCATTCGCTTTATTTGTATGTGCAACAATTATTAACTAATATTTCATAAACTACATTACCTTAATTTACCTTCATTCAAAGTTAAATCATGTTAAAATATATTTTATTGTAAGAGTAATGAAATTAATAGAATAGAGTTTGCACAGTCTGATGTGTTCTAGATTCAATAAAAAGAAAATACCAGCTAATAGTTTATTAACAGTACACGATATATAACTTTGTAGTGCTGCTGTAAGGATTAACAGATTTAAAAATAGCCCTGCTCCATCTTTAACCCTCTGCAGGGCAGCTACTATTTTCAGTACGACATCTAGCAGTATTTAAAGTAAGAATACAGAAAAAACTTACTACTTAAACACATGTTTGCAGGTTTACTACAAAAATAACCCTCTTTATTGTGGCTACAAATATTGTTATGCTCCGACATTATATACCAGATGTTGGTATACCTGGTTATCTTTATTAGGGTTATTCCAACTCCATTTGACAACCTACTGGATTGTTTCTCATTGTAATATAAGATTTACTGAACAATAACCTTTTTTAAAACAATATTTAGCTTTTTAGATTCGGCTTCTAACATATATATATTTTTTTATCAAATCATAAATAAGAGGATCATTTGAAAAGATTTTAAGATAATGTATGGTATTATGCAACGTTTATTTTTAGCCAACAGCCCTTAATCGAGTTAGATCTTTGGACCTTTAAACAGTGAAAACTAAACCATATCAGAAATATGAACAGTGAACAACAACCTGGCTGTAGAAAAAAGAGAAATAAATATACATCGCTGATATTTATAATAATAATAATAATAATAATAATAATAATAATAATAATAATAATAATAATAATAAAAAGCAGAAGAAGAAGCAGAAGAAGAGGAAGAGGAAGAAAAAAGAAGAAGAATATTATTTAATTTTTAAACTTGCATGTGAGCTTTTTGTTACTTTTTTAAATAAATATCTAATATTAATGGATGAATTTTATATTACTATTTTTTTTATTATTGTTCTAATGATCTTCTTAGTGGAATAAAAAAAGAAAAAACAGGAAAATGTATATAGAGAACTCCATTTATACAAGCACAAAAGCAATTGACATGAAAATGAAAGCTCAGCATATATTGCAATTGATGCATATGGGGTCTGTCACCTCTAAAAAAAGAAAAAAAAATAGAATTTGTTATATCATCCTGTCAACCCTTGACGAGCAGCCCGGGTTATTGAGCCGGACTGTTTACACACAACACGTCTTCAAAGTAAACTGGCAGCTCAAAAGCAGGAGCTCTTTCATTTGTCAGGCATTAGTTTTTCTGACTGTCTTACTCACTTTAGGATTGTGTGTAGAGCCTGGTAACTGAGCCTGACACACACACACACACACACACACACACACAGACATTGGACATTCTGCTCACTTCAAAGCCACACAAATGTCACACTGCATGAAAGATGGAGGTTTATATCTGAAGCATGACAGAGCACCGGTGACCCGGACGACAAGTGCAAAAAAATACACACCAATGAGAAAAGAAGAACCTGTCACATTCCACACCGTGTTAGAAGCAGCCATTTTATCTGTTATCCCGAGAATGTGCTGGTGGCACGTTATGATGGATGAGAATAGAAGTGGGCTGTCAGTAGCATAAATCAGAGGCAGCCAAGAGTAAAGTGGGTGATGAAGTGAACTGAAAACCCCTCTTATTGATGACATGATGAGTCACGGTGTGATGGGAATCAGTTGAAACAGAATAAAAGTGTAGTACATTTGGCACACCAAATTGATTGAGGGAGGGCTTAAGGATTTGATGAATTTCTAATGAATTTATGTAATGAATTTACTTCTGAACCAGTTAACAAATAAAGATTTATTTACCTTTTTTTTGCATATTATTTTATTTGCACTGATTTAAATACAGAAACAAAGTACTATACCTAATGATAGTTATAATCTATCTACTATACATGGTTCTGTAAACAAGATTTGGGGGGATTTATTTTTAGAAAAGAATAATATGAGCAACAAAGAAATCAATGGGTGTTTACAGAATAAATGTAATGCTGTGATTTTCTGTCCATTAAAACACAGAAAGTGTCATCTGACATCTTTACTATGGATTTTCTACATGTACAAAGAAAGCAAAAATTGCTGCTGATTCATAATTTAAAAAAATGTGAAAAAATCTTTTAGGTTGCAATTAAAAACATTTTTTTTTTTTTACATGGTTAAACAAAGTTTGGATGGATACCGTTCACTTTCAATTGAAAGGTCTACAGATCCTTTTCTTACTCATTTGTAGTTTTTCAGTCTGAAGTGGTTTGTGAGATATTCATCTCACTAATAAGGTAATAAAGTTTATTCATTGCCAGCTGATTTCTTAACCATTAAGAAGAAGATTTGAATGTTGATTTGGACTTTTTTTAATGGCAAATTTTAATAAAAATGACAGAATGTTGGTATCATTTACAAAAACCAACAGTTAGTATTGGGTAAATCATGTTACATATTTACATACAAGAAAAAGACCCCAAAAGAAATGTAAGTTCTGCTCCAAGTTTAATCCACTGAACAGTATCTACCATATCCAGGATGGAACAGTTTCTATTAAAGTAATACATAAAACCAGAACAGCTACCCATGCTTGCTGTTTAAAAGCAAATATATTACTCTACCACATATTTACTAAATACTTTTAACCCCCAACAATATATTCTTAATTTGATCATTACCATTTTTTATGATTGTGTTTTATGGTTACTTGGACAAAAGCTCTTAAGTTGAAATAATAAAAACCATACCATTTAATAGACACTGTAACCTGACCGAGCCCAGAAATCTAAACAGTAACAAAGAACCTCTACGCCATATGTCCAGCAGCTGTTCAATAACTTTCCGGTTTGATCTTAATTCTTACAGCAGGGGGCGACACTAAGAGACCTCAGGGTTCAAAAAACAGTTTTTTGCGGATGATACCCAAATGTACAATATTGTATTGTTCTGGTTTGACAAAATTCCAATAAAAACCAATGCAATTTTAGTGTGCATCACTTTAACTGTGTAGTATATTCTATATTTAGATTCATTTTTGCAGTGTACAGTATTGTCTTCAGTAATATCAAAATGCTGTCTCTATAGCCATCTATTAATCCGCAATTAAACAGAGATAAAAGCAGGTGAATGTGAATGCAGTATAAATCTTTTTAGAATAAGTTTGCATTCACATTTACCTGCTATCTGTTCCAAATATAATTCAAGATTAGAATTAGTGTCAACATTTTAGTTAAAATGATTCCAATGGTCCTTTTACTATTCCTGGTAGATTTTTAAAGTGTGACTCTATGGAAATTTTCAATATTGCCAAAGTCATTGCAAAAGGGAGAAGTAGTTTTTTTTACAGGAAGCATTTTGTCAATTTGGTGAACGAATAAATTAAAGGAATATTTAATTACAATATATAATAATAAAATGAAAAATAATGAATGAAGAAAAGTTGAAATGTGACGAGGAGAATATTTACGGTCACATTCTAATGATCTATGAAACAGCTTGTTCTTCTGTTACATGATGTGTCCCAGTATTTGCATAGTCTTTTTACTACACACTTAAATATATTACATTTTTCTTTGAAAAACAGTACGAATGCTTAGAATAAGTAGGAGGATGTGAAACAGAAAAGTGACTGTATAAGTGTTCTGTAAGGTTTATTTCTTGAAGGAGTCTCCAGGCTCAGCACTCAGCAGTCTCAACACTGTATATTTGACGGTTAAAAAGCAATTATTACGTTTTCTGAAATTCTGAAGTCCTCACAGGAATAGATTTTACTGTTTCTCAGTAGCATGACAAAGTCCAACGCTAACGCTCTGTAACTTTTACGTTTATAGATGATGAATAGGCGTGCCCTTTCATGTCTTTATTTATATGTTGCAGTAAAAAGATTAACTGATGATGTGTAAATAAAGAAATTCTAATATTTACTTATGTTTAACTCTTGTCTTACTGTCAGTGATATGTAATATTAATGCATCATTTGAATAACATGACAAAGTGTTTCTGAATTTGGAGCATCGAAGCCAGAGTCAGAGCCACATGCTTCTGAGGTGCCAGTGTCCAGTGATCCTCCTCCTTTCTTCTCTTTCTGCCTGATTTATACTAATACTGCTTTGAAATGTATTTTATTATAAACAGTCTGTAACAATGGCATAGGACTGGCATTTGCATCAACACTTCTGCATTTAAAGACCCATCAACATGATCAGCACAACTGCACATTGAATGGACATTTTCTGCCACCCGGGTGAGGATGGCTTCCCTTTTGAATTTGGTTCCTCTCAATGTTTCTTCCTCATACTATTTCAGTGAGTTTTTTTCTTGCCACTGTTACCACTGATGGGCTTATAAACTTATAAGGGACTAACTTATAGGAACTGAATTTATAAATTACAATTTTATTTGTGTAATGCTGCTTTTAAACAATGTCTATTGTTAAAAGTGCTATACAAATTAATCTGAATAGAATTGAAGTCAATTGAATTGACTTGAAGTTACCATGCTTGCAGGAGGCGTTGGACCACCATCCACAACAACTATAGTGGAAACCCTGAGAAGATTCTCTGCAGCTTGAAGTGATTTAGGAGGTATGTTGCATGTGTAGCAGATACCTCCGGGGCATGTTTTATCATTTCCCGAATCGGAGCAGTGACATTCTTCCTCACATGCTCATTCTGTCCATTAGAAAGCCAGAATCAGGAAGAGCAATTGCAGCCTTCACCAATTTACTTGTAAAGTGTTTCATTACAGACAATGTTTATTACTAATAATTAAGGAATGTTTACCTCAGATCTATAGCATCCTTGTAATTGTGTTTGGTTTTAATTTATTAGCATGTAAGTGAAGCATTATAGTGGATACATTTGTATCATCTGGTATTTCTATTATGTTAGCTTGTAGCACGTAGCATGTCGGCAACTGTGGAAAAAGTCTGCTGGTTGCTGGATTGTTTACATATTTTATTGCAGCAAACAGGTGAAATGGTTGGGTCACAGATAACGCTGATAATGTTAATCATTACACTTTACAAGAATCACAAAACTGCACAAAAATGGTGGAGAATTGCAATGAATCAATAAATTAACCAACAAAAACAAGCAAACAAACATATAAATATATGAATTAATGGAACAACATTTCATTTTATCCCAGTATTGATCGCCTACAGGCCAGTAACTTTTAAACAGACACTACAGAAGTAAACAAATGTGCTTAAAGTATTTTTTTCTCTTCCTGTTCTGATCATGCATGAATCTCTACACTGTGGTAAAAATACCAACATTTCCAATAGCTCTCATGCCCTCATTCTGTCACTGGATCTCAAAGCACAAGCTGAAATGCTCCATGAATGAAGGGTTTAATGAAAACAAGAAGCAAGGTTCTTTCCATGCAGTTGCCTAATAAAAACAAAAGCAATTGTCTATTCTCTGTTTTGTTATTTTCAAATCTTTCAGACAATTTATTATAAATAATATCTGTGTTAAATTTAAGAAGTAATGTTTTATATTAAACATGTGCAAAATGGTAACAGTTAATTATACTGTTCAATACTTAGAGTGCAATATTTAGAGATTTACTTATTATTTATTAATTATATCAAATTTAAATGTTTTTGGTCATTTATTAAGATAAGAATTATGAACCTTATTGGCATCAGTGTTTGCTGGTGTATTGGTTGTAGTTAGTTTGGAGCTTAGTGGGTCCTGCACAGTCCTGCATAGCTGTTTGAGTCACATTGTGTTTGGTTTGGCAATAAGAGTAATGTGTGTGTGTGTGTGTGTGTGTGTGTGTGTGTGTGTGTGTGTGTGTGTGTGTGTGTGTGTGTGTGTGTGAATTTAAATGTTTTTGGTCATTTATTAAGATAAGAATTATGAACCTTATTGGCATCAGTGTTTGCTGGTGTATTGGTTGTAGTTAGTTTGGAGCTTAGTGGGTCCTGCACAGTCCTGCATAGCTGTTTGAGTCACATTGTGTTTGGTTTGGCAATAAGAGTAATGTGTGTGTGTGTGTGTGTGTGTGTGTGTGTGTGTGTGTGTGTGTGTGTGTGT
>MU551707.1:4467414-4490498 GCA_024362625.1 Silurus asotus
TATATATATATATTTATATATATATATAAAAAGCAAAGCCAGTTATAAACTTGCTTAAAGTCAGAGTTTGTTCATAAAGCGAATTAATAACATTTTGTAAAATGAATGAATGGGGAGAGAAACTCAATTTGAGTGATTTTTTTTAACAAAATTGATGTTGAGTAAAGAAGTGTATGTTGCAGTTTATAACTCAAACAGAGTAAAGAGTTTATCTCTTGCTCCCAGCTGCCAAAATACAAGCAAGCTGCAAGCTGGTAGATTATTTCTGACAGCTGGAAATTAATTTCCTCACTTCCTTATTGTTTAGCAATACTTTTTTTTACTACCATACTGTAATATTTTTAGGCAGGGAAAAACACATGATTATGATGTAATTGTACCTGTAATGAGGTTTTCCCCCTTTTTCCCCTCAGCCCTTATCACTTTTGAGCAACACAAACTGTGCTTTGTCATCTATAGCTGATCTAGAACTAACTTGAGAGGGAATTTCTTTGCAAACACAGTGCTAATTTACATTGTTTTATTTGAATGTAGCTTATTAAATAGGAATTTGTAATAGAAATATGAGGCAGGGAATCATTAAACCCACAGTCTTCAGTTTTTTACTTAAAGTATGGGTGCAGCCTGATCTGCATTTGAATAGCCTACTAATGGGACATATGATAGAGTAGAGAGCCAGCCAATACAGGATAGTTAAACCTCTAATCTCCATATATTTAGCATAATTTTTATAAACCTTATATCTAATTCTATTGGTCTTTTGTGGCCCCCTGATCAAACCGGAAATATGTATGCAAAACCTTTACCTTTTTGAGTCAGCCGTATTTGTGGATTTAATTTTCCTTTGGTCTGCTTGTTATATTGTTAGAATGGATAAGACCCAAAGACAAACATGCATTACAAATGTATATATTACCTAATTAATTAAAGCTATTGTGATTATTTTAATAAAACATTAATTATAAATATTAATATAAAAAAAGCAGGCACCAAAACTGCCTAGACAGAAGCAGTTTTATCTTTACTTTATAAGGTATACCTGGATAGATAGTAGTCAGGAATATTTTGAAGCAAAGAAAAGTGTCTAAATAAAATATGACCTCTGACCTGTGTGGCAGTCAGTACAGTCGTTGGAAAGTATTGGTGTTATAGAGTAGAGAGGTGCCATGCAATCAAGCAGCAATTTAAAAAACAGAATATAAATGATCTAAACCCTATAAAAAATAGATCACTGTCAACTCGGCTGCCTTAAATGCTTATTAAGTGCCACAGAAATTATTTTCACCTCTTTTAGGCTTATTTATCGGGCCTATGACATCTGATCTAACGCTGTGTGTCATTTGAGCTGCTTTCACTTAACATCCGGTTGATCCACAGATGACAATATAAGAGCAACCGATTCCTCGGAAAATGCAATAGGCATTTTTGTGCATTTAAAGCGTGAAGATTTTAGTGAGGGTGGTTTTAAAAACTGGGAAAATGAACTCTACAGAATATAACATATTTGTGGAAATAATCCTATATATAAAGCTGTCACATTGTCTGTTCTTTAATTTAACATATATTCTGAAATTCCAGCATCTATACACTAGCAGTCCTAATGTAACCATGTTCATGTATCATACCACTGCATTTTATATAAATTTAATTAGGTACATTTTTTATTACAGCTTCCTCTTGCTGGTCCTGCTCACATGTTTTCCGAAATATAAATCTGATCTGTAAATGTGAGACATAGCGGAAAATGAATCACATTTATACTGATAACAATGAAATTATACCAGAAAGCTTTGATTGCACTTCCATTCATCACCTTTGAAATCCTTTTACAACAACCTCCTGTGCATAAATAAATAAATAAACAAAAAATAAAATAAAATAAAATAATAAACATTTTGCATTTATGAAAAAACATATATAGGCCTAATTTTAGGTAAAAAAAAAAAAATAAAAAAAAATTAGGCCTTATGTTTGTTTAATTTTTTTTTTTATAGTACCAGATCCCAAGACAAGAGTGTGTTCACAGTTGTTCTTTTTATTCATCACAAACACTACAATGATCCATCTGTCACTTCCAGTCGTGAACCTAAAGTTTTGTGGTTTTCTTGCTTTTCATGCTTTTTTATGGCACGAACTTAAAAACAAATTGAGGTTAATACGATGGGTTTTTTTTAGATATGTTTTTTTTAGATGTGAAAATAAAAATGTAATCAATATATTTACATTTAGACTTTAATTTGAACCTTTAACATTATGAACATAAAATTAATTTACAATATTTCCGTGTACACATTGATAAATATTCCTTAAAGCATGTTCATCATTAGTCTTTGTTCTTAAAACCCTGAATAAACACAGACCTATTAATAAGGGAGTAAACAAAACAAGTGAGTAAAGCTTTAAAACTATTTGTTTAGGTGTGTAAATAAATTCGGAGATAAAAGATAATTGGTGTTGGATAATAGCTATAATCCTCTCCGTCTATTTTACAGGTCAATCAACAAAAAGATTGGCCCCAATACTGAGCGCCTATATTTAATTTAGAGAATAGACGAATTCTAAAACTGCTTTCTTTTTTTTCTTTTTTTAACTCATTCCCTCTTTTTTTTCCTTTCCCTTTTATTAACCCCACCCAGTGTTTCGCTGAACTGCCCCCTTCCATTCCTCAGGTGTACTTGTGAAAGCGCATATTTGTAAATATGTATAATAATTTCGATTTTTTTTTGTTTTGTAACTAGTCTAACAATAATGCTATTATTACATGTATAATAATTTGTGTGTTATCGTTTAATTAAACGTTGTATGATCGTTTATGAAAATGAGAAAGCCTCAAAAATCTCAAACTTTGTCTGAAAAACTAGAAACTAAAATCACTGCAAAACTCGTTATAATCAGAAGCAAATTCTACCGCAATTTCAACCAAACTAGGAATTTTAATAAGGTAGCTTGAAGGGTTGCCATGACCTCGAAGCGAAAAAGGGTCGGGTTTCAAATATTTAATCACAATCCAATTTTACTCAGTTTTATTTCTGAAGCGATTTTTATCACATTCAGCTTTACAGAATGTAATAAAAAGAAAATACTAATTAGATGTATGTGTAAGATGAGCAAGAATAAGCTCTTTTAAATGGTACTTAAATGGAGAGGAACCTTGAGAGGAACCGGACTCTAAAGGGGAACTCATTCTCAATTGGGTAACAACAAGAGTGTGATTATAAATCATTAAAACATAAACACCGAAAAGTAAAAAATATCATGATTATGACTAATGTCCATTCAGTCCAATTCAGTTGGAGCTTTGTAACCAGGAGCTCCTGAGCAACTCATACATTAGCTCAACATCTGAGATCATTATAGATTCAACACCACGTCCTCCATGACAGAGCCTTTAAATGTTCAATGATGGAGAAACAGTATATGTAGAATGTAATGTTGAATATTGATTGTTTATTCTTAAATTTTAATGTCATCACTTTATTAAGTGGAATCCAACTGGAGCTGGTACATGTCTAGATGCCTCGGGATTCTCACGGTCCGTGTCTTCTTTTTTTTTTTTTTTTTTTTTTTTTGAAGGTCCGAGATTTTCATGAAGTGGCACACATCTGGAGCTGGCCAATCTCTGAATGCCCCTGGCTGGGTAAAAAAAAGAGAAAGCAGTATAGAGGAATTAAATGTATCTGCTGTTCATAATATTAAAAAGCACAAGATGATAATGCGCATTTCATCAGATGTAATGGAGGCACAAGGTAATGCTATTCCAAATGTTTATTTACAGCTGGCCAGCAGAGCACACATAGGCTGGTTATACGAACAAACAAACAAACAATAAATAAATGCATAATTACAACATTGAACGACGTTCAAAAGTCAAGTAAAAGCCCATGTAGTTAACTATCCAACATCTGCTATAACCAGACACAAGATTAGCCAATACTTTATTTTCATTCAAAAAGAAAAAAAGTTTTTAGGCATATCGTTTTTTATAGCTGATGCGGTAGATATTTTCAACAAGAGAAAACATTGTCTAGAGATGCTTCCATTAACTAAAAAGTATTTTTCTTTCTTTTTTTGTCCTATTTTCTTGGCACTATCATTTGCAGGGAAACTGCCTTACAGTGAAACCTCTGTTGTCAGTAGGGTAAGATTCAATTACAGAAATTATTTCATAAATAATTATGCTAAATAACACATTCATACGTCATCACTTCTTCATCACTACTGCTGTCGGCTTTAAGCGCATCACGTGATTGGATTTGGCAGGCTTCATTTTTTCATCCGTCCTTAAAACGATCTCCAACAGAAAATGTGCTGACTTCCTTTACTTTAGAATTCTCTCTGTAGGACAAAACCACAAGAACTGCAATACTGAGCTGATGCTTTGCTTCATGCTTTTTAGTCCATGACCAAAATCTTACATGAAGAGGAAATAATATTACCTGTGCAATAGGATCATAGAGTGTAGGAGATTTCATTCTTAGTCCACTGATCGATAAGAGTTATTGTTCGAAAGAATAAAAAAGTTCATATCAGTATTTACCTTCTGTCTGCTCTAGTGTAGGCCTATATAAAATATAATTAACGTGTAAAATGTATGGGATTAGACTTTAGAACTGTGGAAAATGAATGTGGACTCAGTATTACTCATGCATCCTTTATATAGGTAGTTTAAAATGCACACTATTATTTTGGGTCAAAATAATTATAATCATATTTAAACATATTCAGTCTGCATATTTCTAAACCTTGTGTGGAAAAAAAAAATGGCATACTCATTTAAAAATGTATTATTATTCAAACTGTGTGCAGACTACTTCAACCAGAGTTAGTGCAAGCTTAACAAACACTAAAAACCTGGATATATATATACAGATGGGAATTTCTGTGATTGCAGACGTAAGAATTCAGCATTGTTATAGAATGATAATCCCTAGTAATCATCTACAGCAATAAAAATCCTTAAGTGATGAAGAAATGATGAAGAATAGTATAAAATAGTTTATTCTATAGAATAGTTCATTAGTATACGTCTGTCTTATTTGCATGCAAACACACACACCCTTTATTTCATGTTTACACTTGATTTTTACTTTGCTTTCAGGTTTTCAGTTAAATCAAGTAGAGTCAGCGAAAGTGTAAAATGTTTATTTCTTTATACTGTGCAACAGTCACAATACAATAGTTATTCAGACAATCAAACAATAAGACAAATGAACACTGAAGTGAGACTATCTACATGGGCCTAGGTTATAACCTTAATGTTGGGGGGAGGGGATCTTCCCATGGTGCTTTAGATTTTACATTGCTGTAAAAAAAAAAAAAAAAATTATATATGCACAACAACTACAACTTAAATTCCTCTAATTCATTTAAACTTAATTGAATATATAATATTTTCTTTTGATACAATGTCAATGCCAGCTGAATATAGCAGGAATGTTTAGTAGGCCTAACTAGCCAAGAAAGGCAAACTAAAGTCTTTATCATGTTTTTTTTTAACGAAAATAAACGCTTAAAATACAAGCAACACATCTGGATTTGTTTCCAAAAAAACAAAAAAAAGTAAAAAATACATATAGAAAAGTAGATTCAGTCTATTACGCGAACTGTTTTGGATGTTCGGCAAATCCCATAGCTTAGAGCCACAATGAGGCTATCGATTCCAAATATACTCCAGCAATTGGATGAAATGTGCCACTTCCACTATGTTAAAAGTTACATGTGTAATAGTAATAATGACAATTAAATGGCTACAATGGCATGACATTGGCATGGAAAATAGCTGGGTAATCTGGAGTTGTTTTAGGTCGGGTTTGAACTCGATCACCCTGAAGAAGTAGAGGATCCGTTCAGAGATGATTTTCGCATTTTGTTGTTGCTGAAAGTAAATTGCCGATTGGGGCTTGCCATTGAGGAGCCATTGACTGGACCGTTGACTGGGTTGGAAATATGTGGAAAATGAGGATGAGTGGACTGGACGGGTGTGCTTGGACTCTGTAGTGGCGACGATGTAGATGGAGCTCCTGCTGGGCTATTGGCCTGGTCACTCGCAGAGTCACTTTCTGAGCGGTTGGCACTGCTTAAGCCGTCCTGTGGGTGAGTTATCTTCATTTTTTTGCAATTGGGACGTACTCGATATTTCAAGGGTAGCGGCCCATTCTGACAGGAGGAAAAAGGGGAAACGAGCAAAAATTTACACTTAATCAATCGCAAGGAGAAGTCATTAGCATTGTAACTATTTTTTTTTAAAAAAAGGAATCATTTGCAAAAAATTTCACAAGAATACTAAATTGCTAAATATGCCAAAAGTTCTCCTGCTTACCCTTCTCCATGTGTAAATGTAAGCAATGTCCATTAATGTGTAGTAGTCCTTTAGCGGCTCATCCTCATACATCACTTCAATCTAGGGGAAAAGGTATAGGATTTACACGTTAAGTCAAAGCTTTAATTCCCAAATTATAATAAACTGATCTAATGAATGTTTCGTTCTCAATTACAAGTCATATTTAATACAAGTACATTTTCTCAATCCAAAAATAATTTAAGTAGAAATCTGGTTACCTGGAAAGAACACGGTATGTCCATCTTACTTCGCAGAAATTTTCTCAAATGCATTACAGTCATGGCAGCAGGACACTGTAAGTACCTCTTGTTATTTACCTTCAAAAAAAAGACAGAAAAAGTAAAACCCCCATCGTATTAATGAATAATATAATAATGCTTTATAATCTATGAAAGGATATTTGTAAACAGTTCTAATCATTTATTCGCTCTACCTCATCTTTAGGCTGTTTCTCTCCCTCACTACTTTGCTGTTTGGCCCTGAAAGATTGAACAGGTAAATACTCAACAAAAGGTTCTTCATGTCTTTGAAAGAAGTTCAGAACGTATTTGTTATAGTTCCAAAAGGACATACTTGGGGTCGAAAAACTCGATTGACAGACTGATAATCTCATCATCTGTGATGATTCTTTTATCCTCATCAGCGACTTCGCCACGATCTTCATTAGAACCGTTCGCAGCTTTTTAAAATAAATGACAAAAGATTTTATTAATAAATGAAATGGAATCAATATAATGAGTTGAATCAGGGGTGTGTTCATGGATCAATCAATTAAAAAATAAATAAAAAATTATGACATTTTTCACTAGAAATTTTACTTAATGTTAGACAAAGGGTAAAGACACAGGCTTCAAAGATTTACCATCTACTGATGGGTGTTCTGCATAGAAATCTCTTCTTCGCTTCATTTCATCTGCAAAGACAAACAGTTTACTCAGGATCAAACAAGAACACCAGCATTTGGAAAATAGCGGACACCATGTGCATTGTGAATTCCTACACGTTTATGGTTATATGCACAGGCAGGGTGTAATAAGCCACTTACTTTTGAAAAGACCTGGGACCAGCTTATACACGATGTCCTGCAGAGTTTTGTCAGACCTGAGACAGTAAAAAGGTACATCCTTAGAGGAACTTATGCTTTGAAGAAAAAAAAAGACCCAGCAACCGTCATGCAAAAAAGGACCCCATCATGGCGGCATGTCATGAATGGAACAAATTAAATGAACGCCATGTCGATTAAATAAAAGATGCAATATTAAGTCTTATCAATGGATATATTACTTGTATGACATTTAATACACAAACATTTGTAATTATTACCTTATATTGAGAAGAGGCTTTGTTTTGTGCACTTGGACATCACATATGGGACAGTATTTACTGGTTGCCAGGTAGCGGACAATGCACATTTTGCAAACTAGGGCAGACAGACATGGCAGGTTAGGAAAAAATAAATAAATAAAATGCAGCCCATTTATGCAGCTGACAGGTAGAGTAATGCCCGAGTGATGAAGACTTGGTACTCACACGAATGCAAGCATTCGATGATTGTGGTTGCGTCAATGAAATATCCACCGCATAATACACACATCAAATGTGGATTGAGCTCTGTGATCTTGATCCTTGTTGTGCGATGCATCGTCATGGAAGGGAAAGGGCCTAAAGAGAAATGAACATGTGTGAAACCATTGTGGCTTGGCAGAGGAGGAAGGCTGAATGACGGCCAACAAAAATGCATTATGTTCCAAACGGTAAGTCCTAACGTTTATTGTACTAGGCTTTAATTAGAACATGTTGGAAAATGATTCATAATCTTAAAAAAAAAAAAAAAAAAAAAAAAAAAGCTCCTATTCATACACTTGCTATTAATAATAATAATAAGCAGCCAGTTCACAAAGTTCAGCAGACCAGCATACATTTTTTTTACCATGGCAATCAAGCAAATCTCATCAAATCAATCCAGTCCAGCAATCCTTTGGCAAAAAAAAAAAAGGCCAGAGCCCAAAATATCAAAATATGAAGCTTTTTATGATCTGAATAACAAAATCACTGGTCAGGTTGAAACAGCTAGAAACATAAAAAATTCACTTAAAACCATGCAAAATCGTGACCATGTTTAAAATACTTGATACTAACCATATCTGAATGCACAATATTTTCTAGAAATACCTCCTGGGGGTGTTTTTTAAATATAATAAAATATAGATTGTTCAATATTTGATTAGCAGGTCACATCATGAGGTCCATCAAGGACCTGATAAACCCATATATATAACCAAAATCAATAGAGCAGAGGGAGAGCTACAGTATATGCATCCTTGATCATTTCCAGACCAATGTTTTGTGGTTAAAAGCTTAATGTTTTGGGCTCATTGCGTAAGAGATTGCATGCAATTTCGTCTTCTTTTATAAAACCATACATAAGAATAATTATCTGTTTAAAATCTACTGCCTCCGACATGGCTCCGTTTGCGACCCCCGGCATTTCAGCAGCATGCAAAGCCCCTTGTCCCCCCCCCCTAATTCTATTATATTAAATAAAATAAAAAAATACACGATTTCTGAAACCGCGCACGGAAACGCTTCTTGTTTCTATAGCAACTCCGCTCTCGTCCAAGTGGCTCCCATATTCAAAAGGTGTGGATTAAAACGTGCCCAGCACGTGCACGCGCGTGTTTTTAAAACATACACCAAATGCATCTTTTTCCTGAAATGTTTTCACAATGTGTGCACGCAGTTGCGTCGTTCACAGACTTAGTAATGCTTTCAAACGCCAATCTATTGACATTTTAACGCATTTAGCCATTGCAGCGTTTAATAATGGGGTTATAGTCAAATCTAATGGAAAGAATGTAAACCGACTTCATGAGAAGTCAGATGTAAACGCTAAACTGTCGTGCTTCATCTAAGAATCAAATTATCTCTTTTAATATTTTTGACTATGTACTGATGAATAACTGATGAGCAACATTTCACTGTGCGATTATCAACAATAATTGAATAAAGCATCCCTATGATTCTCAGCTCAGTTCCTCTGATTTCTGACTCTCAGACATGCAAACCGCCCTGAGAAATTCCGTTTCAGTTTGTGGTTAAAATATTGACGGGTGTTCAATGAAAAAAAAAAAAAAAAGAGTGGAGACAGTGCACAGACTTTTGCATACTCATTAACTTACAAGCTACATAGGCATGAAGGATACATTAGTGCAGATCGAGTGCACACTGTAGGGGTATGTTATTGCAAAACCCACGCAACAATTTGCCCCCCAAAACAGACAAGTCCAAAGGTCAAGAAGATTATTCAGATTATTGCAATGCAATCCCATATTGTGTGGCTTTAAAGCGTCCTACGGCTCCATTTCCCGCAATTCAACCAATATTCAGTGATACAGTATGTAGAAATATGCATGGTTGTTTCAACTATATGTTCATCATGGATCAAGCAGTCCTTAGAAGAGAAACTTCCCTTAATATCTATTTACTGCAAACATGTATACAACTGCCATATGCTTCAGATAAATAATCGGGCAAACAATGCATGAATTATTTCAGACAAGATGTCCATCTTTAACATACAGGTTCCTCTGCAGTCATAATCAAATAACTCCACTGATCCACAAGAACCACAGCCACACATACAGTCCCCATACCGGTCCATTATAACCTACAGCATGCGAGAAATGTGTAAGCAGAAATATGACCCATAATAAACAGCAGAGCTAGGAAACACACTTATAGACAAGAACAATGCATAGAACAAGACGAGTACTTCTACAAAGATTCTCAAAAGCTAAGCTTTATTTTATTTAAAGCATGTTGAGACAGCTAGGGAAGCCCTGCCCTGCGTCCTAAACAATTATATCATGCAACTTGAGCACACTATGATGCCTGACGCATGCAACTAATCATTGAAGTTCATATATATATTTTTAAAGGTTTGGTTTGACATCTCACATAACATACCGGTGGTCGACACGTTTTTAAAGCAGTTTTCAATGCTGCATGACAATAATCCGATGATACACGACCTGCAGAATGTAAACTGTTCTGTGTGTTTTATTGGGGGTTCTTTATAAAAACGTGTGCACGGTAGACTTTCGCCAGACCAAAACAAACCAGCACTTTTACGCACGAAAGCGCCACTTTTTACGCAGGTCTTTCGTGACAAAAAGAAGACAAAACTCAGCTTATTGATTACTGATTGTACTCCAGCTTCAGGCCTAGACATGACAGTATGCACCTCTGGCAAATACTAAATGTCAAGAAATGAGTATTAAAAAAATCTAACCGTGCATCTCGTGACCATGTGCAACTTTTTTTAATTTTTGTATTTATTTATTTATTTATTTTTGCTGCTGCTGCTGCTGCTACATAAGTCGTAACCTGCATTTCTGATGGCCGAAAATAAACAGTCATACAGACGTGACTATTCATCACATGCCCTTTGCGCAAACAAGACACGTGTATTTGTGGATGCAAGTCATCGTAGCGTGTTTTCCCAAACACGCAGCCTCAAAACGCGTCCACTGACAAACTGAGTAACGTGTTTGTTTGTTTTATTGATGTGTTTCAGGACACAGTAGGATGCGTGTGAAAGTTGCACGATCAATATTTACAATAAATGTAAGAAAAAAACGGGCTATCATTACAAGTTTGTGAACGTATTGATTTTTTTTTTTTAATATATATAAAATCCGGAACATTTAGAGACGCGAAACTATAGAATTTTTTTGGGATGGAAATTATTTCTACAGACACACAAAACCGAGTGTGGATGTGTGCATGCTTGGGTCAAAAAGCATTATGCACATAAAAAAAATACTACTCAAAGACCCTCAATCTGAACCTCGCTGAAAGCAATATACAAGTCAGACCAATCTGCGTGTAACCGATTAGACACAAGAACATCTAAAAGCAACTCAAAACTATTAAGAACATTTATTTAATTGTGCAACCTTGACAAAGACGTGTTGTTGCATCGTTCACATCTTGCAATTTAATCCAGATAAATAAGATGACATGCATTTATATGACCCCGCGACATCCGAATCTGCACCGCCAATTAACCGAGCATGTGAACTTAAGTTGAAAAGGTGGATAGAATTGGACATTTGCAACAACAGATCTACATTTTTGGGTTCCCAGCCTGTTAGAGAATGCATATCTATAAAATCGAGAATCTGCACGTTCATGGAGTGAGCGAAATATCATTTTGAGTACGGGCTCGCGCGAACATTTGACTCCACGCGCTTGCGAGCGCGAGACCGCGGCTTCGTTTCATTCGAATCCTAAATAGTAAATTCGAGCAGAAACCTCCGGCAACACGGTCAATCAGCACATCACATCCTCTTTAACAAGATATAATCCCAGAACGGCAGGAATATAATATGGCGTGTTGGAGAAGAACTAAAAACCGAAGCTCGTGCGTGGACAGAGTTGGCCGCGCGAGCTCGAGCCCTTCTGTCTGTCAGCGCCTGCATCCAGTAAGAAAAAAAACGCGGATCCATTTTACGATCGCGGAAAAAAAACCGGTACATTTTACGCAAAACAGTCGGTCGGAAAAAAACCCATTGGTAAGAACCGATCCCGGAGAAGACGTACCTGTAGGAGACCGGGTTGAATCCTCAAGAGCGGAGTTGAGACAATGAAAAGTTGCGAGTCGATCAGCAGAAAGCGAGCGCGAGCCAAGCGGCCATTTTGAAAAAGAGCTGCAGACGCTGTCAATTGCAATCAGACTCGTCGCTACGGCGCATTTTAGTAGCGGAGAGAAAAAAAAACGCTCCTTCCGGGTATCGGGTGCGAACAACGGCGCTTAGATTAGATTTAATTCCGCGTAGGAGTGCAGGGGGAAAAAACGCCCTTTCTCTCAGCCAAGGTCCTCGAATCGCGTCTTTGTACAGCGCAGTGCTGATGGCTCGCTGGAAAACTGACACCGTCCCCCCAAAATGGCTTGCGGTTCGACCGCCCCGTGCGGTCACGTGACTCGGTTGCTTAAGGGCGGCCTGGGAATTAGAGCTTAACACGGGTCGGTGCGTTCTCTCACCGAGGATACATCAGAAATGAAATTCGGTACAGGCTTTGAAAGAAAAAAAAAAATACAAGAAGACACCAGTTATAGGTGTGAACTCAATATGTCTGCACCATTTCATTCAGCCTCTAAATCGGTTTAGGATGCAACCCCTCGTCTCAATTGACATTATATTGCGTCTGTTTGTTCATAAAGAGTGAAGAAGATTGTAAGAAAAAGCCGAACATTTGTGTGCATCGTTTTCTAGGCCTGTTAGAAAGAAAAAAACCTAGGGAGCAACCCAGCAACAATCCAATCCAATGCACGCACACACCCGCTAAATAAATACTCCTCTTCTTTATATTGTGTGAACGATTAAAATGCGAATATGTAACCAACAGAATGAGAGTTCACGCCGAACCGATTTTCTTACATTCAATTCTTCTTCACATTAGTTCCAGATAACACGTTCATGATTCCTTTATTGCTACACAACGCGTGTTTGGTGGTCACGGAGGTCTGTGTAGCCCAACAACAAACTGCCCACCCCCCAAAAAAATAGCGTATCATTAAAGTGCAAGAAATGAGCATGAGCACGAGAGTATTTATTAGGAGCGCGTGCAGTCTTTTGCAAGAGCATAACATACAGATGCACTGAATCCAGTAGCAGTAAACAAAAAAAAAGTGATTATACATGAATGCAATCAGAGTTCATAGTGTTGAAGTATACTGCAAACATTACAAAAGGTCATGCTATACACATCAAATACAAACCTATTTTACAGTAGATTATATAATATAGTTCTTTTTCGGGTTTTTATTTATTTATTTTTATAACAATGTATAATTAGTTTTGGTTATGGGGAAAGATCTTGCGGTACATGTTTATAGAACAGAAGGAACAGTGGCGTGTCGGATTCCAATGTACTCAATATTACTATTAAAGCACGCGCGCGCGCACACACACACACACACACACACACACACACACACACACACACACACTCTTTAATGCAGAAGTAATATTGTCCATAGTTGAAATCTGATGAAGGAAGATCTGCTAAAGTAACTATGGCACGCCATAATTTGCTGTATTCCCGGCCTTTAAAACGCCTCCTCCAGTTTTTTATCCACAATAAATAGGGACACATACACATGAGATTTTATTTGTTATTTTATTGTGTTGTAACGTACAAAAAAACATCCCACATGATCATGATCAGGTAAAAGGTGTTCCTATACAGATCTGATGGACTGACTGGGAGAGTCACAGCTGGGTTGCTCTCTCCAGACTCTTCGCTGCATCCTTCATCTTACCCAGTAAATCCTGAAAAGGGTTCATAAACAACTGTTGTTAATCCATGTTGGCAATAATACAATCATCTCCTAACTATCATTACACACATTTATTTTTGTTCTCCTCCAGAAGAAAAAAAAAAGCGGTGCATGACATCACCGACTTGACATTCTGCAAATTCACTGAAGTGGCCTTCTTTCTTTGCTCTTTATTGTGTTGATATAATGCTCTTGGGTTGGAAATGGTATAGAAAATTCCCTTAAGCACGGGTACCCGGATGCACTGGAATAGCAAATCTTCCAAATAAATACTACAGGTCAAATTTTTGATCGAATTTATTTCAAATGCTCAAAATCAGGACAAATAAATGAACACGAAAAAAAAACAACAACAACAACAACAACAACAACAACCTGAATTCATAAATCGAAGAAGCTCTGGGAAACTAATGTGGTTCAAATGTTCCAGATAATCGAATGTTTGTTTTTGCGTGATTAATTTGCGTAATGAACAGATGTGCACGTGTAAACCGCACACTTTTTTTTCTTTAATGTTGCAAATTATCATTTAATAGCATTATAAAGTCAATCCAGAACGCACGTGACAAAAAAAATAAAAAATCAGCCATTATTAAAGACTTTGATCCAGATGTTTCGCGCGCTGATTTTTTTTTTTTTACATTTGTGTCACATAACCACAAGTCGGCAAAAAAAAAATAAATAAAAAAAAATTAGAATTTCTGTCAAACGGCAATACAGGATAATGTGTTATTTACTGATATCACATGCATTTTCAGTCTTTAGCTCAGATTAATGCTAAGACTTTATTTCACCTTCATATTAACTTATAACAAGTAATGACTAAATCCTCCTGTGTGAAGTAAACTATCAGATGATTAGGATGATGCTATAGTAAGATAAATATAGTACACAAAAAAACATTTAACAGAATTTATGGCTGTTTCCAATTTTTCATTATCCCTACCCCAAAATATGCTTAAAAGGCTTGAGGAACAAGATTAGCCTAAAACTGGGGTCGTGTTAAATAACAAATGAACTACAATAAAATAAATAGTATGTTTTTTTCCACTCAACTACTTTTAAAATGGGGCATGAGAGAATGCATGAACAGTGATTTATAATGAAAGTGCGGGGTCATCATCATCATCATCATCATCATCATCATCATCATCATTCTACAGCTGCATGTATGAGACCTAAACAAATTACTGAGATGTGTGAAAACAGCTTTTTTTTTCAACTGAAATAGAAAGGATTCAGTGTAAATACAAAGGGAGCCTTAAGATTTAAAACAACCTGCCTTATATCCCGCTCGATAGATAGATAGATAGATAGATAGATAGATAGATAGATAGATAGATAGATAGATAGATAGATAGACAGACAGACAGACAGTACTTTGCTTTCAAATCTTTCTTAAATCCATTTCTAGTAAGCTGATTGGATAATTGTTAATAAATAAATCATACTAATGCATTGCACATGCTTGAAATATTTAACATGGTTTGGTATTAAAATAAATAAAAAAAATACCTGAAGTTGCTCCAAGGTGCAGCTAAAATTTAGTTCCGAAGATCCTACGTTATTTTCACCATTCTGAAACATGTCAAGCAAAGTCAATAAAACAGATGAAGGACCAATTCGTTCTCATGCACTTGTGACCAGAAAGTCACGGGTTTAAATCTCAGAACACCATCGTTAATACTTCCCTGTCAGATATTTGCTTAAACTTATTCTGCTTTGGATTCGAACCTACACGTATGTCAAAGTACTCTTTCTTAATATGACAGCAAGTGGCACATACCTCAGTTTTTAAAGAAAGCAGATATGATGGCTGATTGACCTTATGCACGTGGCTGTTCTATAAATAAATAAAAAACAAATACAGCAATAAATAGCATTCAGATACAGACAGACTGACAGACAGACAGACAGACAGACAGACAGACAGACAGACAGACAGACAAATCTTTACTGTCATTGCATTGTACAGATACACAGCAACGAAATGCAGTTTGGCATCTACCAGAAGTGCAAAAAATAGCAATCGTGCAAATATACTTGTTCAGTACAAGTTGTTTCCTGTCAGTATAAACCAGACACTGTACCTTTATACAGTAATCTATGCGCCAAGAAACATCTGTTATGTGAGGAGGGCACCTATCGATGCTGAAACACAGGCAAAGAACATATTAGACAGAATGACTCGCTTTATTTGTAGCTACTGTGCACATCTACAGAGCAAAAGTTTTCAACACATGCTACATATAACCTATAAACGAATATAACCGTATCTGGAACTTTGTTAATAACAGGCTACAGCTTGTCATGAGGTACCTGTTGTATATGAACAGTAATCGTATTAACAGTCCGAATTATAATGTCATAGCAGACCAGACCACTGTATAAACACGTATACAGTTAAACGATGGTGACTTACCTCGACAACACTTTTTCCAGGCTAGGTTTGCTTTTCTAAATGTGAAACGAAAAGCACAGGTTATGAAAGTTTGTTTACCGGTCGCACAGCACACTTTAGAGGAGGTCATCACCTGATAGCGGATGTAAAACGCGTCCACTCTCTCGCTGTCGAATTTGAGGTCTTCAAGGCATGAGCTGTAAGAACGAATGTCCACTTTATTTACCTTACACACCTAAAAAGAACAGAAGAAAAACCTAGAAACACAAAAATAACACATAGCTTACCATAGGGTCGACTTGTCTGCATTTTGTTTTACTCCTTCCAGTATGAACGTTGTTGCTGCAATATGACAGTGTTTCAGGAGAGCCTGATCTAGGTTCTTCAGTTCTGGGTAATCTAAAGAAAACAGAGGTCGAGATGGCATTTATATGTATATGCATGTGAGATGTTGGAGCACATGTATTGGAGCTAAGCCACAAGATATGGATCTTTGATATAGGGTCATCCATGTCCTGCACAATTTCAATGCTCTGACACACCTGGTTTCACTAATGTGTTTATTTACAGAGATCATAGATTAGAGAAGGCATGCATCAAAGGAAACACATTAAACTGTGCATGACATAGGAGTCCTCCAGGCAAGACAAGGGGTGGGAACCTGTGGTTAGAGCATTCAAATGAAAGCAGATATTCAATAATCTAAGTGGTGAAGCCCCTGGATGTCTCTCACTTGGCTGCACGGTTGTAAGGAATGCTTTTGTGCTGCATGAATAGGCTACAAGGCACAGGCTACATGTTAGCATGCTAGCACACACAATCGCACGGAAGGCTGGAAGAAGGGAGGTAAAGCGAGATGCAGAAGGTTCACACTGACATTATATTCCAGATGTTTTTAGCACTGGGCTGATTGCGTATATCACATTAAAACAGGCACCAGATCACGAGAATATGCGTCTTTTTGCTGCACAAGTTCCCCGAGTACAAAGAGGCAAAATCGGCGGGTTTTACCGAAAACGCTGGCAGTCGGAAAGGACAGCAGACTGTCAAAAGCCGCTTCGGTGAAGACGGTGAACGATTTTAAGTCCAAGTAAGCGGGATCGGAGAGGACTTGAAGCCCTTTTACTACCGAATCTGACAACTCCATTTTGTTGCCGAGACGCAAAGCGGCGCCTCCTGGTCACGTGACCCGGTCAGCTGATCTCAAGGCAGGTTCCGTGTTATTCTGCGGATGTAAAAAAAAAAATATATATTTTTTTTAAAAAGGGATAAAACAAAATAAATAAATAAATCAAACACCAAGTTTTTACATATATTCGACTTTTTATGTTGTTTTCTCACATACAAATCCACCTAATAATGTTTTAGTTACTTCATCTGCAGTTGAAGCCTAACAGTAAATCCCACATGTGGCTCTTCATCAGATACATTACAGCCTGAATGTGCAATATGGCATGTATTACAGCAGTCTGCAATCTACCAGGTCAATAGATATTACATGCAAAAACATCCTGTGTGTCTTTCGCATTCACTGATAAAATCACCTAAAGGTTCTTATCAGTTCAAATCCCTGCTTCAGCTCTTCACTTTTCACTTTTCCTTCCTTTAACACCTGCTTCAGCTATAATTGGTTCATAACCAGCCTTCTCTGTGCTGATGTTGTTGGGTTTGAAAAGAGAAAACACTGAAATATGTACAGTATGCATGCAGTCTTAATACTGCAAATGATATACTTGTGTGTGTGTGGGGGGGGGGGGGGGGGGGGTTTTGCTTCAGCTCTTCACTTTTCACTTTTCCTTCCTTTAACACCTGCTTCAGCTATAATTAGTTCATAACCAGCCTTTTCTGTGCTGATGTTGTTGGGTTTGAAAAGGGAAAACACTGAAATATGTACAGTATGCATGCAGTCTTAATACTGCAAATGATATACTTGTGTGTGTGTGTGTGTGTGTGTGTGTGTGTGTGTGTGTGTGTGTGTGTGTGTGTGTGTGTGTGATTCATATCCTTTCACAATCTCATTAAAAACAAAAAACACACCTTCCTGAGTTTACCTCCTAAACAGTTTTGTATTTGATATATCAGTCTGCTGTACCACAAAATAATATTTTATATCCAGATGTTGTTTTATGACTTTTGATGGAATATTTCAATGGACTCAGTGTTTAGTTCTTATTTATCCATGCTGGATGATGTACTTACATACATGCCATTTCTGTACTTTTTTTTGCAAAAATATGAATAAATAAAACATGAATATTGCTGCTCAAGACAAGAATACAGTAAGATTTTTCTTTCACATTTTTACTTCAAATACCTGCTCAAGTAACTTGAATGATGTATGCATGTCCATTCTCTTCGGCATATATCTGTTTAAGGAGAGATTTTTGTTATTACAGAATAACAAAATGTATGCATCAACTCTCACGAGAACCTACGGTTGTGATGTATGATTGTGAAGGCAATGTATGTATTCACTGTATTATGAAGCAAGATGATGCACCTTACAAGGCAGTAAAAGTGTCCCAAAATAAAACAACTATACTGATAAAGTACATATAATTTAAGTACATATAAATTAAATCATGTGTTACTGTCCGGCAGGTGATTAATGGTGTTTCATCTTCTTTGTTGGTTAAAAAAATCACTTTAAACTTCCAATTCCTCCATTTTTTTTATATACAAGGAAGCCCAATGTAAAGGTTTCTCTATATGACCAACTAAAGAACATTTAAGGTTCTTTTTTTTTTTTTTGAGAGTTCCTGGTTCTGGAGTATCTTCTCGTGTGCATTTCCTGCTCCTAATAAATGCACTTTAACTGGGTAGGAAATGTTATTATAGCTAATTGGTTGAATTGGGCCTTATATTCTGAGCATTAAAAACCTTCAAATGTGCAAAACAGGGGGGATTTCAGGGCCGGGGTTGGGAAACTTCTCGAGTTTACGAGTCTGGGGTCATTTTTTGTCAACCTGTTTCACACCTTCCAGTGTTAATCATTGCACCAACAACCTTAAAAACCAAGAATCTTTGACCTAACAAAGTCAACACTATTAAAAAGCCCAGCATTGGAGTAAGTGGGGGTTCATTTTAAAACAGCACGCAGACGAACAGCCAGAAAATCTCCACGCGTAAATGCGCCCGAGGAAAGGCTTTTACAATTTCTATGGTAATTTGTTGTCCTAATTTGGACTACACTATTCACAGAGTGTCTCTGGTAATGAAGTGACATTTGCTGGTTGAATTGCCTCTGTCAGAGGGACTTCATATATTATTTTATGGTTCACAAATATGGTTCAATAAACGAATATTTTCTGATTCTTCTTGCCCAAAGGATTCCTAATTTCAGTCGCAGAACCAGCCACGACTTCTACAACTCTTCCTAATTACCCCAAATGAAGTTTTCTTCTCCGCAAGACAATTTTATCCTTTTGTAAGGACCACGAGTCAGTCTCTGTCCTGAGTTATTTTGCATTGCGCAGTTTTTGATTTTCGCAGATGAACACCCCTTATTAATATACTCTATTTATTACCATAGTGCTTTACAATCGTACGCAGCCTGATTTACTTTTACTCATTGAATCACTTTATCTTGGTCAGTGGTCAGGGTGGCTGGAGATGCAGAGTCTATCTTACAGATAGTCCTGGGGATATTGGACTTCAGGGGGGAATACACACAGCATTATAGCAATTTGCATTGAACTCATTTATCCGCTGAATGATGATGTTCTGTGGAGGTTGCGGCATTCAGTGCGCACTGTGCGCAATATGCATTTTACTATTTTGTAAATGCAGTACAACTGCGTTGTGTGTAAAGAATAATCACGGTACAATCAGCGTCAGTTCTTTTATTCTGTCTCACTGAATTTTTTTTATTTACTATTAACCTATCTAACATATGATGTAAAGCTGATTTAAAAAACATTTTGGAATCAATTTTTAATACAAATTATATATGTATATGTATATATGAACACATTTTTTTAATTATTTGTTTTTAGGGTTTTTTTATTTTTTTTTTATTTACAGTTATACTGTATTGGGGGTCCGAAAACCAGTCAGTATCTGGTATGACCACCATTTGCCTCACGCATCTAGCCCTGTACAGTGATAACTGGGATGAAATGAACACCTCTACAAAGTACCAGACGCTATCGAATGTGAGCATTTGCCCCCTCAATTATTATACATTAAATAATATTTTGCAAGTAAGTATGATTTTGGATACCCGGACTTTTTTTGTTCCATACAAGCACTGTAGCTTCCATGCTTCTATTTTCCCATTTACTAACATTATTTCTCAGGCCTTACTGAAGTAATGGGAGATCCTTTTTTCTAGTAAATATGCCAACTTCAGATCTCAGGCCTTCTGTCAGCATCCAAACATTTGTTAACTTTTGCTAGCTACAATGTTTCATGCTCTCGCAGTATGCAGTCTTCTCAGTTATTTCAAGCGGTTCTCTCTGTGACCCCGGTGGTCTGTAAAGCCTCTCTAGTGTTCAGGCAGTTTTATATTTATTAGTTTGTTTCGTTTTGTTACACTTATGAGAAAATACCAACCCATCTTTTTCAATCGTGTTTTCTTTTATCTATTGGCCTATTAACTGGCTATGTCAATTCGGTTTTCATAATTATACTGAACAAAATTATAAACACAACACTTTATTTTGCCCCCATTTTTATTATCTGAACTTAAAGACCTTTTCTATGTACACAAAAGACCTATTTCTCTCAAATCTGTCTAAATCTGTGTTAGTGGGCACTTCTCCTTTGCCGAGATCATCCATCCATATTTACAGGTGTGGCAGATCAAGATACAGATGTGTCTCAGGCTGGCCACAATAAAATGCTATTCTAATATGTGCAGTTTTATAGGGGGGTCCGAAAACCAGTCAGTATCTGGTGTGACCACCATTTGCCTCACGTATTTAGCCCTGAAAAGTGAAAACTCGGATTTATCTGTGAAATGAACAGAATGTGAGCATTCGCCCGTTCAAGGCGTTACGACGACGAACACCAGTCAGGTCGAGACCCCGATGAGGACGATGAGCATGCTGATGAGCTTCCCTGAGACGCTTTCTGCCAGTTTAAACAGAAAATCTTTGGTTATGCAAACCGATTGTTGCAGCAGGTGTCTGGGGGGATGTTCTCAGACAATCTTCGAGGTAAAGATGCTGGATGTGGAGGTCCTGGGCTGGTGGGGTTACACGTAGTCTGCGGTTGTGAGGCCGGTTGGATGTTCTCTGAAACGCATTTGGAGATGGCTTATGTTAAAGAAATGAACGTTTCATTCACAAGCAACAGCTCTGATGGACATTCCTGCAGTCAGCATTCCAAGTGCACGCTCCCTTTAAACTTGCGACATCCGTGGCATCGTGCTGCACATTTCGAGTGGCATTTTATTGTGGCAGCCTGAAGCACATCTGTACAATAATCATGCTGTCTAATCAGCATCTTGATCTGCCTCATCTGTGTGGTGGATGGATGGTCCCAGCAAAGGAGAAGTGCTCACCAACACAGATGAAGACATATTTGAGAAAAATAGGCCTTTTGTGTACAAAGTCTTATATCTTTGAGTTCAGCTCATGACAAATGATGGCAAAAACAAATAATCATTTTGTTTAGTATATCCAACGCTAACTCTGATTCAATCAGCATTTGAATTCATTCTGTAAATGAAAGGTTTTAAATAAAGGAGTACGTTTCCATAATATATTTCACATTGAATAATGAGAATAAGTTCAGTAAATAATTCTGTACTGTGGGTTGTCTGTGGCTGTACACTTTTTAAATAGTGGACAAGTCTGCAAAATGTTTAAAAGCTCCTGATTTCAAGAGTCCTATAGTCTTCGCATTTATCTTTTTGTGATGATCTCTACAATAGTGTCTTCGATTATACTAACATGATAGCATTACAGTCTAGTCCTTTATCTTTTTGATATAGGTTTGTTTGGCGCAAGACAGAAGTTCAGCAACGTGAACCAATAGAAGCTTTTTAGTGGATCTGAATTGTTTTATGATTAACAACACATTCCATAACAAGCATTTTAACTTGTCTGTTCTTTGGCACAGTGAGTTCTGTTCACACTTTTATGTATTTAATATGCTGTTTTCACACAGTCTCGCGTCATTTCGTGATATAGTAACGAACTTCAGTCTTTTGAATGGTGTTCATGCAACCGAATTTACTTCTTTCTTTGTGTGTGTGTGTGTGTGTGTGTGTGTGTGTGTGTGTGTGTGTGTGTGTGTGTGTGTGTGTGTGTGTGTGGTGTGTCTAATTAACACAGACTCCTTATTTAACCGGAAAATATATTTATTGTATTTTGACTGGAAAGAACCACTGACGATGGTTTAAATATCGAGTAGTTTCCCGAAAATAATCTAATAAAAAGAGAATAAAATCTCCTGCTTATATGTTGAGTAATAGTGATTTAAAATTTTAAAATCCATTAAAAAAACAATACAGAGTCTGTGGTATTCAGTGGCAAAAAGAAACTTTGGCGGAGAAAAATACCTCCAATTGAAATACATCACATAGAAAATTGTTCTCAGTGACACGTAAAAAAGGAAATTCGTGTCCACGAACACGAATCAGTAGATGACTCGAGAAGGGACCTGCTGGATAATTCGTTATTATGCGCAATGTAGTGCTTTTCTTGATCTAACTCACCAAAAGGTGTTAATTAGCTGTTTAGTTGGATCAAGTGTATGGAAGCAGGGTTATGGAGCCAGTGCCCTAAACGCATTAAACCAAGAAAGCGTGAAGCAGGGGTGCTGAGAGTGCTGCAGAAACTACAACAGCTAAAATAATAGAAATATACATATATAAACAAAAAGGCTAAAAAATATTTTATTGAGTTGTTTTGAGTTCAGCAATTGTCAAACGATAATTGTTTTTTTTTTTGCAAATGAACAACACGTCTGCACTTTCTGGCTGTAAACACTCTTTCTATAAATGTTACATAAATGTTTGCCAACAGACAATCTAAATATATATATATATA
>MU551707.1:4498931-4507349 GCA_024362625.1 Silurus asotus
TTTGTGTATCTTGTATTAAAGCAGTTAAAATTTGATGTTGAGATTTTAATTGGAAGTGATGAGGATGGATAGGATTACAAATGAGTTTGTTAGAGAGACCACGCACATTTCCGGGACCAAGTGAGAGAGGCCCAATTGAGATGGTTTGGACATGTGCAGAGGGGGGACATGGGGTATATTGGTAGACACGGGGTATAATGGGAGCAGTCGAAAGAAGATGAAGAAGTAATAAAGCAGTGAAGATTTGGTGCTTTGACTAAAATTTTCTTTAGAAGTTGCAGAAGCGGAAGGTCCCCTTGTCAGTGCTCAGACCATACGCCACACATTGCAACAAGTTGTTTAGCATGGCCGTCGTCTCAAAAGAAAGCCTCTTCTAAAGCTGACTTGCAAGGAAGCCCACAAACAGTTTGCCTGTCTGAGAGCAAGAATTACTGAAGCCATGTCCTGTGGTCTGATGAGATTAAGATAAACTTGTTTGGCTCAGCTGGTGTCCAGCATGCGTGGCAACGCCCTTTTGAAAAGAACCAAAAAAATTGTATTGCCTACAGTCAAGCATGGTGGTGGTAGCATCATGGTCTGGGGCTGCATGAGTGCTGTTGGTACTGGGAATCTGTGGTACATTGGGGGGAAACATGGATTTCAACATGTAGTGTGACAATCAGAAGCAGCACATGATGCCCTCCCTTCAGAAACTGGGCCAAACGGCAGGACCCCAAACCCACCAACAAGATGACAACTGACTTGCTGAAGAAGGTGATTGGCAAGTATGTCTCCAGACCTGTTTTTACGGTCCTGTCAGGCAGACAAAAACATGAACATGGTGAATAGGACATGTGGATTTGCATGGTTACATGACATACAGCTGTTATTATTGAGGGGATAGTTACTTTTTGTTATTTTTCTATAGTATTGCACCTTGAGAAAAAATACTAAAATGTTGATACTGTGTGTGTGTGTGTGTGTGTGTGTTCCTTCCCCCACCCAGTCCATAATCCCTGTATACTAGGGGCTTTCCCTCTGAACGACTACCTGCCCCAAAGCCTCAGGTGTTTCAAACTTGCTTGGTTTTCAAATGCTTAGTCCTAATTCTTAGTAGACAGTCACAATAGCTCTTTATTATAATCTATAGTGCACCGTAAACTTTACTTCTATGAATCAGTTGTGTGACTTTGTGTGACTTTGCATGTTGTACAATGTTTTCATCTCAAACTTATTGCTATGTGCAATGTTTATACACACACACACACACACACACTCACACGCAAAAAATTTACATATGTATGTATATGTAATATGTAATATATGTAATATACAATAGTACATGTTATGTTTTATTGTATGTGATATGTTTTATATTATATGTTATATGATTTACGTTATGTTTGAAAACGTGCCTAAATTGTCTTTTTATAAATGCACTTTGTGTGTTTAAATGTTTAAATTCACCAGTTATTTGTTTAATTTATCGATATTTAAAGTGTTTATGTAAATGTATATTACTGAGAAGTAGGTCTGATTTTAATGCTTATTACAATTATCCTGATTCATTTAAAGACTGTAGACTATTCCTGGCTGCACCATGTACCCACATTATTATCACTGTGAAAAGTTCACTCTTTAGATTTTTCTAAACACTGTGTAGCCAAAAGTATGTGGACACACGCTGATCACACACATATTCACGAAGTTTTGAGAATATTTTTGGTTGTGTTTTGGTGCATTAACACTATGGATTTGTGTCCCCTCATCATGTGAGCATTAGCCAGGTCAGGCACTGACGTTTGGTAAAATGAACTAGCACAAGCTCAGCATTTATCCCAAAAGAAATGTATCCTCAACGTGTTCAGTGGGGTGTAGTTCAGGGATCTGTCCTCGAGTTCTTCCACACACAAAAAAACCCTCTTTGTAGATCTTGCATTATGCACAGGGTCATCATGGTCAGGTTACTTTTGGGCATATTGGGTATTAAAGCCATAGGATACGCCTGAAGTAGACTAAAACAGTGTTTGGATAAGCGGATCAGAAAAAGGAATAAATAGCACTGAAGAAAAAAAATATCATGACCACAATCTCATTTTGGATTACGAAATCTTTCATTCTTTAAAAACAATCCTAATTCACTTCATTACTGAATTGGACTAACCCAGATTATCCGAGTCCTGTCTTCTGCATTTCAGCAATTGATCTTTTCCCTTGCCTGCATGCATACGTTTTCCTCCTCGTCCTTCTCTTCAGTCTTTTTCTCTTTGTCTGTCCATGTCAGAGGTCAGGAAGTGATGAATCCTAGTCCCCGTGGCAACAGGCAGCACGTGGACCGAGAGGGTATAAGCAGATGCCTGACCCATAGTAATGTGCATTGATAGAGGAATCAATGAGATATTGATCCACATCCTGGCATTCTGTCTGAGAGTAAGAGAGGGAGCTGAAAGCGTTTGCATTAATAAAATGAAGAAAAAGAAGAAGAAGAAGAAGAAGAAGAGGAAGAAAAAGAGATGACAGCAAAAAGTGAAACCATAAATCGCCACAAAAGATGGAGTAGAAAAGGTAAGCAATGATAATACTAATAATAATCAAACAGAAAACAGAATTTCACTTTGTTTTCATTTATGTTCCAATATAAATTAAACACCTCTGGATAATAATAATAATAATAATAATAATAATAATAATAATAATATTAATAATAATAATAAATAATAATAATAATAATAATTAAAGTGGTTTATATGAAATAACCGAGGAGGAGGAGGAGGAGGAGGAGGAGGAAGATGAAGAAGGGGAGCTAGAGCAGAAGAAAAAAAAATCAATTTTCCCGAAAGTGCACTGCCTAATGGTGATCTGGAGAAGTTCACATTTTTCTCCTAATTGACTCTCCGAGAACATGGAGTTCAGTGTGCTTAGAGCAGCAGGTCAATAGAGCATTGCAATTAAGTGATGGGAGCGTGTTCTTTAATTTGGCCCATTCTGGTAATACAAGAAATCAATAGAGTTATAAAAATGCTAAATGTCCTCTTGGAAGCAACGTATAATTGTATTACATTGCCTGTCATTTCCCGCTATTCCTGCCCAGTAAAAAAATAGCTGACATCCTATATTGTAGTATGACAAAGGAACAGATGTCTAAAGGTTTAGTTTTGACATTGCGCAAAAGTTGGGCAGCTTTGAGTTATTCAAGCAAGCCCAGAAGGAAGGAAGGATAGATTTACACGCAAAACAGTAAAGTCATTTGAAAATAGACGCAAAACAAAGTAAAATGCATTCATGACATGCATTGTTTTATATGGAAACATTGCTTAATATATATTTAGAAACATATCATGAAATGATAATTCAGTATTTTATTTACAGCATTTTGCAAATCCATGTGTGCAGCTCACTGCTCTGTGCAGGAAGAGAGAAGTTACCGTGGTGAAAAGCAGGTTTGCATGGCATCTTGATCACTATGGAGACTATGATGGGCTTTCCCCCCCTCTCCTTTCCCCTCTCTCTCTCTCTCTCTCTCTCTCTCTCTCTCTCTCTCTCTCTCTCTGAAAACGGGTGCCATGGCAACGGCACACACTGTTTACAATATGAAGTCTCACTTCATCACGAGCTGTTGATGGCTTCAATTTTTTGCATGCACATTCTCATATATAAAACACACACCGGCCACAAGATGAAAGAAACTTGAAGAACTGTTCATTAAAGATGCGCGAGAGCTTTTGTTCCAAATCGACCGTGCAGACTGTGGGATATTTGCTGTTCAATACTCACATCTTGCTCAAGATATTGGACCAGGAAATACAACAACAGGCTACAAACATAACGAGTATTTGCAAAGTGCGGAGTTTTTTTATTTATTTATTATAATTATTATTTCATTAAGGTGTTTTTTTCATTAATGTAAATTTTGTCATTTTTTTGTTTTCTGACATATAGTAAGTTTAATGTGCCAAGAGATTTTTTTTATATACATTTGAAATATTCACTAATATAATACACATATTGCATAATATAATACATAACAGCATTTTCTTTGACGTTTGTTTTGCACAATCAATTGCACATTATTTTTTAATTGTATTCAATAATTAGATATTTTTATTAGGAACTTAATGTGCGTAATAAATAGTGCACCCCATGTATTTTTAAGGTTTTATAAACACACAAGATTGTAGAACCCCTGGGAAAAGGTAGATGGTTAGCAATATTATTATACAATCCGCTTTATTTATTTATTTATTTATCATTGTTTATTATAACACTGTCATTCTTTCATAGCTTTAAGCCTCTATTAAAATATATAGCATATATTATATTTGTAGCCTATTATTGTACTTATGTTTGTGTGTTTATGTTCCTGGTGATGAATATGGTGGTGATGAAGTCCAAATTTCAAAACATCAAAGAAAATATTTAAAAAAGTGCAAACAAATAAAAGTCTACGGCCGGTTTGTCTCTTTGATAAGGTGGTGAAATAACATTTTCTTGCCTAAACAGAAGACGGAATGAGGGGGGAAACCTGCAGGCCACGAGACCCCACGCTGGGACGAATAGAGCCAAATGGACTCCTTACCAGGAAATCCATTAAATTAGGGCGCACCACTGCGCCAGAAACACGACCACTGTCTGTTTTTAAAAATTCCTTATTAGCTGTAATTCAAAAATTACAATCAACATGGCCTGAATATAAAATTGGTAATAATAATCATGGTAATGACAGTAATGATATAAAGGCTAGCCAAGCAGGTGATACGAGGCTCGGCAGCCATTGTATGAGTTTGAATGCGACGAGCTCCATATTGAAAGCCCCTCTCTCTCTACTCGCCCTAATGGAGGATAATCTGGCGCTCTGTCCATCGTGAAGCTCTGCCCCCAGGGGAAAGAGAGAGAGAGAGAGAGAGAGAGAGAGAGAGAGAGAGAGAGAGAGAGAGAGAGAGAGAAGGGGGGAAGGGGAAGGGGAGGTTAATTTGCACATATTAGAGGGGGCAGAATTTCTCATTAAAAAGAGATTGAAGTTGATGTATGCCTGTGTGTGTGTGTGACACTGTACGTTGGAATCGTGATAAGTCCTTGACAGAACAATGAAACAGAAACGGAGAGTGTTCAGGGTTGAGGCTGGATCTGAATATCACTCCACCTTACTGTTACTAACACAAGCACCAAGCCATCCCACTGACACCACCCTAAGATGCAAACGAGGAGCTTTTTTTGTTTAAATCAGGAAAAGAATAGAGACAATTCGAAGAATCAGAATCTGTGAGTGAACATGTTTTATTGGAGATGAGATGTGGATGTTGGACTGTTGGAATACCGCAGTGTCTTATGGGAGAAAATTGGAGCTTTTTATCTGTTGTTTAGCCTTAGATGCATTAAATGTACTTTGCTCAGTAAGTGTGTGTGTGTGTGTGTGTGTGTGTGTGTGTGTGTGTGTGTGTGTGTGTGTGTGTGGGGGTGTGTGTGTGTGTGTGTGTGTGTGTTTGGTTTTTTATGTCTTAGTGGTAAACAATTGTTACACAAGGATTTATTTTGTTTACAGAAGTTAATTATCATTAATAATTATGCCAATGAACATAAGTGTGTGTGTGTGTGATCGTTAAAGTGGGTTTCAACAATGTGCACACTCAGATAGTCCATACCTTCTACTCGCTATGAGCACAAAGAAACAATTATCGGATGACATTCGTATCTTTAACTTAAAACTAATTGCTATTTGTGATTTTAAACATTACACACTTTAAAACATTATTTACAATAATTTACTGTTTACATGGTCTGGAAGGTTTATTGACAAAAAGCATGCAGCATGTATTATATGAATACATTGGAGAATCAGTTATTTGTTGTTAATTTTGCCAATAAGAGAAGGAGTAAAGAAAAGCTGGAGGAGCAACTTGTTTACGAATTTTATATCAAATAATGCTTGGAATAGCTCTTTATTTGGTCACTGATTCATATTTTTCTTACATCCATAAGTTGAAGTGCAAAGTTAGGGCTTTTGGATCCTAATATAAGTGGATTTGAAACACTTCAAATATGGTGAACAGCATCATTTGTTTAGACAGACTACAATCCAGTGCAATCATAAACACAACCATTTATCAGCAATAGTTTCTAAACACACTTGCTGAGCCCTGCTCCTAATGGACTCCTATTTTAAGTTATGCAATCATCTCCGAGATGGGCCTTTCATGCAACGTCCATTTCAGCTCAGGGCTTCATTGTTTCTCAGCTGAAAAAGCATCTCTCTCTCTCTTTCTCTCCATTATGTGTCCTGTCGAGCAGCTCAGCACAGACAAAGCCCAGCGACTGCCGCTAATTGTGGTGTTGTGTAGCTGCTCGTGTTAGTGCAGCCCCTCGGCCTGAACCTGGGAGGAGCATGACTTCTTTCCCTTCTTTTTCTAAAAGACCTTTGAAACCAAATAGAGTAAGAGTGAGTAAGAGAGATAGATAGAGAAAAAGAGTAAGAGAGATACTGTAAAAGATTTAAGCATTCAAAATCTTTTATGCATAAGAAATATTTTGCATCTTTTGCAAAATATATCAAATGCAATACAATGTTCAGTCAAATGACACTGTGGCCATTAACATATACATAAATAAACACAATAGAAATACATACACAGTTATATATATGTGTGTGTGTGTGTGTGTGTGTGTGTGTGTGTGTGTGTGTGTGTGTGTGTGTGTAAACTTTTAGCATTTTACACGTTCTGACATTTTTCTGTCTGTGTTTTGCAATTGCAGTAGGAAAACACAAAGGTCTTCTAAATTACAACAAATAACAATTACAAATGAATTATGTTGACTGCTTTTACAGCTATCCAAGAGTAAATAAAGAAACATACCCCCATACAATTAAAGAATAGGAAAATTAAGTAATAATCATTTCATTTACAAGTGAGTTACACATCTGCAGATTTCACCATGGCTGATGGAATTAGGTGTGTTACCAGTAGTTCCCCAGCAGGTCACTGAGATTCAGACAAACCGGCACACTGTAAACACACTCTCAGCTATTAAAATTTAATCTCTTTAGTGCCAAACTGCAGCCTATAAATGACCTGCTTGCTCAAATGTTATAAATGTGACGATATTTATTATATAGACGTTATGGATAATTCTGCACTTGTCTATCTCTGAAAAGTGGAGTGTGTGTGATTTCTGTGTCCAGAAACCAAGTAGCTTTGAGCCTCATCCTGCCCATCACAGATCAGACCTTTATAAATGACTCCTCTCTCTCTCTCACACACACACACACACACACACACACACACACACACACACACACACACACTCACAGTTTGCTACACACACTTTTATACACACACTGAATAGCTAAAGCACAATTCATGATGTATCTATTTTATTTCTCCCAAGCAATGCAAAGACATATTCTTATATGTATTAACTAATAGTCATAAAAAATTTAACAGTACACTAACCAAAAAAATATTAAACAAATCATAATTGAAATTCTTAAAAGTATTTGATTACTTGTGACTTTTTTTTTAACCTCATCGTATCACAATTGCAGTGTTCGAAATAATGTGTCTTAGTGTATATTAAATACTGTATTATAAGTACAAACTTATGATGTGTCCAAACGTATAAAACCTTGAACCTTAAGTCTCTCGTGATACTTACATTTTAAATGTTAAGATTTATTTTATTTAATGTATACATATATATATATATATATGTGTGTGTGTGTGTGTGTTTTTGTGTGTGTGTGTGTGTGTGTGTGTGTGTGTGTGTGTGTGTGTATATATATATATATAATTTTAATTTTATCTTAGTAAATGTTTACTAAGTAAATTATTAATTTTGATTTGTGCCTGCAGTGAAGTTTATTTGTTTATTATAATGATTCAAATAGATGAATTAATTTTATATCTAATGTTGTTTTAGTTTGTTGCTTCAATTATTAACCTAGAAACTATTTTTTGGTATATTTATAATGGAAGTTTTGACTGAACTGCATTACTACTACTACTAATACTACTAATACTACTACTACTACTACTACTACTACTACTAATAATAATAATAATAATAATAATACATGTATATTGGTATATTGTAATGGTTTAGAGTGGGAGTCTCGCTGGACCTTGAAATGCCTAAATAATTAATGAGAGTTTGTGAGGCATGCAGTGGCCCAAAGCAGCCCTCTACGCATAGTTACTATACGGCCCATAATAAACACCCACACACCCACACACACCCGAACCATAGTAGCCAGTGCAAATTTTTGGAGTGAGTTTTAGATTCAGATTCATGAAAACTTTGTGAACACACACACACACACACACACACACACACATACACACATACACACACACAAAATGCAGACAGATGCACAAATACACACACACACACACACACACACACACACACATCACACACAAACACACACACACACACACACACACACAC
>MU551707.1:4517470-4594485 GCA_024362625.1 Silurus asotus
AAAAAAAAAAAAAAAAAAAAAAAAAAAAAAAGGAAGAAGAATATAAAGTTGGCTTAAAAAAATTATCATTGCAGCACAAATATTGTAATTGCAGGCATGTGCCGATAATCAGGTCTGAGATACATCACGATATTAAATAGAAACAATATTGGATACAATATTGTCTTACCAGTGAGGACAGCGTTGTCTGAACGTCTTAATTATTTTGGGCTGTTTTGGAGGAAGGGGCCTCCAAACAAGGTAAAAAAAAAGAAAAAAAAGAAGAGGAAGTGAAAATTCTCGTGATGTAAGCAGGTCATATCGGCACATGCCCGAGCAAATCTGAGCTAAGCTTGGTCACTGTGCAGGCTTTTATCTGGTGTTGCCTGAGTGACACTGATTGGTAGCCATACATTGAAATTCTTAACATATCGTCCTAAAACCAGACTGAGCGCAATCTTAAAAGGAAGCAAGAGTGGCAGCGTCTCCAGTGTGTATCCTCAGCACGAGGGCATGGAGGGAGATGCCAGGCACTTGGGTATGGGTCCTGGTATTTTAAATATTTCAGTCTTGGCTCGGAGAGGTAGGTGCTCGTTTAGGAGTTCAGCAGGATCAGCGTGTCCCTGTTTGGCCCTCTGAGGCAAAGGCCTTCATGGTGGATTAAACGCTTCAGATTTGATTTGATTTTTTTATTTAATTTTTTTTCACAAAAAGACAAAGCAGGTTTTTTTTTTTGTGTGTGTGTGTTTTTTAAGCTAGTCCAGTTTATGTTAAAGAGGTAACAGTGGAGAGCAGATGCATTTAGTCTCCAGCCAAGATCACTCAGCAATACCCCCCCACCCCCCACCCCCACCCCACAGTGATTCACACCAACATGTCGCTTAGAAGCGTGTGTATATCTTGGCCCCGAAAATGGTCCGTCGGGACCTTAACCTTTACAGCAAGTTATTTAGTCCGATTCAGTGCAATGCTAGAGCTTGAGATATTCGGGCCAAGATGTTTGTGTGTGTGTGTGTGTACGTGTATATGACTCTGGGTATGTGCACATGTTTCTGAAGCTGCTCTGATGGGATGGTTGGCCCCCTCTTTCAGCAGTTCTTCTTCCCACCTGTTTAGGTTTTCTCCTGTCCTGTGACACTCATGGTTTTCTCACCCAGCCTCTGCATGACAACAAAGAGCAAAGTGATTCAAATGGACTAGAAGAGTGAGACAAGAAAGTGCAACATATTGCAATCTAGAGCTAAATGTAATAAATAAAACGTTACTATTATTTGTTTTATAATAGTTACAAACTTAATATAATTTCTCTTTTAATAAGCAAAAAAAATGCATCTACATGTACAGACCTGTTACTAAGAATCCACAAACACCACACTGAAGACGATTGTGAAAAACAAAAATGAACAGTTCTGACTGTTGCATAAAGAAGTCTCAAACTGGAGACTCCATCCAGAACCATAAATAAATGTTCAGAAAACGGCACTATATCCGTTACACATGTTTAAAATCGGTTATATGTCTTTCTATCATGTTACTATAGAGACAATAATATTAAAAATGATCATGTTGATATAAACCCTGTGATATGACTTACACCTGACCTTATTGTTGGGGCTTTTGTTATAGAAAGCTATAGAAAATCTTCTGACCAATCAAATTTGAGAATAAAAGCAGTTTGTCCTGCCACAGTTTTATTTAGCAAAATTCAATGTTTGTGCGGGTTTAGAAATAAAAAAGTGCCTACTGCAGTAAATAATGACTGAGCCTGACCCTCCATTAGCTTTGGTTGGTGATAATCATTAATCTTTGCCTCTGAATAAATCAGTGATCACTGGACTCCTTATATAACGACGAATCTACAACTGAACTACTAGTTGAACATTTCAGACCGCAAGTTAAACAATAATGATGAACAAAAACAAATTACTAGTGAGGAACTAAAACCTAACCTAACTAACCCTTAATAATAAAGTGAAGAAATAATCAAATAAAACACTTTAATAGTATAAATGACAGTTTTATACAAAGTGTTATGGTACTAACCGCAGCTTTCTGACTGCTGTTTTCGGTATGTAAAGCCAGGAAAGGGTTGGCAGCGATGGCACCCTGAGTGGCAGGAAGCAGGTTGTTAATGGGCAGCTGGGAGGAGGAAAGCTGCTGCAGCTCGTGTTGTTGCTGTTGTTGCTGCATCAGCTGGTAGAGCAAAGCATGTTGCTGCTCCTGGATATCACACACACACACACACACACACACACACACACACACACACACAAGTGCAGATGTGCTTAGTACCAGGAGAACAAACAAACACACCAACAAGAACCGTAGTTGGCAGTTTTATCGTGATATTTGTTTAAGGAGTCTGTTACATTCGGCTACAGATTCTCTCTTTTTTTTTTTTATTTAGACAGAAATAGACTCGATGTTATATTACAAAACCCACTAATAGCTACATGTTGAAAGTTTGTTTATTTTTACAGATTGCAGTAAGTATGTAAAGCATATCATCAAGTTCATGGATATTAGTGAATAACTGCATGCGGTCTGATGCAGATATTTATGGAAAGAAAAAAGGATTTGGGTTATTAACATTATCCTCATAGCTCTAATAAAGAACTGCTGGATTGAGAAAAAAAAAAACGTCTAGCCATACAACCTAAAGCCATATGGTGAGTGTGGGTAGGTGTAAATGGTACCGGTGTGGGCTGCTGGGAATTGATGAGCTGCTGCAGTTGTTGTTGATGGAGGAGAATTTTTCTCTGCTGCTCATTGAGGAGCTTCACTGCACTAAAACGCACACACAAACGTATCACAAACTATCCCCAGTATTAAACGACACATGAAGTACATATAAATCTTTGAGTCATACTGCACTATAATTAGCTGGGTTTAACTGTTTTTTTTGTTTTGTTTATTTGTGTGTGTTTTTTTTTTTAATTTCATCATAAGTAAACAATTTTGTTTAGAAGGATGATCTTAAGCCTTTCATGGGAACGGTGAAACTGGGAATACATCCCTTGATGGGACACTGGTTCATTGCAGATGTCATACACACACACACACATTCACAGCTAAAGACGATTTATCATAGTCAATCCACATACCATGGATTTGGATTTGGGTAAACAGTAACCTGAACTCAGCATCGAACCAGAAAGCCTTGAGCTATGAGGTGTCAATGCTACACACTGTGCTAAACCATGTGCTAAATCTTTGTGAAGAGCAAGGATCTATTGTACACCCAGGAAGTAAAAGAGAATTTTCTTAGCTTGCACATTGCAAATACTGAAGGCCATGCTGCTCCTCACCTGGTTTTCGCAGTGGTCACGATGCTGCACCCAACAAGCAAAAGCGAAAGTGACAGAAAAAGAACAAAGGAGACATGAAGGTCAGCATGCAGGCAGGTCTACAATACTAAAAGCATAAAAGCAAAAGCAAATGACCAAGACATATGCTGAAATTCAACTTCTGAAACTATATTAGTATTTGTGCAATACTGATCCCCCCTTTTGGAAGCTATTTAAAAAAAAAAAAAAAAAAAAAAAAAGGGCAAAAAGAAGCATTTAAAAAAAAAAAAAAAAAAAAACAAAGGGCAAAAAGTAGCAAGGAACCTCACCTACTGTGGTTTATTTTTTTGTGTAAATCGCTGATTCTATTGAAAAAATATTTTGGAAAAACACTATCAAATGAATGAATATATAGCATTGTACATGGGTAAAAAAAAGTCTGACTAAGCACAAAAAAAAAAGTTATTTCACGCTAAATGAATGTGCGAAATCACTTGCGAATCTGAGGTTAAGTCGTATAACAACTAGCTGAATTCTTTATGAATGCAACAGCAATGTTGTCATAGTATATTATGCATAAATAAATAAAAAATTGTTCCTCATGAGGTCGTGCTTTCACAGCATACCTCGGAGATTCTTGTGCCTCCTGCCTAAACAATATTCACCTCAGAAGCTGACTCTAGGGTGGGGCGCATGTTATAGCCCAACAATTTTATGCATTAATAAACACCTCACGATACCTCACAACCTCTAGTAGTTACACTTAAAGTTGTGAGATGTTTGTAGAACAACTTCCTGTTCTCCTTTGATTTATAGTATTATATCAACTAAACCTTCCCATTTTGAGTCAACAATAAAATCAGATCCCCCCCAAAAAAATAAAACTTAAGATATTTGTTCAAAATTTTTGCTTTATCTCAGACTTCTTCCAAAAATGCTACATATCATCTGCTTATAGAAACAAATGTACACCTTATAGATCTGCTAATGTAGAGCGTCTCCTTAACAAGTCCCTAAAGATCAGCTGTACAAAAAGCTATTACACCGAGTGCATTTATATAAACCCGGTTTTAAAGGGCCATGACAGTAAGATGGTAGTGCTTTTTTACCAGTCACATGTACATTACAGCAAAGCAAAATTTATTCTTCGCATTTCCTATCAATGTTAGGAAACTGGGGTCAGAGGGCAGGGTTAGTTATGAAACAGCGCATGATAGTGCTAACCACTGAGCTACCACATCCCGTGAACACATTTCAAGAAAAGAATTTCATAGTGCTGTAAGGCAGCGGCCCCCAACCTTTTTTGCGCCACAGACGGGTTTAATGTCGGACGATATTTTTACGGACCGGCCTTTAAAGTGTGGCGGATAAATACAACAAAATAAAATGATACGACCGGCATAACAACTGGTATTTTCTAAATATAATAATAAATGTGAATCCACTGTGTTGTTTTTTGTTTATTTTGCTCGCTTGGGGGTTTCAATTTAGCAGTAATGTATTATGTTATCGGCTGGAGCAGCCCCTTTAAGAAGGAAGCAGATGTTGGTAAGACATGTGACCGAGGCATCATGACATGCATAGACAGATGTGGCGGAGAGAATCTGGTAATTTTCCAAAATAAAACATCTTTTAGAAACAGATAATGAATAAAACGGAAATAATGTAAGTCATGTATTCTTTCTGTGTGGCCCGATAACCATTGGCCCACGGACCGTTGCCGGTCCGCGGCCCAGGGACCACTGCTGTAAGGTACAAAAACGTTTTTTTTTCTATTTGACTTCCAGCTGATAATGTTTTCAGGGCATTCCTTCACACAAATATTATGACCCTTTTAAATTCTGACCATTAAGAATTTGAGGATTCAGATTTTGCAGTATATCGCAACTGATTTTCAGCACATGTCTACAAACAAGATACAAATCCAACAGCCTCTGTTTTGATTAGAAGCCATAACATGATATGATTTTGGGTTCCAGCAAGCAAGCAAGCGAGCGAGCGCAGGAGTTCATGTGTATATGTTACAACCGTTACACTCTATTAGGAGTATATTATATCAATGTTCATGCGATTTGATTTCTCTGGAATCTGAACGTCTTATAAAATCACGCAAATTCTAATAACTTCTTTAATAACGCACCTGTTATTATGGCCACCAGTGATAGGTAGGGAGGTGGAAGTGATGGAGGAAGGGTGAGGAAGAGGGCTGGAGGACTGAATTACACCATTGAGAGCCCCCATGATGCCACTCATAGCCCCGTGGGTGCTCTGCTGTGCCCCCATCAGGCCATTCACCTGCTGCTGAGGGGGGCTTTGGGCAACTGAGGTAGGAGTGGAGAGGGAGGAGGTGCTGCTAGAACTGCTATGGCCACCAATCAGGAGATCCTGCACAGAAAAAAATAAGAAAAGAAAAAAGAGAGAGGGAGTGTGGCTATGAAGATCTTCAGTTGTCCAGGCCATTGTAATTATTCAAAATGCAACAGGGCTGTCTATGAGACATTTCTCTACTTCATCAGATCTAATGAAGGTCTTGGAATGAGTGAAGACATGTCTTTAAGATTATAAGCAGCCCAGCTGCATTGCTTTACCATATTTTCTGGACATTAAGATTAAGACAAGTCTGTATATAAGTATGATTATGGTAGGCAGGCTATTGCAGCAATTACGGTAATTTATTATTATTATTCTTTTATTACTATAGTGTGGTTTTGGTCACTATTCACACTATAGTCGTATTATACTATAACATATATATAATATATGACAAAATATATGATATGCCAATCATCTTTAATCACCGACTGCTTTTTTTTTTTGGTTTATTTATTAATTTACTGTATTTTTGGTTGGGTGTTGTTTTAGCACAAAACACGTTTTTTTTTTTACCATCTCTGTGCAAAGGTTTAACACAGTAATAAAACCATGAAAAGATGAAAACAGGGTTATAAATCTTTTTTTCAAAGCTGTGTGTGGAGAATAAACTCAAAGTAAAAAGAGTACCATTTAATTGGTCCATAAAACATACTAAAAGCAAATTATTTCAATTTTCTTTTTTTTCCCATTATAACTAATTTGCAGACAACAACGCAATTCTCAATAAAAACGGATTTGGACTTTTAAAAAAGACCTTCGAGTTGCCAGATCTCAAGCACGGTTTTAATCCTGAGGTGACTTAAAGTCCAGAAAATATGATACTGCTATTTACTATACAGAGGTTCAGACATTACAGATAATTACAGATCCATTTCCAATAAACATTTCTTTTTTTTAAACTGGAAAGAAAGATTTCGTACAATGACACAGGCAGCAGATTAAACTAGAGGTTCAGACCAGTTAGCGTTTATCGTTACGTTGCTGCCTTCCATAAAAAAAAATTGAATAAAAAAAAAAAGCGATTGCATTATTATTCTATTTCAATGGCTAGAAGGTTATACGAAATAGCACTTGACTCAACTAAACAGGTGCTCAGTCCCAGCAGGTCTGATGTGCAGAGCAGGAGTAGAGCGAGTTACCTGAGTGGGCAAATGTTGAGAGGAGTCTGTTAAAACACTGGTGCCTAGCTGAATGCTCTTGCTGTTCAGCATGTCTGGGGGAGAGAAAGATTGGGCAACTTCACATGAGTGATGACCAGATTAATGGAGCTGCAGGAGGGAGTGAGGCTGCAGCAGGAGTTTAGAGAACGAGGGAATACAGACAGAGGGGACTGCTCACTGTGTGTGCAAGTCAGAGTGTATGTGCGTGTGTGTTGCTTGGGCGCTATGGTAGTGTTTTATGGTGTGGATTGTACAGCGATATGTAATTCGATGATAGAGCACTGTTGATTATAAAGCTGATGCGTTAATGTGTTTGTGTTACTGTAGCAAGATGGAAGAGCTTCTTGTCTTGTTAGTGTATGAAGGGATTTTTTTCCCCACTGCACACATTTTGTTTTTAACACCATATAAATTAAAATAATGCCGTAGTTCTGTTTTCTTTTTTGTTTGTTTGGCATTCACAAGAAATAATGATACTTGTTTAGTTTACGTGAACATCTTTTTTCAGAGCGACTTTACTTATTTATACAGCTGAGCAGTTTAATATTAAGGGCCTTGCTCAAGGGCCCCAGAGAAGGATCTGGGTCGTGCGGAGATTTGAACTCACTATTCAGCATCTTTACCACTGAGCTACAACTACTACTTTCTTTGACTCTTGGTTCTTATTTTTCCAAATGTAGGCGCATGTTTTTTATGGCACAAGCTGACAAAATTTCCGAAGCGGAGTATTGCGACTTCGGGCGTTCTTGCAAATTCGACTTTAATTCGGTCGTATTTCCGCCAAATTGAAATCATTTTCATTTCATCACGACACCAATTATTAATCTTGTTAACGCTCATGAAATCGTGTGCAGCAGCTTTCGCTGTTGTCATGGTGACCAGTTCCCATTGTCTCTCAAGTAGGTAGACAAAGCACTAGAATCCCGCATACCACTGGTTCCTCTTTGAGCCGGTTCATGCTTTTGAATGTGCAGTGAAAAAAAAATATGGCCAAAATGCCACAGAGATGGTGTGTGTGTGAGAGAGTGAGTGAGTGGGTGGGCGAGTGTGTGTTGCTGCAGTGCAATACGGAGAAAATGGAGTTTGCTGAGGCCGTTAGTGTGTAAGTGAAATAAAGAGCTGTTAGTGGGTCTAACCTGTGTGTGTGTTGCTGTGGTAGAGTGGAGAAGAAGCGGAGCTTGTTGTTGTGTTCGAGTGTGTGAATGGCACTGAGAGCTGAGCGCTCAGCAGCTGCAGTCGCTCCTTCTTCATGGTCAGGGTTCTGATCTGCTCCTCCAGACGCCGATTCTCCATCTGCAGTTGGTGCAGAGACTTCAGCATAGCCAGCACTGTAAACACAAACACACACACACACACACACACACACAGCACCTTCAGCACACAAATGAACCAAGCAAAAACCAAACAGTGGAGAGGAGCAATTGACAGCTGCTTGATAAATGGCGCACAATTAAAAAAACTTTTGAAACCACATCGTGGTCAATTCATATTCAAAAAACAAGAACAAAAAACAATTATGGTTTAAATGAGCACAACCAAAATACGAACTCTTACACCGCACTTCACACGTGGGTTCGTGTGGAAAAAAAGAGAGTGAGAAGTGCAACAGCTGTAGCTGACTAAACGAAACATTTTTCTCCAGCAAGGCTACCTGTCACACACATGCCGAAAGAAAGAAACCGAGACCCGTGGCACTTAGCATGATTAAGTGTCCATCTGTCAGTACACAAACTAGCAGAATTATAGAAAAGTTAACGAGCGTTTCTAGAGAAACGAGGCGGTTAAACCCTTCATCAGATTCTACGTTTGATATTCAATGAGTTACGAGTTATCATCATGATCAATATTCTTAAGAATGTTTGAAAGATGCCCTGACAAAAAGTCAAGATTTTTTTTTTTTAAGTGACAAAATTGCACATTCTAAGCAGAAGTCAAAAATAAGTATTTTCTATTTTACTTAAAAAAATCTATAGCTGTTTTATAACTGCAGCTACAGTCACATGCGAAGAAACAAACTCGCCATGTGGCCGTTAAATATAACTGCTTATTACCTTATTAACTAATAACAGGGAGGCGTGTAAAAGACGTATAAACTGTTTCTAAAATGTTGTGATTATAAAATACATTTCTGGATGGCTGATTATATTCCAACTACTAAATATCCCATTGTGTTTTATTAATTATTAATTCAACTTTTATTCGATTTATCCTTCACTAATTCATCCACAGCGTAGAGCACTGTGGCCACCATGTGCACTGTGTAATTAACTGTAGAAATAACTGGACTCTTCAGACTCACAGCTGAACCCCACAGAGCAGCATGAAGCCACACTTTCCTCTGATTTAGGAGCAGTTATATCCGAACGTTTACCCGCATTACCGGAACCACAAAACTGGTTTTAGATCAGCGGCACAGGGCGCCTTCTACACATGCTGGCACTTCCTGTTGAGGCCCTGTTGAGCGTTTCCTCTCATACATGTCCAACAGCTGCTCCTCATAAAGCAAAACGGTCAACGCATGATGTACTGCGACTCGGGCTCACTCGCTTAAAGCTTCATGAAACTCCTGCACAATATCAAGGAACGTAGCCGAGGGACGTAACTGATCTCCTAATACCTGTGGTAAAACCTATTCATTAATGAAAAAGCTTTCAAATATTACACGCGTCAGTACTTCATCTTTTTTATTACGGAAAAAAACGACATTTTCTTATTGAGCTGTGCTTGAAATTGTTTTTTTTTTTTATTTATGAATCCACCTTTAGTATCATTGACATTGGTGTGAAGCTACCACTTATTCAATTCTAACAAATAGGGAATAAATTCCACAAGTTTCATTTCACAAATGAATCCAATTAGTATTTCGATACAGAACTCTATTTTTAGCCTATTAAACAACTGAGCTAAATAACTTTGGCACTGAAAGAAAAAAAAAGTCAAGTATTTGTTAATCGGAGAAATTAGCTGCGGAAGGAACCCCAATAAGGAATGGAGCTTATAATTAGCGTGGCAAACGTAATTAATTCATTAATTTGTGGGCGAAAGCTGACTTGCGTAACAATAAAGTCCTGCGCCAGATGTAATTACAGACGTTTAATGTGAGTGCGGCGGGGTTTGATTGACAAGCAGTTCAATCCTGCTAAAGTGTAAATATACATATTTTATCATACACAGATGTATGCAGTTGATCACGCTGTCTGACACACACACACACAGACCAGGATCGAAAAAAAAAAAAAAAAGAAATATGGAAAACCCTAAAGGCAAGAAAGGAGAAAAAAAACACGACGTATAAAGCGTATAATTCATCTAAGTAAAAAAAATAAAAATTAAGTATTGAAAGATAACAAAAATGTGACTAGTCCTGAAATCAGTAATCAAATTAATGCTGCTTTTTTTTGTTCGAGTTTCGAAAGAGGAAGTGGGTGTTCACGTTCTTCCTGAATGAAGAGCGCGCACTGAAAACCCGCATCCGATTATTTCTTGCCGCTTTAATCAACCTTTATTAAAGTGTCAAAATGAAGCGAGCTACAACAGCGAAACGTGTCTATTCAATAAACGCCGTTCACATCAAAACATCTCGGCTGAACACTTTCCACAGTTTAGCTACGTATTAAACACAAGATCGTTCATCCGTTCACACTCTGACGATTTAGTATTTGAAGTCATTGCTTAGATGTGTGTGTATTAAAGCTGTCAGAATGTGTTTCGCTGTTTAAATACAACTTGAATTATCGTAATTTTTATGTTTCGGAAGAAAGAGAGGGAAGGTAGTTAGTGTAAAAATACACACTGCTATGTTTAATATGCACATGGATTACAGAGATATAACAAAGGTTTGTTTTTTGTTTTCGCTCATCATGAGGGGAAAACAATTCAAATGGTGGCGCAATAAGAAATCAATTTAAAACTCGTTTTTCACTGCTTTTGTTGTGAAAAGCACACAACTCGAAAACGCGGAGTGGAACCACAGAGCGTGTTTATTATAAATTAGGTTATGCATGTGCCAGACCTTATGGCTGCTGACTTGGTTGTTACTTAGAGGTCTGTAATTCCTAATTGAGAAGTGATAGCAATTGAACTTCATACTTTGTTATTACTGTACAGAGACGCCAGAAATAAAATCCAACCTTATTGCAAACAGAGATTTGGAATGAGACCTGGGCAAACACTTTGAGGATGAGATGAAACACTTGAATACTCCTAACTCAATTTTTACCCCTGCTAATTCTCACCCACCAGCCAGCTCTCTGACAGGACAGCTACTAACCAGCGAGGGCGAACTCCAACGTATGCTTCCCTGCTAAACATGTGAAGCCAAGCACAGTGTTACAGACCAGAAGAAAAGCCCTATTTACCCTCTTTCACATACATGAGCTCACAGATGCCTGCGACTGGCTAGTGTTGATAGGGTGGACACGAGAGGGAGACTAATGCTATTCCTTCCATCCTGAGAGCAAGCGCAACATTTTTTCTCAATCTTTTCTCCAAACATTCGCATAATAGCTTTCCAAGCATTTTTGTGTGGATAAACAATGAGAACAGGATAAACAGAGGTGTAAAACCTTTATTATTGTTTACAAAGACTGAAAGCATTTAAATTTAAGGTAGGCATTAATTAATTAATAAAAAAACAAACAAAAAAAACCCAGAAAAATTATTTATCCCAAAGATCACAATGCTTGTACTTGAAATGTGTGTGTGTGTGTGTAATATATGCATCTAATTTTCTGATTGAAAAGTAGTTTCAATGATGTATAAAGGTGTTTTGGGGTGTGTAGTCAGTCATATGAAACACATTCCTGGTATTATAATCACATGACAATATTGCAGTTTGAGATTTATATATTATCTGTTTACAAAGTGCAAGACGATGTTGATTGCATGGGAAGAAATGCTGGACTATGGTTTAATGTACATTATATTATTCTGATTTACTCATTTACTGTATATTCACTTGTATAACGAAGTCCTACTGTGTGTGTGTGTGTGTGTGTGTGCGCGCGCGTGCAGGCACTCACCATCTGCCTGTGATCCCTGGTGCAGTAGAAACTGCTGGCCTTCATTCCACTGTCTCTCCAGCAGCTGTTCAATGCTGGTGGCTGCCGGTGGAAGCGTGTCAGTGCCCAATCCTGGCACCACAGGCACTGATGGGTCATAGCGTATGTGCAGTCCGCTTAATGGAGAGCTGAAAGCATCGGAAGACAACTCTCAGAAGACTAGCACTCTTTCGATTCACAAATCATGCTAATGCCAACATGCAGAGAGTTACGATTCTATAAAAGGGGCTAGAGAATGCATAAAAACTCTAGACAGTGTTTTTTTATATAATAAAATCTAGTTAAAAAGACCCCAATTTGAGCAGAGTGACTGATCACGAATAAGAACTGCTCTCCAGAGCTATCCTCAGATACAAACCAAACCACACAGCTTTATTAAAACGAAGAAAAAAAACACCAGGAAAAGAGAGAAAGAAAAAAAGAAAGAAAGAAAAAAAGAAAGAGCATGTGAGACGGAGAGGGAGTGCGGGGAGTGTGTAGTTCTGGCTGGGTCTCTGATGCCGTAAATCTCAGCGCACTCTTGTTTGGACAGACAGCCGTCTCTGTTGTTATGAATGCGCCGCTCCATCAGGGGCTTCCCCGAGCACGTGAATGCATCTCTGGGGTAATTAGAAAAAACAGACGGGCGCCGCATGCTCATAAATCTCTGCTAAGAGCGGGCGGAGTGCCAACGAGCCGTAATAGCCTGCTACGGCACGGATCACGGAAACAACATGGTGAGAGATTCACAGTTCAAACGCCGCTGCTGACCAGCTACCGACGTATCCCTGCCGATTACATTGGACTCAGAATGATTGACAGGCACATGGGACACGTGGAAGTTCCACGTCATGACGCACATTTTGCACTCGATTCGTAATTGAATAAGAATCTATCCACATTTGAAGCGCAAGTACAACAGTAATCCTTGTTTAAAAGCACTGTGGAATACGTTTAGTGCTATTTTTTTCTACAAAGAAGAACAAGAAAAAAGGTCATATGTGTTGGAAGAGATTGGTAGTGTGACGTATCCTGGCTCTAGCCTCAGTTCTTAAAGTATTTACTATACTCGCACAAGTGACTGGACTTGCGATTTATAACGATATTGCCATACTGCTAAGTCCTTACTGCTCATCGCTAATGGATATTCTGATTTTAAAAAAAGATTCATACGAATACACATCATAGAAAGGGGATAACAATATATTACAATTAAGTTGCTGTTTAATTCAATCAACATATATATATATATATAAACCCTGAAGCCATTAACCTTCTTTATAAAATGATTCATGAATGAATTATACTTGGAACCTGTCAGTTGTAATAGTACGCGTATGCAGTTCACCGGATCCCGTGATACGGCCGATATTAATATAAAGATTAACACATGATGTGTATCCCCGATTCGAATCCAATTATATCACTCCAATGGAGCCACATCAAGCTGTCAAACAAGAACCAATGAAAACGAAGCCACTCCTGTAGTTCACCTACCTGAGGACATGCATTCGTTACATCAAAACGTCCTGCTTAAACAACTTCCTTTTGTATAAATCCAGCTGAATAATCTTCACTGTCGAAGCTGCTTTGTAAAACATCTTAAAATATTTGGCTGCGCAAAGAGATGCCACTGTGTCATCTATTGCAGTGTGCTGCAGGATGCTGATAGAGGAAACAGCTGAGCAGTGAAGGAAAGCATGTGTGTGAAAGAGAGAGAGAGGGAGAGAGAAAGAGAGGGGGAGAGAGAAATATTCAGTCCCCCTCTAGCTCTGGAATGTAAATAGGGCTTACCGTGGGGAAAGGTTCGCCTTCGGTGGGGTTCCTCGCCTGGAGAAGCCCAGTGCCCCATCCCCCAGCTCCTGATCTGAAAGATAAACAGAGCGCAGTCGATAAGGAGACAGAGCCTGGGAAAGGAAGGAGCGGAAGGAGAAGAAGAAGAAGGTCCTCCGCTGGCCCGACGGCCATCGCAACTCCCTCACGCAAATCCATCTTCAGCTCGAGTGTTGACTCTGGCAGCTCAGGCTGCGCACTGAGTGTCAGCGAGACGCCTACATTACTCCCTCCCCCATTTTCTCTCTCTCTCCCCCTCTTCGTTGCGCCCCTGCGCTCGCTCTCTTTTCTCCCCACTGCCCTGCAGGCCTCATGCCAGACCCTGCTTTTCATTTTCACCAGTGAAAGTAATGAATCACACATGTGCTGAAGTCAGACATGACCCATCCCCCCCCAGTTCTCTAGTGCATCTCCCCATCCCCCTCCAGTCAACACCAACCAATCACAACCCCCCTCCCCTGTTCTCTTCTTCCTCTTTCAGTTTAACACTTTCCAGGCCAGCAGTGCCTCCAGCTCTAAAGCCGAGCGCTCTTTCGTCCGCCTTGTTGAAGGGGGGGGCCGGTCCCGAATCACGATGATCCCTCTTTTCCTCTCGTCATCAACAGCATTGCACTACATCAGGGAATGCGGCACTCAATGCTGTGTGTCAGAGCCTTTCAACACAATTAGAAAAGAGCCCTTGAACAGTCTGTGGCAACAGAAAACCAGGGTCAGGCCATGGCTACTATTAACCCTGTGGTTTTGTTTGAGGGTTAAAATGACTTTTTTTGTTTTTATTTATATCTCGGCAAACTTTATAACAGGGTGGACAAAGTGTAAAAATCACTGTTGCGCTTTTGCATGGTGGGCTGTGGCAAAGCAAGAATGAACCAACAAACACACAAGCAAACAATGAATAAATAAATAAAAAAATGAATTAAAGAAAATAAAACAAGAATGGGAAAAAAATTTCTAAAAGCTGAATTTTAGTAACTCGCTCTTATATAAAGGAGATATGATATTTTGTTTATTTATATTATTTTATGTTGTCTAGTTTGTGGGACATTAATACGAGTGTAAAAAAATTTAATCCTCACTATAACAGGTTACTTGACAAAAAATAAACAATCATTCTTTTCTTTCATAAAAGTCAAATTTGATGTCACCTCGATACCTTTTGAGTTGTTAATGCGTTTCCCACCTTCGGGACACCAAATTTTGCGACTTTAGGCGGCCGGGCGTTTAACTGGAGTGTCGAAAGTATGGAAGGCGAGCGTTATTAACGTTTAATAAATGGGGCCAATCAGCTTCCAATATGCAAACAATTGCAATGCAACCCTGTTCAGCAGCAGAAAACAGGCCACATAGCATCAGGGGCTTTTTAAATTTGCATATAAATAGAATCGGGACTGCTTCAGTCAATTTTTGTGGCTTTTATTTTTTGTGTGGAAACACCATGTCTAGCAATTTAATCGTTCAATGTAGAAAATTTGTACCTTTTATATCAAATATTTGAGTAACTTTCAATTCATGTGTTTGTCTTGTCTGATGCAGTTGGGTTCATGAAGCATAGCCTGAGAGGGGGTGTTTTTTAAAAAATTCTGTTATCCGACACAATTGGTATTTAACCCGAAACTCTTCAGGATTATAAAGATTGTCGAACGTGGATGTAATGTGTTTGCTGGAGCAAAGCTGAGGAACATAAAATATCTATAGTATTTATAAAACAGACCAATTCTTTTCGCTCACATTTACACAGTTGTGAAATATTGTATTTGTACACACTGCATCTTTCCTGTGCACTGAAGGGATCAATGGAATTTATTTGCAAATCACATTGTGGTACACACATGACGATATTATTGTAAAATGGATCAGATGTGTACATAAATAAAATATTTTTATTATTAAAATAAAAGTAAAAAAATTATTATAATGGTGGCACTGGTAAATCTGAACCTGTATAACTCCTATGCGTAAAAAAATCTTTTTCCTTGCTGTTTACACTCGGATGAAGAGAACTGCACAACTGCGTGGCCAGTCTTTATTAACTGTCGCCGTGCTTCATTAGCTGCTCCGGCAAATCAGTGCTGCTTATGGAAAGAGTACGGTCTGATCAGGAAATCTATCTATATAGAAACACTGTGACTGATTCCTACAGTTGAGCAGATCAGACTTTTCAAAACCTCTCCTTCTCCTATTCTTAGCTAAATGACCTTCTGACCCCTCCCCCCTCCCCTTAAGAACGAGGCCATGACTGATCCATTATTTCTCAAAGGCCACATCCACACCCTCTTCCCCTTCAGCTGGTCCCCATTTTCAGCATGGCCGGCGGATTGTGGGATTGGTGAGGTGAGGGATATCCCCACTGTGTCATTTCCACAGTCACTGGCCAGATTAATGAAATGTCTGAGCGCTAGCATGCTTCATTTAACAGGTATGTGCACTCTCCACTCGCCTCGCTCTCTCTGCTCGCCTGTCCTGCCGAGTTTCATTCTCTCATTCTCTCGCTCTCTGTCGAGCACACATTCCGCAGGAACAGAGGAGCGAGGAGATCACCGAGGAGAGATCTGAGACACGACCTTTTATGATAGCGGGAGGTTAACAGAAGCTGAAACTGGATGTGTGTGTGTGTGTGTCCCCTCACCTGCTGGAGAATTCTCCGACTGGGCGATGAGGGCGGCCATGGCGGAATTGGGATTTAACCGGTTGCCGAACATATGGGACGGCGCCAGGTTAAAGGTTCCCGGTAATGAGTTTGACTGCAGCTGGAAAAAAAAAAATATTAAAATTTATTCAAAGAGCTGTAGTCAAAGAGGCAGAATGTAAATTGTGTGAGTGTGTGGGGGAGTTAATAAAGCACCATGCCAGCTGTATTCCCTGCAAAGCCAGACGACAGCAGCCTCACACATCATGTGCTTCTAACACTAATTATTTAATCCAATTAAACCATTTCCCTAATAAGGGCTTTGGAAAAGAACAGGGGAGGGGGGGGTTGTGTGGTTTGCAAATGTCTGACAAAATGGGAGTTCTAACGACAAGGTTTGTGATTTCTATCATCATATATGTGCCGGGACAGAACTGCACAGTGTGGTGTGTATTTTATCGATCTATTAATTAATTAATTAATTAATTTTAAACCTGGCCAGTCCCTGGCACCCTTTTCAAACATTATGAGAGCTCCAGGGTGATATCCATCTTTACTTATCTGCACATTCCTGGCAGAGTGTAAAGCATTCTTTTCCTGTTAGAGATGTTCGCTCTCTGTCCAGGCCTTCAGCCAAACACAAGAAAAAAAAAAAGCTTAGCAGATTATGAATAAAACTTAGTGGAATCCGGTCCAAAAATTGTTGCATAATCTGCTACAAAAAAAAATGCTTTGCTATGTCATAACTAAACGTGCATTTCTTTGTCTAGGTAGTCTTTACAGTTAACCTCCGTCAAGCTCAAGTGCTTTTTTTTTTTATATAGGGGTCCTTCCCGTTATACCTGAACAGCTGCCAGGAATGGAAATCCTGGCACAACAGCTCAATTTCTCCAGGAATCTTGTTAAAAAATTGTATGTCTTCACATATTAAACAAAAAGTCATGTGCTTATAGTAGCAATAATAAGCACAATTGTGGTACAGTGTAGTGAAAGTGTAATGCATTTATTTCAATTGGAAAGCATCGTCCTTTCTTTAAAACGTTTCAAGAATCACCACGTCTCTTGTAAAAGACAGAAGGATACCCAATACCCCGTTTTTTTTAACGAGTTAACGAACGGCTATTTGGTTAACAGCTGCAAAAGGGGGGGTGTTTTCTTTTATTTTTTTTAACATGGTACAGTCAGGGATCATTTTCCCACTGCAATTAAAACACACTCCTGTCTGTAGCAGCACACGTGGTAATGCATGACGGATAGTTAGAAACGGTGGACAGGAAAATGAACCAATTAAAAAAGGCTTACATGCCGCCGCAACATTTCAGCCCCTAGCCCAACTGCCGTGTTCACGAGCAAAACTGACCAGGCTGTGCTGTAGGGATGGCATTCTCTTTCCTCAGTCGATCACAGCGATCAAAAACAGTGGCGTTTCTCTATTACACGCGTGGCCTCTCCTGTATGTTTTCTTATTTCCTTTACGTAACTGATTCAGACCCAGAATTTCATCCTGTGTCACTGTTATAACGCCTGTATAACAGGTCAAATCATGATGATGCTTTAAAAGCTATTTGCTTTAACATGATATATGATGTAATATTTCATAGAACAAAAAAGGTGAACTAAAGCATGAAGACACCCTCTGGGCTCTGTTACCTGAACTGAGCTTGACCTTTAACCCTTCACCTAACCACCTGCCCCAAGTACTCTGCCTGAGGGAAAATATTCAAAATATTTGTGAAAGCTGACCTATAAATTGTCAAGGACAGCTTGGCCTGTGCTCTTCTTTCCTCTCTCTATCTCTTTTACACATTTGCACGCATACACACCTCTACGCTCTTGTTTGAAGCGTGAACATTCTTATAAAACCAATGTTTCCTCATCAAGGACAATTGCTTACTATAATGTTGGAGGCAGAGCCTGGAATCTGCTGAATACAGTGAAATTGGAGGTAGGGTATGTAGACCCATTCATTACAGTGGCGTTTTTCGATTGGAAGTGCAGTCCAATTGGCGTTCTTGGAAAGGATCCTCTGTCCAATTAGTTCCAGTGAAACCGGGGGCGGGAACTGCGGTCTGATTGATTACATGGTTTCCGATCAGGTCAGAGTTAATGAGTAGAGAGCTTGATTCGAGGCCAGAGCTGTAGCCCCTGCTTACTGTGACTTGGAGATGTGCAGTGACACAGAAAGCCTGACAGAAGCGAGCTAATTTTAGGGCGTTTGTATTACTCTATATTTAACTGCTTGGATTTATTTATGTTGTAATAAGGAAAGAAGACGAATACAATAGCCTGAGAGGAAAAACGAATACAATAGCCTGAGATAAGTCTTTTGAAACAGTGACGAGAGAAGGAAAAAAAAAAAAAAAAAAACATATAAAGACTAATTAAATTACATATTAAATATTTATTATAATTTGTTGCTCCATTTTATAAAAAATATTATTTTACCAATAAATTATGTTTTTTTGTTGTTTTTGTTTTATACAAAAAAAAAATTGACATCAGCTAATGTGAAAATTTTGTACGTAGTTTTTTAAAACCATATATAATAAATTGAATAATAAAATTTAAATGTATTTGTATTTTTCATTTTCAAATCCATAATATCCGCTCAGAGTATTATTTCGTCATTTTCGCTCCATCCACGACCTCAGGAATCACACCAACATCCTCCTCTACATTCTGGAAACAACAGCAAAAACTCAAAGGGAAGCTTTTTGTTTATTTTCCCACGTCAGCCATCTCGTCAGGATTTCCCATCGCTTCGCACACATTTTTATACCATTCTTTTGACAAAGAGAGCGCTATCCGGCGGAGCTTCTTTCAGAGAGGCGACAGACAGAGGGAGTGAAGTAGAGTGTGAACGCTATCCCTCGTTCTCTGTCCGGTCTGTCAGCTTCCATCACGTCACAGTGCTGCGCTCAATGTCTTAGCGTTCTTAGCTCCGTTTTTATTTCGGGGTGGCTGATGATGTTCGCAAGTGGGGGTTGAACCTGCACTTCTTGAACCACTAAGCATCCCTAGTTTTGTTCGGTTCACACCCATTTAAGAGGACAACAAAGATTAAAAAAATAAAGCCAAGTCTTTGACAACAGAGGAGATCTGTAAATACAGCAATGTATTTTATAAACATATATATATATATATATATATATATAAAATGTGATATAAAATATTTTGTCAAAAGATTTAAAAAAAAAAAAACATGGGAAAGCAAAAATAAAATCTAGGAAACTTTTACAAATATCAGCAAATGTATGTGTATTATTAGTGAAGCCGTTCTTCTTGTAAATGTTTGAAAGTAATTATGATGTTTTAAATAATATAAATCATCAGGACACCAAACAGAGCTGTTATGTTTCAGTGCGGTTTTAATCGAGATGCGCATCATGCGGATTTCGGTGTTTGATTTCGAACTTTGGCGCATCAGTAAAACAAATGTGTAATGATTCAAAATAACATTTTGCGGTGGAATTTATTGATTGGCATTTAATCACGCGTTAATAAAACTTAATAAAAATTTTTTTGAATAAAAAATAGTTTAAGCTTTTTAATCACACTTGGCATCTGAGAAGCACTGAGACTATTCCTGGCCTAATAAACATAACGTGTAAAAGTCTGCATTGGACCATGAGAATAATACTAACTAACTTTGCCTCTGAATAAAAGCAAATGATGTTTGACTGGTCTCCACAGGAGCAGTTTAAAAAGTGAAAAGCGGCGTTTAAAACAGCAGCAGGGTTCGCCCATGAGCTTTTTGAAGGTTTTCAAAAAAACATTTATATGTTGAGAAAAAAGGTAAAAAAATACAAATAAAAAAAGGGAATTATTTTGGCATTGCTGATCAGGTCAAGATGTGCAGAACATACCAACCATCAATCCATCATTTCCTATTTCTATGACATTTATAACTGAATTAACAGATTCGATTTTAATTTAAAAAAAAAAAAAAAAAAAAAAAAAAAAAAAGCTCACCAGATACATGAAATACTGTTGAATAATTGAACGAAGTGCTGTGTTTTGCAAAAGATTAATTAATATCTATGGAATTTAAAAAGACTTTTATCACTGCAAAATTGTTATTACTTCTGGTACGACACTAAGGTGATAAGTGTGATTTTACATAATTGAGTAATCTCACGTGGTCCAGGTGGAAGGAAGATAAAAAAAAAAAAAATCCAGCACAATTAGCATTCTTATTACTGCTCCTTAAATCAGTAAGCGTTTTATTAAATGGCAGCTTTGATGAGGAATATTGATTCTTATTTCTTTAATAAGCAGTGGGCGTGTAGCAGTAATTAGTTACGCCGTGTTTAACTTGTCGATACTTACGTGCGTGGAGGACGTGCTGGTGAAGGAAGCAGGAGTGGGCAGAGACGTGAGGTTGGGCATCGAGGCGCCTGGAATCTCAGAGCTCGAGACGGCGAGACTACCTCCGAGCACAGCACTGGGCAAAGGGGCTGTGACATCGCTGCTGCTGGGGTATGTCACTATAACACACACATGTACAAAACGTGGTTCACACTCGTCGTCCATTTCAGTTTTAAGGCACTAGAGTTGTTAATGAGCTCATTCAGGGGGATAGCGCTTAACATAAAACCAACGAGAAGCAACTGGACACCAGTCCTGTACATAGTACTAGGTTGTTGCAACAAAAAAAAATTTAAAATAAAAAAAATCAGCTATCACCGACCACTAAGACAGTGTCAAAAATAATTGGCAGGGAAAAACCAAACAAACAAACAATACACAAACTTTGCTTGTGCAAAATTACATATCAAGTCTCATTTTATATTTGGCCTAAACTGGGTTGACCTACATGTATAAAACCGCTTCTTTTATTTATTTATTTATTTATTTTTTTAGAAAAATTAAACTTCCACAAAGAACCAAAACAAAAAGTAGTTTATCTATTAACCTGTTTTGATAATTGATTAGGGATTAAATCATTACCCCATATGAATATATAAAACAAAAGAGGCTGAGTCAGCATCAACATGTTACTGCAGCTTCCACAGTCTGGGTAATTATTGAATAAATCATTACATAAATATATTACATACACACTTTGTGTGTGTGTGTGTGTGTGTGTGTGTGGGTGTGTGTGCGTGCGTGCGTGTATGTATGTATACATACGTATATTTACACATACACATGTATTTACACATACATACATACACATATATGCTACATATATATATATACACACACACACACACACACACACACACAACTGTCCTGTGAGTCCTGGGATCTCTAATCCTGCTATTTTCCTCCAAACACACCTGAACCAGCTCATAAAGTGCTCCCTTTACTACCTGGACCAGGTGTGCCGGCAAAAAGAAAAATCCAGAAAGACAGCAGAGCGGCACAAAAACTTGGTCAGGGTCTAACAGCATGGCTCCATCCTATCACATCTCACACTCTGTCCCTCTGTTGAACTTTGAGTGGTCAGTCTATACTGGGCCTGTCATTACAGCACATACACAGGACACAAAGCAGATCCTGCAGCCCCCAACACACACACACACACACACACACACACAAATTCACACACTGGGTGTCTGTCACTGACCCAGAAAACACTTATCAGAATCTGATGACTCATTGTGAGCTTTTTCAGGCAATAGGACAGTGGGGGTTATTTACATTCATGCACATCCCATCATGGTTTGTTGGTGGTGTTGTTTTATTGATTCTCTCTCTCTCTCTCTCTCTCTCTCTCTCCGCCACCCACCCACCCAAAAAAAAAAATCTGGAACGATTCCCGCGGATGGCCGAGGATGACCCCTGCCGCAGCAAGAGGGGCCCCTCGGCCCACAAAAGAATGAATGGCTCGCGGGCAGTGAACATTCACTACAGGAACAAGGGCGCATTGTTAAGCAGAGAGTGAGCACGTGAATGTGTTTACGGTGCCGTGCCACAAAATCCTTTCGATATAAAATAGAAACTCTCCCTGGTCGCAATATTATGATTTGGCATACCACAGCCACATAACTGATCATTTATCAGGGTTTTATGGCGTCATCCTTGTGTACTGAGAATAACGTATTATGAGCCTATCCATTAGTTTTGATTGAAAAATAAAATATTACGTAAAATCCGATTTAAGAAGTAAGCCATCTGAAAAATGCAATTATAACAAATTCTGTAAATAGTTTTAAAATAATGAAAAAAGAATTACTGAGGAAAATAAAAATCACTCGTATTTTATTATTTTATAAACGAGCACGTTCCTAATTTACTGGTTTGTTAATGCGATTATTATTTGTTATGTATTTTTGAACTAATATATTATTTTTAATAAAATACATTTATTTTTCATACGTTATTTTTTATATACACATTTATAAAATTTTTGTTTTATATATATATATTTTTACAATTACTCGTTATTTAATATTTATTGCAGAAAATTTTTAAATAATCCCATTTATTATAATGTCCTGTTGACATACTTTATTTGAATCTTTTTTGAAGCTTTATCAAGTGATTACATTTGTGAATGACACTAGCCAAATAAATTTAAACAAAACAAACAAACAAACAAACAAAAAACACTGCTGGCTTTATGCCATGATTTAAATAGGAAAGTCTCACTATGTGGTCATGAAGCTGTTTTTTGACAAATCTAACAATATTAACTAGGAAACCATTTACACATATATACAGAAAAATTTTGCACGCACGCACGCACACACACACCTCAGATGTGCTAGTGTCATACTCTAAGAATGTGACTGCTTGACTGTGCAAGTGTTCTGCCACATTGATAAATTAAGAAACTGCACAAACTCATTGATGCGATTTTGACGCACGGTTGCTGTGAGAAAATTTGGCCATTCAAGAGTTGTGAATAGCACAACAGCGAGACCTTCGTGTGGAAACCGCAGTAGCACTTAAATGCAGCAATAATAATAATAATAATAATGAGTGTGAACACTGTAGTACACGAGCAATTTGGCCTGAATGAAGCATGAAAGTGAAAATGAACTCAGAAATTCAAATGTACAGCGTTACCATCTACAAAGTGACATAAGGAGAAAAGCCAAACGTTCAAGAACATGAAATAAAATGCAGTATATCTGAGTTACGTTCGAATTTCAAACACTTACACACACACACACACACACACACACACACACACACACACGCACACGCACACACACACGCACACGCACGAGGACGGAGTCTTTCATCATGCCTCGTGCATTATCCAAAAAAATAAATAAACAAAGAAAATCCAAAAACCCTGGACAATAGATTGATGATTAAATCAATCTCAATCAGAAAGACCTAACATTCTGACAAAGGTCAACCAAAGGACACTTCCATTACAGCTTACAAGACACGCACAAACATAGGAAGCAAGGACACGAATACGCTATCTGGCTTGGATCGAACTGACCAATCAATCATGACTTTAGATCTCCAACAAAACCTTTTATCAAATAAAAAAAAAAAAAAAAAAAAAAAAAAAAAGAGGGAAAATTTCAAATTAGATTAACTGGCTTTGTTAAGTTGGCCTTCCATGCGCCTTTAGTGCAGAAAATCCATGCAGGTTCAGAGAAAGGTTAATGATGAGGCCAGAGCCTGATAAGGATCCTTACAACATGTTTTCAGCCTGCACACTTTAGATTTACAATCTTCAGGAGGTGTCTCTGGGTGATCTCAGTGAAAACATTTCTACATTTCGGGGTTTACGCACCATAGTTTTTTTTTTTCCTACGATCCAGAAAGTTGTGTGCTCATACATTTGTCAGCAACTGATTTCATTTTAACACAGGAATCTGAATCAAGAAAGCAGCAGGTGTCAAGATTTTTCCCACCGCTATAAGTCTATAAAAATTCAATTGGGATACTTTCAAACAGAAACGAAAAAAATATTAGTAATAAAATAAAAATGTTTATCATTTGCTCTGTAATGACCTCGTTGAACAAACAAAAAAACCCCACCAATACCACCTATCTAGATGAAAATGAATTGATTGAGCTACACCTGCCCGGTTTATTAAATCTAAACAGGGTTTTAGTGATGCATCACCACTGACATCAGAACCTAAACTCCTTGCTGACTCCCTCCACATGTCCCAGTGTAAAGAATAAAACACATTAGAATAATAAACAATGAGGGTGTGGCGTGATTAACAATCTGAAGGCATTACTAAGTGTCCTAATTCCTTGTAGAACACAATTTGCCATTAATGAAATGTTTTATTCATTCATTGACAAACACCTCATGCTTTTTAAATGAATCATTTTTAATTATGTTACCCAAAAACAGGAAAATGTATTTTGGTTTTTTGAAAGATTCTCCTGAACAGAAATGTTATTCCTTTGTCATTCCGATCCACCACGATTTTCGAAACTCTCGTATCCAATAAATCACCTCACTGCTTTGTTCGTAAGACAGATATGAAGTGTGATGCCACTTTATAGCTGTTGCTCACTCACAATACAAAGGACTATGAAACCTGCCTAATCAGCTTGATCCTCAGCATTGAGCATGTTAACCTTGTTATATATCAAAACTGATTATAGGTGCATGCCTAGGGAAGCGCATGCCACATGTGTTTGGATTCTAACCCGTCTTCTAAACGGGCCGGACTGTGTGCCAGAGGCGATGCGATCTAGCCCGGTGCAGGAGTGCAATTACAAAAGCTAATGTGTGCGTTTGACGCTGATGTATTTGCACGCTGCTTCGTCCCTGGGTGCTGGAGCTGGAGTTTTGAACTGTGTGCGTGCACGGAAAAAAAAAAGGAAGGTAATGAACGCCGCAGCCGCCAACCTCCTTAAATTACATACTGTTTTATAAGCAAAAATCCCCCCTGCGCCCCCACCCCCCACCTTCACTCCAAACGACACCCTGTAAAGTGTTCAACCTCAAACCCCAGCGAATGAATGTTTGCCTTTAATAACGGCCCCCGTTGTTCTGCCTGATAAAACCGTCATGTGCATGGTTGGGAGGCTGAGACAGATGAGGAGCAGTGCTGCATTAGCGCTGGCTAAATATTTACAGTCCAGCCAGAGGGCAGCAACAGGTGAAGGGCTGATGAGGGGGTAGGAGGGGTTACACTAAGATCAATTGATGTCCAAAATATTACATAATATTACAAAATATTACAGTCCCTATCGATAATCCTAACAAAAATTGTAGAATATAACGTTTTTACCATTTGATACTTTTTGTCATACAACACATTATTTGTCAGCAAATGAGCGAACTAAAGTTCATCATGATATTCTTTAATAATGGCTTGAGAAAGTAAAAAAAAAAGAAATGATAGAAAGAAAGAAAGAAAAGTGAGAAAAATATTAAATAGTAAGGATAAGGAAAAATGGGAGATGGTATCAGGGTGACTTGTTAGCTAGCTAGTTAGATAGATAGATAGATAGATAGATAGATAGATAGATAGATAGATAGATAGATAGATAGATAGATAGATGCATTATATATATATATATATATATATATGTGTGTGTGTGTAAACATACACACCCATGCATATAGATGCAGAAACACACACAAAGACCAGCATTAAGAGACAAACATACAAATGTGCAGGCACGTGCAGGAACACACGTACATACATGTAGAGACATGCAAAACGTGTGCATGCAAAGACGAACATGCAGAGACATGTGCATGCAGACACTCCCAAACGAGTGCCGAGTTTCTAATGACCAAGGTAAGCAGCTAAGTGAACTTGGCTGAAGTGGACTCAAGCTGAAAGGGCCAAAAAAAAAATAACAAGGAACAAATCAGAGCTGAACTAATTGCCTGTTCTGGGGCACTTTGGCATCTCTATGGAGATCAGGCTGCCGAGCTCTGCTTCTCTCTCCCTTTTTCTCACAGACCAACCAGGGGCTCCATCCACTTTAGTCCTAATGGCCTCCATCAGTACACAGCACAATCGAAATGGAACAGCTTTGGATAAATATCTGCGGGAACATGGTGTTCTGTTCGGTTCTTTTGCAGGTAGGACTAAAAACTAAGGTTGTGTTCACACGGAAGCGCAGATCTGACTGATTCCTTACAGGATGATGAACTCCTGATTCGACCGTTTGCACTGCTCACACTGGCTGGTAAACGATATACAATTCATGCATGTTTGTAGGCTTACCTGTCGCTGCAGGTGGAGAGCTCACAGTGAGACTCTGTAAACTCCCATTCCTGAGCAGAGATGGAGATTTCTGATTGGTCAGACCACCCGTTCCAGTTCCTCCCACAGTCACATTGCTAATGCTAGTGCTGCTATTTCTACCCACGATCGAGGACGAAGAAGGTGAGAGCGAGGAAGAGGAAGGCAAAGCCGTGCCGGTGATCTCCGGCGCCTCTGGAGTTTTGTTCTCCTGAGTGGTGGTAAAGCAGGGCCCATAGCGGTTCCTCCAGTTCCCTCTCTTCTTCTTTTTTACTCCTTCCTCTCCAGTGGACGAAGACGAAGCAGCGGAGGAAGAGGAGGACGAAGAGGAAGGCTGGGGCCGTTTATACCCAGCTGATGCCAGCTCCCCGCTGCCAGAGTGCGAATTTTCGTAATGCTTCAAGTTTTGGGGGAGGGGCACGAGAGCACTAAAGGTGTTGAGGGCCACCATTCCATCAGAAGTTACACTCTCGGCCCCGCCTTTGACGAGGCGACTGAATGAGGACTGGGTGTACGTGTCTCCGCTCCTTAAGTTCGAATCTGTGAAGCTGATGAAATCAGAGCTGGGCTGAACCACCGAGCTGCTGGAGGACGTCTTGTTGCTCCCACCAGCCAACATAAGACCTGAAATGAATGAGGCAATGTGTGGATGTAAATATAAACATTACAACATGAAAACAATTTACACGCTCCCATGATTTATGCTTCCTTAGGTGAGGTAGTGAATGCAATTTTTATGCCCTGTCCAAGTTTTCATTCTGCCATACACACACACACACACACACACACACACACACACACACACACACACACACACACACACAGCCTTACAAAAGATTACAGTAGCAGCAGCCAGCGAGACAAAAGTCTTATCACACACACACACACACACACACACACACACACACTACTCTGGCCATCATCCAGCCATGTCATAACACACTCAGTCAACTGTCTCAAACACACGCCATCCTCATGACTCACTGTTTCTGCGTTTCCTTTTGCATGAGGGAACAGAAGACTGCTGCTTGATGCAATCATGTCTCAATTCAAAATTATTATATAATAAAAAAGAAAAGCAGGTGTGGGGTTTGGCGGACAGGCGTTAACACGCGGGCGTGCCTGTTACTGTTATAGCGCATCTAGATCACGTTGTAATTTCGAACATTGCGGTCTGTAAAACCATCTTTGAATATTATTTACAATTATAAAACTTTGTTGTGAGAAGACCTTTCCCGTACAGTATTCGCACAGTGCGCCAGCTGATGGACATTAAGGTAAGTAAAATAATTATATACATTTTTGTAATATAGATTTAGCATTGACTGCATTTATTAAAAATCACTTGGTATACTTATCTCGGGGTTCCTCAGAACGCATCATAGAGCGTCACTCTTACAAACACTTTTCCGGTCCCTATCTATTGTGTAAGTCTGAGGCTACCTGTATCACTGTATCATTAATGTCGGTGTCAGATTAATCCATGTTCCCAGTTCAATCTGCCCTGTGTAAACAGTGCAGGCTGGTGGAGGTGGCATAATGGTATGGGGAATACATTCTTGGCATTTCCAACCATGTGTGGTTCTTCCCCTTAATGTTGCCACAAAGTTAGAGGCACACAATTGTACAGGATGCCATTAAATGCGGTAGCATTAAATATTCTCCTCACTTTAACTAGGATACGCAGACCTGTTCCAGCACGACAAAGCAATTCTCATAGTACTGAAGTGCAGAATAAAGCCTTACCTTGCTGAAAGGGGCTCGTCGTGGATGGGACGGTGGATGATGTAGCGATGGTGACGACGGGGCCATGAGATTTGCCCGGGTTAGACTTGCGACCCCGTGACCCTGAGCTGGAACTAGAGCTCGAGTGGCTGCTCGATTTTTTGCTCTTCCCCTCAGAGCTCTTGCTCTCCCTCTCAGAAGAGCCTCCATCTTTGGAGCTCGCAGTGGAGTGAGACGGCACTTCTTGGAAGTTGGCGTTGGTGAAACGTGCGCCTCCATCATCCATTCGCTTTTGGGACGAGGAGATTGACGAGACGCTCCCTCCGCTGCTGCTGCTATAGCTCTGAGAACATCAAACCGATGGAAAATTCACTAATATGAATACAATCTGAAACCAGTTTGGTGAAGCCACTAAACCAATAATCTTTTAAATAAATTCAGTCTTTCTGACTAAATATTACAAATATTTTATAATCCATCCTCAACTTTAGGATCACACCAAACTATTGTTCATTTATTACATCAATTTTAAATCATGTTATATAAAATATGCACAGGCATTGTACAAAATTGCCCAAATTGTACTTCAACTATTTGGTTGTAGACCTTAGTACCTTCATTGTGTATCTACAACCTAAACAACTGTCAATATGGTGTGCCTTTATCAATAACTGATGTAAATAATGGAAATGAAAGGAAGTTGATGATTGCTGTTGTACCAATAAAGCTTCATTAATCTACAGACAAAATAAAGGTTCACCATATGTGATAATACATACAAGTTATAATAGATAACCCCTTGATGGTATCACCGCAGCAATAAGAAGTTTGGGGTACCTTTATTTTAAAGTTTGTGCAACTGAAAGCTTTAATCACCAAAACAAATTCCTTGTAAGTGCAAACATACTTGGCAACAAAGCTCTTTCTGATTGAGTGTGTAGACTGCTAAGCTAATCGAGTGGTCGCGATCCGAGATTAAACCAACGTTTGGCTTCAGGCTATCTGACTGTGTAATTACAACTATTTTCCACATCTGGTCATCATGCTTTTCTGAAGTATTGCTGTTGTCAATAACAACACTTACTGACAACATCAGTCACCACTAGGCTTGATACGAAGTCACCATATTACTGCCACCTGTTACATTTTCTTTGCAACTCAACTCTATAAATGTTATGTTAACCAAAAAGAACCAACGAAACACTAATATTTACAGTAGGATCTAAAAGCAAAAGTGGAAATTTGCCCACTGAAACAGATACATGATGCATGTTGTGCCATATGATACGATGCCAATTAAGCAATGAATATTGCACAGGACTGGTATGCTCCGCCCCATGTTTTAAGTACAAATACACTTGTAATCAGGATATGCAACAGCAAACAAAGTGGTTAAAGTGGTACACTGCTGTTGTGGACTGTGTAAGACTCACAAATGTAACACAATTTGCATGTTTTGCCAGTCAACACAATCTGGTTTTGTGCAGAAAACTGGGCAAAAATAATATACACTGAACAGGCATAACTATATGACATCATAACATTAAGACCGGTGACGTGAATAACACTGATTATCCTTTCATCGTGGCACCGGTTAGTGGGTACGATATATTTTGAACAACCAATGAAAGTTAATGTGTTAGAAGCATGAAAAATGGGAAAGCGTTAAGATTTGAGCAAGTTGAGGGTTGTCAGTATCTATCAAAAGTGGTCCAAGGAATGAATAGTGGTGAACCAGCGACAGGGTCATGAGTGGCCGATGCTCACTGATGCACATGGAGAGCGACTGGCCCATGTGGTCCAATCCAACAAACAAGCTCCTGTAGCTCAAATTGCTGAAGAAGGGTCAGGACTGTTTTGGCCAACACAATATTAGGCGGGTGGTCATAATGTTATGCCTAAACGGTGGCCATAAAATTATGCCTGATCTGGTGTAAAAACATTTTTTTTATATTATTATTATGTAATGACATCATCAGGGTGACGCAATAGCTTGCAAAAGCCAGGTTAACATCTGCTGCCAAATACATAATTGTAATAAAAGTAAAAAATATAATCTAAATTCCATCTTTATATAAAAAAAAAAAAGTGAAATTCTTTAATTAAGTTAATCTTCTTATTTCATATATAAATATGAATTGAAATTTATTCAGCCGTCGCTTTAATCCAAACACATTTCTGACTGTTTGAGAACGCTGAGCATTTGGGTGTAAATCTCTGGGGGTGTCACAGACAGGTCGTCTCTCTTAAATAAAAAACAAGAAGGAAAAAAGTCTAACGTGTGGCCTCACCTTCTCTGACGTAACCATCAAGGCTGGAACAAGGGAAGGCGAGAGCTCCAGAGATTTTTTGTGTTTGGGTTTGTGACGGTCTCGCTCTTTGTGTTTCTGCAGGAATGAAGGAAGAGCACAAAGAGCAAGGAGCTTTAAATCAAGCACAAATTCAAGAGTAGTTCTGTGAGTGGCAAAAAAAAAAAAAAAAAAGGAAAAAAAAACTGATTGATGGAATGTGTAGAATCTTGAAGTAAGACACTTGAAGGAAGCATAAGGAGGTGAGAACGCTCAGACAGATGTGCTTTAGTCGGAACGATTCAATGCTCCGAGTGCATTTGGCCTGAACAGGAACCTTTTACACGAGAGCAGATGGAGAGATTTTAATGATGAGAAAGATGAATTATATGATTCCTTCAGGAAGTGCGAGGCTTTGCCCTATTTCAGCCTAAACATGGACTGCGGCAGCTCAATTTACACCCCGGCTCGGTGGCGCGCAAAGTAAAGCTCCATTTTCGCCCCGGAAGGAGGAGCGAGAACAAATTTACACCTCCTGCTCCAAGCAAACACCTCCAACCTCCTCGCTTTCTGATCTTAAACGAAGAGCTGTGAAAAGATGAAGCCATCCTGAAAGATGCCGAAACCGTATTTACACCTTTGCCACATGTACCCGGGCATTCTTTCTTTCTTTCTTTTTTATTTTCATTATTTTATCCAACAGATATCTGAATGAACTGATAGGATGTGAACAGTTTATACTGCTCTCCTGTATGATAATGACTGGCCTGCCCTGATTGGTAGGAAATTAAAAGGTGCCTCTATTTCCTCTGAGACTATAGCAATTTCTGATACAGGGGGATTTTAAATGTCATTTCATGCCCCTCAAAATTGGTGTTTTTACCAATTCCTTTATATATGTAAAAAAAAAAAGAAATTGAATGCAATCCATGTACATAAATAAACATGGACACGGTAAATGTAGAAAATATGCTATAAATCGGGGGGGGGGGCGCGTATGCTGGGGGGGGGGGGGGGGGGGGGTATGCTATATGTTGCTGCAAATAATAATTTGAAAAATAATAAAAAAAATGTATATACATTTTACAGAAGGAAATAGAATTTTTTTTTTTTTGGCGAGTTTATATTATTTTTTCTCTAATTATATCCTTATTTTGAGGTCTTTCAGTTATCTGCAAAGTTTCGACAAAAATATTTTTTGCAACTCTTGTTTGCCAGCTTTGCCATCAAATTAATTTTCATATTACATTTCGTGAGGGGGGGGATTTTAATTTTCGCCTTTTAAGTTTTAAATTTTTTCCCCTCACAGAAGCGTCTCACAATGCAATGATTTAAAATTTTGTTGATAACTGACAAAGAAAAAATGTGATTCAATAAGATTTTTGTACAGCTTGTGGTGTTTTTTTACACAAAATTTCCTCACAAAGTGGCTTTAGATAAATATCAATTTTAAATATAAATCTTGAAGGTAAAAAATTTCATCAGCCTCCCAGAGGTGAAATTGTCAAGAAGACGACAAGAAAACATCTTCCGATTCAAAATCTTAAATGTGTGCAATTGTAAATAATTTCCCCTCAAGACCTGCATGAAAGTAAAAAAAAAATCAAATTGTGTAAGACAGAACTTGTGAGTTTATGCTCAATGAATATGAGCATTCCGAAACAATCCTGGGTTCATTATTAACAAACTATCAGCGTGGTGGACCTTTAAACCTGCCTAGACCTAAAGAATTGGAGGAATCTTGTACCAAAGTCATTCATCTGAAAAGTTATTATTGTTAACATGTGTTCAAATTTGCCCAATCGATGGCACTTGAGGTCTTGAGTGGCGTACGACAAAATTTTGAGGGCGGTTCAGACGGTCAATCACGTTGCCAAATAAAGCATATAAAGTGTTTAATGGAATGAGACAAAATTTGCAGACTTAAAACTTAAAAGTGGAAAAAGAAAACAGAATACCTAAAAGATGCCTTATGTCGCTCTCTCTCCTTAGTCAAAGCATAAAATTAGCAAAGAAATGTTTGGTGAAATCTGGTTCTGAAACTACAAGGCTAAACTAGTAATTCATTATTGGGGGATTTACTACTGGAAAGCACTTCATTTTGGAGAAGAAGCTTCTAGTAGATTTTACCCAGGAAACAGACAAAATGCACACTGATTAATGAACATGTAACACTTAGCAGAAGAAAAGGACACTTAAGGCAAAAAGAGAACGTGAATAGCCAGAAATTCTAAATACCGCATACTTTTTAAAACATAATATTTGCATCAGGGAAGAAAAGCAGGCATTTCCAAATATTATAAATCAATGTTGTAATACTAAGAGAAAACAAAAACAAAACAAAACATGAAAGAGCAGGAAGCTAGCAAGCAAAAAAGATCTCAATATTTAACTGGTTCTCAGACGTGAGACTTTTCCCTGAATGTTGGGCGCAAATGAAGAGACTGTGTGAGAAAAATAGGATGTACATATAGTGGAAAGTTTTCACGCATTTATTTGAATATTAAGCAGTTCATTATCCGTGTTAGCCACTTCCTGATAAAACGGTTTTTACAGCACAAGATATTGTAAATAACAAAATCAACTTTTCCTGCTAAAGTAGGCTACAGATCAAAATTAGTTTATCTAATATAGCATGAAAGACTACAATTCTTAACATAGAATCAACATTTTCCCTTAGCCAGAAAATAGGCAGTAATAATTAGCATGTTGGATATCAAATTATTGATTATTTTGGGCAAATGCTTAATGCATGCTTAGTATCACTGATCAATACCTGCCGCAGTAAAAAACAAACGAAAAAAAAACATTACAACACACACAAACACACACACACACACACACACACACACACACAAGCTTCTTAATCCCCACCCACAAGCAACAGATTCAAGAGCTCCAGAATCCAGAAAAAAAATTACACCACAACTAAACAGGCTAGAATGATCAGAATTGTAAATATGTAGAGCAGCGTGTGTGTGTGTGTGTGTGTGTGTGTGTGTTTGTGTGTGTATGGGGGTGTGTTATTCCCAGATGCCACTCTTCTAGCACATCTGAACTGCCTGCAAATTGAGAAGCTTTTAGCTGCTATTGTTGTTTTGCCCTGGGGCTTGGAATTAGCTAGGTATACATCTGAGCCCCATGACCTTTGACCTTTGAGAAGAGGTAGGGTGCAAGGGGAGAGGGGTGTGCAGGGTTCCCTTTACTAATGCAAATCAGGCACGGTAACAATAGCAGGGGCAGAGACCAGGGGTCTCCATGAAGAGGAAGTTGGAAAGAGAGAGAGAGGAAAAAAAATAAAAATAAAACGCTGCTTCAGCAAGCCATCGTGGAAAAAAAGGGGGTCAAATCAGAAAAGCCAGAAATAAATAAATGACCAGACATACAAACAAGATCATAAGATCTATCACACAGAATGCCTAAATATCTTGCTTGGAAAAATGGGTACCTAAAAGGTATATAAGTGCATGTAATGGCACTTTAATCGGACCACGATGTTTACAAGTAAACAGTAAATATTAGTGCCATCACCTAAACAAAATCTCATTCCAATTATTCAAAATGGCCGGCATTACATATTGCACAGATACTCTTTAAAATACATTCACACACACCCACCCACACACATAAACAAAATATTCCTCAAGTGTTTAAACAGGGATTATCTTCCATAAGGGTGGGGTGGGGGGAGGTCGAGGCCAAAATCTATAAATCCTCCCCTCCACAAAAAAGAAAAAAGTATAAATAAATGAACGTATAAATAGGAATAAAAGTGTTTGCGTTGACTGCACTAACTCAGGCAAAGGAGCAACAAAAAAAATTTAATCAAGGAGTCAAAAATACAAAAATAAATAAATAAATAAATAAATAAAAAAAAAGGCAAAATGAATGGAGAGGATGCGCATGTGAAAGACCTGAATGACGCTTGGATAAACCTGATATGCTCTTTCACACATTTCACACTATGAGTGTAATAATCAGGTGTGTTTTTTTACTAACAAAACCTAATAATGCGCAACATGATGCTGTTGTCCGTCTGTCTGTCTGTCTGATGTATAGGCATGTGCTGAGACATATATCATCCCTTCTATAGTACATTTTGAAAATCAACCATTGCTCGGTTGTCTTTCACACAGTGAAGGGAATTATGGGATTGCTTTCTCAGAAGAGGATGCTCTTCAACGGCTGGTCCAAAATAAGGTACTTTAGAAGCATTGTTCATAAAGAGGGGCCTGGGGACAAGCAAAGGAAATAAAGCACAGCCGGGGTCTGATCGTGGTAGTTCTTACAATCATGACTGATCTGACTAACTTAAACCACCTATATAAGAGAAGTAGTAGCTCCGGAATTTACATTACAAGACGTATGTCTCAACAGCAAACCCAAATATTATTGCGCAGTACATTGGTGAAAGAAGTTATCTTGTTCATTGAAAATGAGAACTACATGTACTGTGGGGAATTTATTTACCGTTATCTGGGGATCACACCCAACCTAAACAGCCTAAATAAAATCTAAGAAGCTGGAAGAGATTCGGCAATGAAATAATAACGATAAAAAGATTAATAGTCCGGAGATCATCCGGAGATATCAGCAGCACACGCCTATTCAGACGAAAGTGTTACTCGTGCGTTCTGCGCGTTCTTGTGTCCGTCAAAATGCGCTGGAACTAATAAATAATTACCTGTAAACACTGATGACACGAATTTCCCCAGAACTAACAGGCATGTCTGATTATTTTCGGTGAATAGACAATTCTCCGTAATGACCGTCGCTCGTAGTGCCAAATTGCTAATCGCTGGAATGGCGCGCTTGAAACACGGAGCCAGGCAAAGGGGGGAAACCCGGGGGCGACGCTCTCGGCACAGAGTGACCGGGGTACGTTTCCTTTACATGGATTTTAATCGGGGCAATGCTTGTTCGCGGTTAATTGCTAGACTTTAAGCAGCAAGGGTTTAGCTCATAGGCTGAATGTGCACGGAAAAGGGCATATCAGTGACGCATGGCTGATGGAAGGGAAAGCGTGGAGGCTGCCTTACCTTCTTCTCCTTGTCATGGTGTTTATCCAAAGAGTGAGAGGAAGAATCGCTTAAGCTTTGAGCCCTACTACCACGGCCTTTGCTCCTTCTCTAAAAGGTGAAAGAGGAACTTCGAGTTACTATATCAAAATCTGTCCAGTTCACTTTGTTCTCTTGTGTAGTATAGAGAAAATCTGTTACTGAAGTCAAAAAAAGCCAAAAAGAAAAAACAATGTAATGATCAGCACCTAATAATATAGTTTCTGGAGAATAACAAAGATGTACCTAGCACCTAATACTTCCCCACAAAGGTGAGCTAACTCATGATAGCATGTCCAAAAAAATGGACGCTCCAACTGAAAATGCTCTATACTTTTGTACAAACTTACTTGCCTAAAATTCTTGATTTCTGACCTTCTGCATAATGTGAACAACCTGAAAAACTGCACTCGGCCAGGCTGCCATGGTACGTCAATGTATGTTTCTTACCCTGATCAGCTGATACAACAGAAATGAGTCTAACAACAGACAAGCAGATAATGATGAAGCTCATGTAAGTGTCTATATTTTCTGAAAGTTCAAAAAATTAAAAAAAAATAAGAGGCGTTTAAAAAATATATATATAAATAAATAAATAATTTTTAGCTCAGATGACAATGATCGAACAAAATACTGGCACTTTTTTCCTCTGGTTAAAAAAATATAACCAAAATAAAATAAATAAATAAAAAAGAAAGAAAGACAGACAGAAAAACGTTTCACCGTCACTGAGTGGTAAACCTGTAAGAACTGCTGATCAATGTGCATTAATTGTGCCAAAACAAATTGCTCTTGTATTTTAAATGGAACCATTGGGACTATTATCAGAAGCTGCCAGAGGTGTTATTATCGAGCTTATTTGCATATCACAGCCTTTATGTGATATATTGTGTGGCTTCTATTCACTAATACTACTAGGAATATTTCGCATGGTTACCAAAATGTTTAGATCATGAGGTTTATTATAACATTTTTATAATACAGTATACATTATTATTAATATTATTATTATTAGAGAATTGTTTATATTTATTGCATTTTTTTTTTTCTCACAAGCATTTGTTTTTGTTTAGAATTTGGATAGTAGATTTTTGTGTACACTGCTGATCAATGTAAAAAATTTCCCTGAAGCACAATAAAAAAAAAAAAAAAAGGGTTAGGGTTAGGGTTAGGCCTAACATGCCCAAAACTTTGTTTATGTCTTAAAAACAAAACAAAAGATCTAAATTATAATTAAATTTGCCCAAAGTTAGAAACCGTAGCAGATTGAGACTTGTGGATTGGTAAATGTAAACGTGGACACCAGATAGAAGTGTGTTCCTGCTCAAGGGTTGTAAATGAATAAACAATTATTATTTCCAATTAAGTTCCAATTTTCTATAAGAGTCCTGAATGTAAATGAGACATTAATATTATAAAACTAAAAAAAAATAAATAAATATCAATCATTGAACAGTGAATAATTGTGTGCTGGGTAAATAATATGATGTAGGAGAGCATCATTTGTTCTTTTAAGCACCATAAAGACCTTGATATATAAGTGAATTAGTATAGAAAACGTATTCTAAAATGCATTTTACCGAAGAAAAAAAAAAAAAAAAAAATTCCTGATTTAGCCCAATTAAAAAAAATAAATGTTTTTTTGGAAATTCTTTCTCACCCAGTTCCAGAGAAGTGCAGCACTGTTTAAAAAAAAAAAACAAAACAAAGAAAACCCCCTTACTTTTCATTTAAATTCTTTACTTTCTTCATTTGAATAAATACTTGTTTTTTGTTTCTATGCTTCATTATATTGAACATAGCTTGAGCAGTGGTCAGTATTAGTAAAAGATTAATATAATACAGAATTTATAATAATAATAAACTGAAAAAAATTCTGTCTAAATTTCTGCTAAATTGAGTCCACTTAAATTTTTTTTTTTTTTAATTATTTAAGATTGTCAAATTCCCTAATGCAATAATATTCGTCATGTTACAGTCCTATCTTATTTTATTATTATAATATTTTATTTCTTTTTAATGCCAGGAAATGGCTGGTGACGTTAAATTTTTTATGTCAAACATCTTAATTGCAGCAAAAACTCTCCCCAAATGCAATTCTCCTCTAAAAGAAAATATTTTCTTTGGAATGTATTCCATCTACAGATGTACAAGTGCTCACCATTTAAAGCCAAATCTTAACACAAAGATCAGCCCCCCAAAAAAACAATAATTGAATACAGAAAAATAAAGAAATGCCTTCTGCTATTTGCCTGAACTGTTTGGACTGCACTAAAAAAAAGCCAAACACACGGCGTTACTTCTCTGTCGGTGCTTATTAGAAGGCCTTTTCCCCTCCTCCAGCACCTCTCAGAAGACCTGCAGTGTGAGAGGGGCCTTTGTTGGGTTGGAAGACGCTCTCACACACACACACACACACACACACACACACACACACACACACACACACACACGAGGGACAAATCTGCGAAGCAGCAGGGGGTTGTGGCTTCAAATCCCACTGCAGCTCTGGGGCTGGAGGACGTTACCCCCACCTATCATTTACTCACACACTCACACACACACAGGAGAGGCAGGAAGGAAAAGCACAGTGCTGCCACTCATCCTTCCCTGAAACTCTAGCCGTCTCTCGAAGCGAGGGATTAGGAGAGAGAGCAGGAAGAGGGGCACTGATGGAGGAGACAAAGGTTCAGAGAGCTGCTGCTGATTGTCAATGAGATTAAGGGGTTATGGGGGTAGGAAGGGATAGACACTGGGTCATTCTTGTGTGTGTGTGTGTGTGTGTGTGTGTGTGTGTGTGTGTGTGTGTGTGTGTGTCAGGGGGTTTGATTATGCCACAGCTCAGCTTTCAGCACCTGTAATTGAAAAGGGAGTTCAAGAAATTAAGAGTTATTCCTGATGAGCGTTTAAAAGGCTCGGTGTGCACACTTTAAAGAGGGACGTCAGAACACATCTACTCAAACACGAAAGCAATAAGCTTCAAACTTCTTGCTTAATTCTTTTCACTAGACATAAATATAAGCAAATATACGCATGTAGAAGGAAATCAACAAAGCGTGTGTAGTGATGTCCATCACATGTATGATTCAGCAGAAACGGCACCAGGTCGAAAGGGGAAAAAACGCTCGCTTCCGATTGGCTGGCTGGTGTGTTATTCCATTTACCGTGTCTCTAAAGTAAACGGGGCTGGCACGTAACCATGACAACAAGCACAAGTAGCGCTCTAGATTTTAGTTTGCACTTTGCCGTCTCGTGGTGAACAAGGAGTTCGTTTTCTAATTAAAGATTTGAATTCGAATTTCAATTACAAATATAAGTATCTATATACGCTACAGCATGGATGGGTTCGAATTTAAATGGGAGAAGAACTCGAAATGATATTTAGAAAAGGTTAACGTTTTTTATTTGGTTGTTTTTTTTACTCAAATTGGTTTGGTATTTTCTACTACACATTGAACCAAAATGTATAATATTTTCATTTTGCAGATGACGAAGTCTAATACAAACTAGCACACGAGAACATAAATAAATGACTTAAAAAAAATATTTATTGCTTGATTGAATGAACGAATGAAACAAGGAAGGAAGAAAGGAAGGACAGAAAGATGGAAGGAAATAAGGAATAAATAAATCACACAAAATTGGTAAGGAAATGAACCAAGCTCGCAGTATGGTAACTCAAATGCTTAAACGATACGAAAGAAACAGAAAGAAATCATTCCAACAAGCGCAAAGATAAATCGTATTCAATCTAGACTATATCTGTTTTATGAAAGCGCACTTGGCGTACTGACAATATCAAAGAGAAAAGCAGAACGTGTCAATTTCTACGCCGCCACAAGCCCAAAACGGAGGCAGGTTTCTTTGCTGTCTGCTTAATGCTTCTCATTTCGATGAGATGAAATGCCACAAAGCACTTCAACAGCAGCACGAGGGTCCGATTTCTAGACGTTTCTAACTTACACCTCAGACACAATGCTCATCATTGTAAAGTATCATTGAGATGCTGCAGTGTAATGTTCAAATGTGCTTTACTGTATTGCGTACATATCGTCTAAGAATTGTTAACATTAACCGATATTAATAGTGTAATGTATATTAATAGTGTAATGTATATTAATAGTGTAACAATCCAATGACTTGAAGCTACATATCACTTAAGAGAGACTACAATGAATCAATACAACAATTAACAAACAACTTATGAATCTATTAATATTAGAAAAGGATGAAGAAATGGTATAAAAACAAAGACCTTCGTTTGATTTTTCAAACATAGGCTAGTAAATCACTTCAAATTCAGGGGGAACAACAGAAAATTAGCCGAACGAATCAAAACATCAAATCATGTGAGAACCTGAAAAGGGCACTAAAGTTATAAATTTACCCATTAGCACTGTAATGCTGCTTTAAAACAAAATACTATACAAATAGAAATGAACTTGATCATTACAATTACTGGGCAGTTTATTCGTTTATCTGCGAGTTACATATTTTGATGCGAACGTTTTGAATTCGCGCGTTGTAAAAAGCTTGTGAACAAAAGCACTATGCTCCTGCAATACGACGCTTCCTATCTCGACATGTAGCTGGAAATGGATATTTAATGTAGTGTAACATAATAATGCAGTGCACACGAATGAAGTTTTTAAAAACAATACAAAAAAGACCATTTTCCGCATTTTGGTTCCTTCTTATATCGTATGTAGAGTCAAAAACGGAATCGAGGAAGGTTGTAGTATTTATATAATAGTATAGTAATGTTGTCAATAAATCAGTCTTGGTCAATAGCTAACAATCCAGTAGAGTGAAAACTTCCATGTGCTTCCTAGGGGACATGTGAAATTACACGTTCTCGAACCGCTGGCCATGCTACAACACCGAGGGTGGGTGAGTGGGGGTGTGACATATTTGGAAGGAAGTGCCATCCAGGCCATTACGGATACATGAGCTCACACGTGCGCATGATTGTCTGGTGTCGCTGTGATTGATAAAGGGGGGGGGAGTATGCCAAACCTCACTCCCTGTGAGAAAGCACTATATACTGATGTTACAATTACAAACCAGAATGGACACGTAGATGAATGACTTATAAACATGCATGTGTTGATATTGAATTTCTACATGACTATAATTGATGATGGACACTCAGAAAGCTCCTTCCAATTTGTCCAAAATAGAAGAACTGTGTCTCTAAGACACTAAATCAAATGTGGCTACTTCTACAGTCAAATACATCACACACAGTGGTTCTTAAAAAGAATTGAAATGCTGCTAATATTCATTTCCTACTGGATCGATTTACTTGCTCATTCCTTAAACAGCAAGTGCACACACACACACACACACACACCCAGCCCCACACACACGTACTCGTACGACACAGCAGCCTCCCCACCTCCACTCGCTCACCACGCTGCTGTTCTGAACGACAGCGCGTTAAAGACGCCAGCTGCAGCAGAACAGAGCCGAGTCGGTTGATGAGGACAACAGCAGGCATGCTGTGTGCAAATACTTCATCTTCAAGGCAAATGAGCGCGGTGAACCAAAGGCTACCGGCAAGTCTGTATGCAAAAAGCTGCCTCACAACCAGCCCACGAAGAGTTTTAGAGAAAAGGCACTTGAAGTGTAGCGACAGCGTCAACTTTTAAGTCTCTGAAACAGGCAAGATGTCCGAGTAAACTGTAGGTTTCTATAAATATAAAGCTGCAGCTATCATAGGTTGAATCCTATGGAATGAAATCCCGTTTCTGCCACATAAGAAAAGTTTGGTTGCCTAATTCCGACTTTTCTTTTCTCGCAATTCCGAATTTATCGCGACTTTGTTTCTCGTTAAACATCCAACGTTTTTGTTATACCCACCGGTAACCATGTTGTCGGCTTGAACTTTGATGCTGTTGGTGTATGAACGAGGGCTCCTCTGCTTCTCTGCGTCTCCCCCAGAGCTGATTGTTAGACAGAGTTCTCTTTGAGGATCGGAGGCTTAGTTTTAAACCATGCGATGGTATTTATTTAAGCCCATTTCGTTTTCGTTTTCATAACTACAGAGTGGGTAAAAAAAATTCGGAATTGCGATAAATAAAGTCGGAATTGCAAGAAAAAAGTCGGAATTAGGCAAACTTTTTTTAATGGGGCAAAATGGGCTATAGCATGAATCTTCTCCACGCCACTCTCTGTTTTTTCCTGGTTCCTTATTTTTTTTCATTTTGTACATCATGCCTGTTTCAGAGAGTTGACGCTAATATATATAGATATATATATATCACAGTACATTGTCCTTACAGTATGCTGAAGAATTAATAGTGTAAGGAAGCTTAAGAAAAAGACTATGTATACTTTCAGTCTTCAATATATGAGCCAATGTTTGTGGACACCTGACCATAAGATTCACATGTGGTTTCTGAACATCTCATTCCACATGTAGTTCCCTGTTAATAATAACCTCTACTCTTCTGGGCAGATGTTCCACTAGATGTTGAAATTTTCAGCCACAAATAAATTAGTATAATGCTAGTAGGGCTACTGTGAACGGGTTTGAGTCTCCTAGTTCAAGGCAAAAATTATTGCTGCCACGTCCAAAGGCATTATATACAATTGTGTGCTTCAGATTTTGGGAAAAGAACCACATATGGCTGGTAAAGTCAGGTGTCCCAATGTTTTTGTCTTTATAGTTCATCTTAATAATACACAGGCAAAAATGATTGTTGGTCACCTTTTCTTAAAATTTCCTCCTCAGTCTGCAATTGGAAGCAGCCATTCTTTGTAAAATCTTAAAGTAGGACAGCAGCCTTGTAAAGTCCATTATTTTGGACATATTTTGAGGCAGCATATGTATATACATGTAGCCCATAAACCAGTTTACCATAAAAAGAAATGCTCAGCAGACAGAGCCGCCTCTCAGAGAGAATGCAAAAACAATAAAATGCATGAAAATGTAGTATTGGTACATGCCTAAAAAAAGAACAAATACCTAATCTTGCTTCTTACCAGTTTGCTGTAATGGTACTTGCAGTAGCCACAGTATTTGACGTTGTCGGCGTCCGAGCCTTGCTCTTCGCACAGGAGGCCAGCAAACTGAGCGCTGCAGAGAAGAAAAAAATGAAGAGCCTGTTATTTTAGGAGTCCATCAAGTAAAATAAACTCCACAAAGTTCAAAAGGCATGCAGAAAACCCTGAGGGTTTACACATCATATATTTTCTCACATTTGCACCTCTTTTGTTTGGACAAAAATACAATTTCTCTATTCAGATGAAGAGATTTAAACTAATAACTCCAAACTTATTTTTAATGGTTTAAGTGGAATGGAATAAACTGAACTAGTACAGCAAAAAGTTAATTTAAGTCCTTTTTATACTCAAAAATTGCATTAGTGTCTTCTACCTTATAAAAATGAAATGTAAAACAACCATACTTTACTTACTATACACACTATATGGACAAAGGGGTTACAGAAAAAACAAACCTGGGTGAATTTCTTCAAAGGAGAAATATTTATACATAAATACCCTGAATTTTTTAATGTTTTTTATTCATTTTGTTTATTCAACTAATTTTTTATTCAATTAATCAGATACATTTTTTAAAACTTTTTTTTTTATCCGATTAATCGGAAAAAATTAATAAATCATCATCATCATAGTCCGATACAATTATTATCAAAATTATCATTAGTTGCAGCTCTAGACGAAATTTTTGACACCCCCTTTTCAGCCATAAGTGGTTCTTCACACAGCCAGCTCCATGAAGATCTGGTTTACATGGTTTGGAGTGGAAGCTCTTGAGTGGCCTGCTATAGAGCTCTGACCTCAACCATACTGAACACCTTTGAGATCAACTGAAAAGCTGACTGTACCCCAGACCTTTACATCAGTACTTTCACTAATGCCACAACACAAAATCCCATGGAATATCTTCCGAGAAGAGTGAAGGTTATTATAATGGCTGATTGCTTCTAAATGTGAAACGGGAAGTTGAGAAAGCATGTACAAATCGTATGGTCACAAGCTTTTGTCCATAGCGTATAAAACATACAAACTCTAAATAAAAATTGTTAGGCATTGTTCATTGCTCTTTCTATAAAAATTCAACATAAAAAAATTTTTAATGTATAATAATAATAGCGAGTCAAAGCTCACCTTTCCTCATTTTGTTTCTTTTTTTTTTTTTTTATATGGATATTTTCCATAAATAAAACCCTAGAATTAGGTCAGCCAGTGTGGCCATGGGTAAAAGACCCTTGTGAGACATCCCTTGACTCACCATGTGACGTGAAAAGCTTGACGACAGCCGTGTTTGTTACAGGCCATGCAGGCACCAGTGGCTGCTTTACTCTCACGGCCTTGCTCTTCACAAATGTAGCACGTCTGTAAGAACCAAAAGAGAAAAATATAAAATCAATACTAAGGCACACAGAGAGCAAACGAGACAAAAAACAGAAGCACATTTTCATACCATACTGGCAGAACTCTCATCATTTACCATTTTAATACAATATTGTATTAAATTGCTATTTTGGCGTCACTGTACTGAAACCCAACATATACGCTTATAACTCGCTTTATTAAAATGCCTATATGATCATTTGTGTAATTTTGCTGAGCAGTACAAATGTTTCTAGTTTTAGTGAATCTGTACCTACGAAAACTTTAAATTTCTGATCTTGATTGACAGCAGTGGAACACAATTCTATCTCCTGCTGCTGTTAATTATATTCTGTGACTAAGCTGCGCTTCCTGACATGCATTTCTGCTCACCACGGTTGTCTAGAGTGGTTATTTGAGATCCCATTGCTTTTATATGATCATGAACCAGCATGGCCATTCTACTCTGACCTCTCTCTTCAAACTAGTGTTTCTGGCCACATAATGTTATCCCCCCCCAAAAAAAAACTCTATAAAAACTCTCGAGCCTGTGAAGTGAAAAAAATTCTGGGAAACCAGCGAAATCTAAAATGGTCAAACCGCCAGTGTGGCGCCAACAACAACAAAGTTTACATCAGATGAGATCTCATTGTACCTCATTTTGTATGATTTTATGCATTAATTTATGCACCGAGTTGCTGCCACTTGGCTGAACGAGTTAAATGAGCATCAGTACATGTGTACCGATTAAATAAACAATACAGTAAATAATAAAATAAACAAATAATCGGGTCTCAGACAGGATCAATGATCCAATTCATTTAAAGGTATTTTAGCAGTCAATTTGAAAGAATATTATTTGCTTGAACTGGGATACAAATACACAATCATTTTATTTAAACCTGAGGAACCTTCAACACATAGCTTCTGCCTGATCCGCGTCATATTGAGTCATTGCGGTCGTATCACAAATACGGAGCGATCCGATTCAAATTTGTTAATGTGCACTGTAATTTCATGGCTGTGAAAAGCTGCTGATGTGGTCTATGCAGTGCAGCTGCAAGAGGCAGAGCATGCTTACTGTGACAGCATCGACAATTTAACAAGCCTCTCCAAGGCCCGTCTTGGTAGCATGCCGATTATCGGGCGAATAATGACTACGCGGTTTAAAATTGGCTCGCAGTGAAGACTCAATTACCGAGAAAAGTGAAAGCGTTTCATCGCAGATTGAATATTTCAAGCATGAGATTAAACTTGCGCTCGTAACACATCACATGCAGTGTCACATATTGCTGACTGCTTGTTTCATCACACTGCCTGGGCTGGAATTAGTTCATACCGTGAATTTATCATATCGGGGATGAGAAATATGCTAAAACGCACGAAATGATAATCGTCCAAACTAATATCACGGTTTTCTGTTTCGGCTTACTTCAGACAACGACATTAAACATTGGCATTAACGCAAGGGTTTCCTTATACCGTTAAAGGAAGGGATATTTCTTTTTTCGGGGTCTTTCAATTCCAATCAAAAGAAATGACTTCTTTTGTGACGTGCGCTATAACAGCATTCTAAGAACAATCCTTCTTTTACTTCTTACAAGCACTTTGACGCAGCCATTCTTAATTTGTTGAAGTAAAACTCAATGAAATAATTAACCCCTAGTGTATTTATACCACATAGCTTGTTTTCGTTGTATATTAATTACAGTAAAAGCTACGATATTTTTAACAGATGGACATCACTGCATTGACACTGCATTGAAAAAAAAAAAACAAAGCCATGATGCTGTTTTGTCATTTAGAAATTTTTGAATTAAATCACTTTATTTTTTTTTTTCACCAAATAATTACATTTTAAATAAAATCCAAGACATCGCTAATTTTTTCTAATGAGCACTCATTAAATCTAATTTTATATGCTGATGTGTGTAAAGTTTAGTGTAAGTATTCTACAAAAACTAACAAGATACCAAGCCAAAGACATTAAGTGTGATTGTATAATAACTCAAAGCCTAAAAAAATCAGTAGTGCCAGAATTGTATATGAAATATACAGTTTCATTCATTCATTCTCTTTTCTTTTATAGTTATGCACTGGGATTATAGACAGCCAACAAACAAAAGTGACACACAGAGCACGTTTACGCTCACTCCCTCTCCCTACCACCCCCCCACCCCCTCTCTAAGCCTCTAATGGTAACTATTCAGAGCCGAGATGACATAGTGAGCTCACCTTATTATATCGCTCATGAGGGACAGACTGTAAAACAATGGGCTCCATGGTGGAGACGTTGGCAAATTCCACCTCGGGGATGTAGAGCGCACAAACCACATGAGCCCAGCCTTAAAGAGAGCAGAAAAACAAAATAACTGCTGTGTTATCGGGTCACTGTTCATTCCAGGCAACAGGTTATACATCACCAATTCCGCTTACAAATAAAAAAAAACATTTATTTTCTCCCCCTCAACAAATACACATTATGTTCTGTTAAAAATTCAATATTTTAGCAGTTACCTTTGAAGCTTTCTTTTATTAGGTTAATGATAATGTTATAATGTTCGATTTTAAATGATTTTGATGAATAAAATAAAAAAAAATTTTTGGAATAATTTATTTAAATAAATAAATGGGGGAAAAAAAAAAAAAAAAAAAAAAAAAAAAAAAAAAAAAAAATCCAAGTACAGTAAGGGGTCATCTTTTTGAAAGAAAGAAATCCAAGTACAGTGAGGGGTCATCTTTTTTAATTCAGTTTTAGATTTCAAATTACAATATAAAATAAAGTTTGGCTCAGTGCAAGAAACATGCATCAATATCCTTTATAACTTTTTATATAGTTAATTATTTGCTAATTTTTTTTCGGTCATTCTTTATAGCACAATACAAAACCAAGAATATCAATAAAAATATATTAAAAATGAATGAATGAATGAATGAATAAATAAATAAATAAATTTAAACACAAAGTAAAAAATCTTAATCTACAACAGAATATATGGAAATGAGACTTTTTTTCTACAGACTGATGAATTTTAACTGAAAACAACAAATTAATAAATGTACTAATGGCCAAAAAAAAGTCCAATATGTCAAAATTGATATTCATAATTAACAAATAATGAGTCAGAGAATTAGAAAGAACTAAAGAAACGTACTCCTAAAAATCTTCTGTGGCCATTTTCTAAAATATTTTTTTAATGAACTGTTTAAGAAATAGCGAGAAACAGTGAAATTTACTTGTATTCTCTTCTTGTACGTAAGTCAAATCACGAAAATGTTTTAAATGGATGATTTTAAATTCAACATACGTCTGGGTTCGCAATTTTTTTAACCGCTTACCAGTGCGAAATAAAAAAAACTTCTTTTTTTCTGCCTGCAATGTTTACCCCCAAAGCTTACACATGTAAAGAAATCAAACCAAACTGCTAACCCATTATGTCACTTGCCCTATTTGTTTAATTGTCTTACTAATCATTTGTTAAAACCATTAAAAGCTTAATATTCAAAATTGGATCATTTGTTTTGCCCAGGAGTGTACACACATTCACAAATTATCTGAAACACCCTACTAGTTCCATCCCTGCAAAAAAAATAAAAAAAATAAAAAAAATCTGTCAAATGTTGCACACATACCTACAAACATCGAAGTCAAAAAGTTACAAATAAAAAGAAGAATAAAGAAAAATAAGGGAAACAAGACTCAAAAATTTCTTCATAGGGAACTAAACATCCACTAAACATCCACTGACAATATATGAGCTCTTAATACTTTTAAGCAAAAACCTCTAAATCAAAGGGCTGAAGAGTCCACAGAACATTCCAGAAACAACTTCCATTCATTGCCACTAAATCAAATTTGGAGGCAACCAGGGTATCGTTGACCCTTTAGACCTACACTTTGGTCTTTCTGCTTGCTTGTGCATTCCACTGTGATGGAGCACAGCTTTAACTAACTAGATGTCACTCAGTGTACCGTCTTATACACTGTGAAATATCATACAGAACCGGAAAAACTATGCTTTTATTACCGTCTATGAAGCTGTACTCTTCATGTTCTTAGTGACCGTTTCATATCTCTCCTAAATTACGTAAATGAAAAAAATACAAAAAGTGTGGCTCAATGAACAATAATTTTATTAATTTAATAAGTAATTAATGATCTAAAAAGATATCTTTGCAAACACCCCCCTTTCACCTTCAACATATCTAGCATACTGTATTTATCTGCTAAAATCGTTAAAGAGTCAAAACTCTACACATACACATTTGTTGCTGGTACAAAGACGCGATCAATTTTCCCCAGAGTAGACCGACAACACAACCGCCACAAACACAAAAAGTACCACCCGTACAGCCTCCTTTCTTCCTACCAAACCACCAGAACATAAAACATACTTAATTACAGTACTGCATAACGTCTGCACACAAAGAAACTGGGTTTTGGGGGCGTACATATTAAAATCCAGATTCCGTTAATAAAACAAATCGTCAGAATGACAGCCCCTGTCCGGTTTGTCCAGTCAAAGGGAATAACAACAGGCGTAAACTTAAAAGTGAACCTGTGACCTGTCTTTGACCTCGGACAGGGAGGGGACATTGAGGTTTTGAAGTCCCTCCAAGAATCTCGCAGAAGCCTATAAAACAGGGTAATAAAAAACCCAAAACACACCCCGAAGAACTTCTCACCCCATCACATGCACCAGACCGGAATGACTGTAACTGCAACGAAGCAAACTTTGATGGAAAGCTAGGATTTCAGGAATACGGTGGTAAAAACGTCAAATTATTGAGGAATTCGTTTTATAAGAGAAAGGACAAAGAAAAACTTTACGTTTGGAAGCACTGGAGAAAACTCCAACACCTGAGCAAACGTGACGCGCACAAAACTTTTGCCGATTATCTTTCTACCATCTCCGCACAAAGGAAACTGACCCCTAACCGTTACTTATGTTGGTTTATAGTTTTTCTTTTTTCCTTAACTTTAAATTGATCCAGAAAAGGAGTTTATGCTCCGCTTTCATTTCTTAATCCTGATGTTACATGCATTACTGAGCTTAATATTTGTTAGGCCTCTGCCGTTAGCTGTGAGGATTAAACTAATTCGCCGAATTAGAAAAAAAGTAATGCATTAAAATAGGAGATTTAAGATAATGGATGCAAAAAAAAAAAAAAAAAGGTTCAATCATTCACTAAAATCTTTCCATTAAATCTCCTAGAAGCCCGAAAACAAAGTCATAATAAAAAGATCATTTAACATGAATTTATCATCATTTACAAAACTACAGCAACACTTGTTTGTTTCACAAATGCATAAGGTTTCGACCTATTTTATGACTAAACTTTAAATACGATCCCTGTTTCCATCAGCCCCTAACTGTTAACTTATCAGCTTGTTTGGTTCTGTTGTAGTGCTGATAATAGTCTGTGTGGTGTGAAAAACGCTGCCTGATCCCGGGGTTAAACCGATGTCCCCCTCATTGCCATTTAACGGTTTTCCGTGCTCCGAAGGAGGCATGGTCGAGCAGCTGTGCAGTCACGGCCGGTGTGTTTACAGTCTCAGCGCTGGCCTTGCCGTGAACCCGGGCTATGAAGAAGAGAAGTGCACTAGAAGTGCACTCACAGCCCCGCTGTGACCCCTACAACACCGCCCCATCGTAAAAAGAAAAAAACGAGAGGAGATAAACACACATTTGCCCCGCCCACTGTCACAAAGGAAAATTAGCAAGAGAAAACTGCGATGTAGAGTGTACAGACGTGCGGCTTTACAGAAGTGTGAGACCCCTAAAGCCACTAACATGCTGCCTTTTGGATTTCCCAAATGAAAATCTGTTGCAAAGCTCAAATTCTTATAAGCATTTATAACTGCAAATTGGCCCATAAATTACATTCGTTCAAATAATAAATAATAAATTTAGGTTTCAAAATATAATATAAAATATAATATTCACCCACATACATGCACATATTTAAAAAGAAACCCTGTAAGCTTTCAAATGCTCAATATAAATTCAATTAAAAAAAAAATTTAAAATACAACTCAAAACATAATCATCAACTAGCTAAGTAATGTAAGTGATGTAGCCAGAAAATGTCCGATTTCTCCACCGTTCTGAAACGTGTCCATAGAGACCATTTAAGGCTTCAAGGACTGTCTATTTACCAGGATAAAATCAGGCACTGATAGAAAAATAAAAGGAAAAAAACTTTAAAAATTACTGGTATAATTATTGTTTTTATGCAGCACAGGGGAGTCCAGCTGCCTGATGATAAGAAAGCAAGCAGAATTCAGTCAAAAGTCATGGTGAAATAATTGAAGCATAGTGAACTCTCTTTTCAGAATTAAATTGAACCTAATTACAAGGTAAAACTTGCTTTTAACCGCACAGGAACATGCTCTTTTCCTTCACATTTAAAAGTTTTTGCTATTTATTGGTCAGGTACAAAAAAAGCATATGAACACTCACTTCTAAAAGTCCCTAAAACGTATTTTATTAATTCTTGTGTTAACTGTGAGGCAGTCAGATGTTCAAATGTAGTTTAACACTCAAAACCGATGCTGCTGTTCATGGGTTAACCTGTAAAAACGACCAGCATGTGTTATTTCATTTGTAATTATTTTCTTAATTCTAATTTGTGAAATTCCTCTAATACATTGACAAAAATTGTATTGCAATCATTTAAATAATTTTCATGAAATAAATCTGCACTGACAGGGTCTTTAAAATGTAGTTACAGATTAAATATATGTTCTACAATGTATTATTATATAAATATTATCATGAATCAGAAACACATTGTTGCCATATATCTTGTGGCTTAAATGCAGAGCATTTAGCAGTAGTTTTCCAACAACATTTTTTATTTTTTCTGCTAAATAAGGCACACAAAAAAGTGTGTATTTTATATATATCTCAAAGAGAATCAAATTAATGCAATACACTAGTACATTGAGTAATCAATTACATTAGCACAAAGTAAATAACATTTAATTTATGGAAAAAATCTAATTTAATCCTTTACATTTGTTGCACCCCATCTGTGTAATACAGATGTGTATGTAAGAGTGTGTGTGTGTGTGTGTGTGTGTGTTCTGAAGACTTCTACTTGACTGTTCTTCTACCTAACTGTATACTTCATAAAATATCTTTATTCTTTCCATTATCATTCATTCTCTCCCTCGATATTTGGAATTGTCAGGATTTTCTCATTATTGAAGAAATTTTTTAAGCTGGACATAAAGCACTAAAGAATTAATAGCAGTAGCTTCCTAGTTAGCGGCTAACGCCATCCCTATGGATCATTTAACGTTTTCATGCATGCGCAAAACAAATGGTTTCTAACTCTAGTTTCTTTTATTGTTGTGTATGTTTTCAAGTTTAATATTAGTTGTAAAAATCAAAAAAAAAAAAAAAAACCTGCGGTCCACCAATTAATCCGTTTCTGAGGGAATTTAGATTATGAGTACGTTCCCAGGATTGCATTTCTTTACAATGCATCTGAAAAATATTCACTTCGCTTCACTTTTTCCATGTTTTGATACGTTACAGCCTAAATTAAAAATGGATTGGATTAATCAGTTTCCTCAAAATTCTACAAACAATACCCCATAATGACAACGTGAAAGAGGGGTGTTTGAAATCTTTGTGAATTTATTAAAAACATTGTTTGGGAAAAAAAAATTGAATTAATCACATGTACATACGTATTTACAGCCTTTGCCATGACACTTAAAATGTCAAAACAACTTGATTTTACCACAGGTGGATTCCATTCACTTATTTCAGGTAAATCAGACATGATTTTGAAATGCACACACCTGTCTATAGAAGGTCCCACAGTTAACAGTGGAAGTCGAAGCACAAACCAAGAGATGAAGCCGAAAGTAATGTCTGTAGACCGCCGAGACACGATTGTATCGAGGCCCATAACTGGAGAAGGGTACCGAAAATGTTTTTCAGCAAGGGTCCCGATGAGCACAATTGCCTCCATTATTTATAAATGAAAGAAGTTTGGAACCACTAGGACTCTTCCTAGAGCATGCTGCCCAGGAAAAATAAGTGATCGTGGGAGAAGGGCCTTAGTCAGGGGTGTGACCAAGAACCTGATGGTTACTCTGGTTACTTCAGCATTTCTCTGTGGAGAGAGGAGAACTTTCCACCACTCCACCAATCATGCCTGTATGGTAGAGTGGCTGGTCAAAAGTCTCTCCTCAGTAAGTCACATGACAGCCCGCCTGGAGTTTGCCAAAAGGGAGCTAAAGGACTCTAAGACCATGAGAAACAAAGATTGAACTCTTTGGCCTGTATGCCAGGCATCATATCTGAAGGAAACCATGCACCACTCATCACCTGGCCATTACTATCTCTACAGTGAAGCATGGTGGTGGCAGCATCATGCTGTGGGGATGTTTTTCAGTGGCAGAAACTGAGAGACTAGTCTGGATGAAGGGAAAAATGAATGTAGCAATATAGAGAAACATCCTTGATTAAAAACTGCTCCAGATCAATATGGACCTCAGACTGGTGGCGACGGTTCATCTTCCAACAGGACATCGAACCCTAAGCGCACAGCCAAGATAACAAAGGAGTAGCTATGGGACAATTCTGTGTAAGGACTTTGAGTGTCCCAGCCAGATCCCAGACTTGAACCCGATTGAACATCTCTGAGATCTGTGCACTTACACTCCCCATGCAACCTGATGGAGCTTAAGAGGTTCTGCAAAAAGGAATAGGAGAAACTGGCCAAAAATAGGTGTGCCAAGCTTGTAGCATCATACTCAAAAAGACTTAAAGCTGTAATTGGTGCCAAAGGTGCTTAAAAAATATATTAAGCAAAGGCTGTGAATAATTATGTTCATGTGATTTTTTTGTATTTGTTATAATTAAAATTTTTATTTTTTTTCCCCTCCAAACTTTCACATTGTCATTATAAGGTACTGTTTGTGGAATTTTCAGGAAAATAATTAATTTAATCAATTTTAGAATAAGGCAACATCATTAAATGTATCTAAGTAGGAAAGATTCGCAAAAGATTGCTTACTAACAATATATATGTTACAAATATTTTACCAATATATATTACTGTTGGGATTTAATAACTAATACGGGAATACACAAAATGATCATTATAAAAAAAACAAACAAAAAAAAAACACAAGTATATATATTAAAACATCCTTACCACCATTGTCCGTCCTTTTCAGAGCGCCATCTTTGTGTGGACAGAGTTCGCATCTCTGCAAACAGTGAGAAACGTAGGCCGTGAGTACTTGTGTAAGCAGAAACTAGGATTTTATTAAGTCAGTAAACAAATACACAATACTTCAAAATGAAACGTAACTTTTAATTTCATAATGGCGGAGTCTAGACAAAAGTATAAAGTCAAAAACCCATGTTTTGTGCAAGCCTGGTGCGTACCAACACGTCTATTAAATGCTAACAACTCGTTTATAAAATCAAAAAGTTTACAATCATTTCAAACAAAAACATCTCTAATGGTTTATAATTACTACTCATGAAAAAGTACAGAATGGCAGCTGGATGAAAATAAATATAATTTTTTTTTAAATGTTCAGGAAAAATGACGATATTTTTAAACAAGGAGTCAAAAATCTAAGTCTCCAGTCGTGTTCATCAGAAGCAAAAATATATTTTATACATATCTGAAATGAATACAAAAGCTTTTTTAATAAGATTTTTTATATTATATTTATAATATAATATTTATAAAACCCAGCTCTGAGTGTGGGAGAAAATAAATATATACACAGCGTTTTGTCTTGGATTAAACTGGTTTGTACTGGTCTGGTACTTGTTTGGCTGGTTTATAAACATAGCCTTGTTAATAAAGCAGGTCTAGCTGGTTGATGGCTGAAAACCAACACGCACCGCTCTCATTTAAGCCATTTTTCAAGCAGGGATGGGTGTGTGATCGGTGATAACTTATGCAAAAGTTTGTAATTTTAGTCAGCCAGCAGAGAATATAAAACTATTATATGTAATTATTACAAATAAAAAAAATGCTTTCAGCCAATAAAAAGATTTACTAATGTTTCTGTTGGCGTATTTAGATTGGTGCATTGATGCAGCATGAACGTTTGTATTAATTCTTTAATTGATTTCTTTATTGCTGACAGTATTAAATTATAACTTGTCTGGATAAGTAGGAAAGCAAATGGGGAAAAGACTCGGTATAAAAGTATATATGCTGAAAAGAAAATCCAGTGATACACAGTACATCCAGTTATCCCATTTTAAACAAGTTTAGATGGCAAGTCTAGTTGTGCACACAGTATTTATGGTGGGTGTGAATTTGGAAAATATGTAGAATGAACAATAGCTAATATTATTCAATATAGCTAGCTCATATTTATGAAAGTCACTCTCCACATACAGTTCAGACCAAAAGTTAGGACGCACCTTCTCATTCAAAGAGTTTTCTTTATTTTCATGACTATGAAAATTATCACAGTGAAGGCATTAAAACTATAAATTAACACATGGAATTATATACATAACAAAAAAGTGTGAAACAACTGAAAATATGTCATATTGTAGGTTCTTCAAAGTAGCCACCTTTTGCTTAGATTACTGCTTTGCACACTCTTGGCATTCTCTTGATGCCTACTTTGAAGAACCTACAATATGACATTTTGAGTTCACTTTTTTGTTATGTATATAATTTCACATGTTAATTCATAGTTTTGATGCCTTCAGTGTGAATCTACAATTTTCATAGTTATGAAAATAAAGAAAACTCTCTGAATGAGCAGGTGTGTCCAAACTTTTGGTCTGAACTGTATGTACTAATCAACAGCAAGAAAATAAATAAAAAGCAAAAAAATAAAAACAAAGAAAACCTCTGTTATGATTCAAGTATGCTGCCTTGTTAGGGGGATATCCATTATTACTAGCCACAAGCCCATGATGATGTTTTTTTTTTATTTTTATTATTAGAATAGAAGAAAGTGACACAAGTCACAAGTCAAAATTGACCTTCATACAACTGGTACAAATAGTTGCATCCTTTTCCTTTCAGTGAAATGTTTATACTTTCACTGTTCCATACCACCATGACAAAAAGTCAAATATGTTCTTTTGTGTAATCTTCTGCAAATGCTTAGATACTGAGCAGAAGGTAAAGGAGATAGCACTGGCAAACTTAAACGAGGGTTACAGCATTACAGGAACTGCATACGTTTGGTGCGAATACAGAATTTACCACAAAATGTCAACACAATGAGTTTCCTTAACAGGTTTCCTCTTTACGTGGACTCATCAGACCACTTTCATTTTCTGCCTGCTTAAAATGTGCAGTCTGAGAACTGTTCAGCTTTCGTTTTTATTACTTGAGTGCATGCAGAACCATCACCTAAGTATTTTAAATGCAGTTCGATCCGAATGTTTTAATACACCTAGGATGAAGACATTCAAATCAATGCTTTACAATGCCACGTTTCATGCTGCCAAATATTTCTAGTGTTCTTGGTCCCTCAATGTATTTGAGTGGCAAAGCCACACCTTTGGCTTTTGATATACAATGATGACATTTGGGTTTGAGATCAGCTACTAGAGAATTTCAGCTTTCGTTTTTTTATTAATTACATGTAGATGCTTTAATAACTTAGAAAATAGCACCTTATGTGGAAGAGCTAAAAGCTTCTTCTTCTTGCTCCATTTCTCAGGTGAGCAGAATTATAGAAACAGACAGTCCTAAAGTAAAAACACTCAGTACCTAGCTGCATATCCCATGGTTGCGAGAAAGTCAGCATACCATTGACATTACCAAACTGATGCATCCTTCCAGGACCGAACCAAAGGATCTTTCAGTTGTTGTTTGTTTTGGAGGGATTTTCCCTTCAGTATCTTCTGCAGGAGGTGAAATACATGCCTAATTGGGTTAAGGTCTGGCGATTGCCAGTCTAAAACCTTCCATTGAAGAAGTCCTTTGTTGTGTTGGCAGCGTGTTTAGGGTCATTGTTTTGCTTGCAAGATGAAGTTGCTCCCAATTAGAATGGGTGCATTTCTCTGCTAATTGGCAGACAGAATGTTTCTATACACATAGTGAGCCTGTTTTAGAAGAAGCCATGGAAAAAACCCTCTGTGTATTAACTCCACTGCATTTGACTGAAAACCTTGTATGTTTTGGATCATTAGCAGATCCTATCTTTCTCTATACTCTGCCTTTCCTTTACCTTAGTTAAGATCTTGGTTGATCTTGGTTATAAAACTATTTGGCCCATTCCTGGATTTCTTTGTGAATTCAAACCAGGCCTTCCAATTGTTACTGAAACCAGGCCTTCCAATTGTTACTGACGATGAGCGGGTTGCCACTTGTGGAATGGTGTCTATATTTCTGCTTTCAAAGTCATTATTAAACAGTGTATGTGACCCCTTTAAAATCTGGTTGTTTAAACATCAGTGGTTTCTTTCTTTTTCAGGACATTCTAGAATTAGCTATTGCATTTTTAAACTTTTTTTCCCAGCTACTTTTTTAGGTCTTCATTATGGTCTAACCATTTAAACAACAAATTCAGCCTTCACAAGGAAAATGCAAGGGATCAAACCACATTCAGAAGTGTAACATGGTCAGGTTTGTGGAAGAGGATTGCAAGCAACATCACTTATTTCCATATAATAAGATTACTACTTAAGCACACATTTAACTCGCATATAACAAGATGACAGGCAGGTGATACACTTAAATAGACACTAGTTGCTGCAGCGTTTTGCCATTGAGGTAAAAACAACCGGCTTTATGAAGTTTCTGGCCGGACGGCAGATGTGTTATTCAATGTGCGGGTGATAATCGAGCTTTGTAATGTTAATTAACAGATTAACACTTTTTCTGTTGAAAAATTCTGTTTCATTTGACGTACCATCTGCCAAAACACAGGAGAAGCTCAAAAAAAGAATTTTGTTAATGCCAATAATGCAAGACCACAGACAGGTTGCTTTCAAGAAAATAACACAACAGCAATATAAAATCTCACATTCAAATTAGTCCATTTAATCAAGCAAAAAATTTAAAAAAATTAAAAAAATTGTAAAAGATACCACAGAATTAAATTGTGAGTTAGTACCTGTACAGGCCAAGTATCTAAAGCTTTTTTGAGAACTATCCATATTTACATTGTTTAACCCATTTATGCAGCTAGATTTTTATGGGAGGTCCTGTTTTTTTTTTTTTCTGGAGGTACAATAGTGATCCTTGTTTTACCAATCTTCAGCACTTAAGTTGTGTTCATGTTTTTAGAATACAGAAAGTCACACTGAGTCCATCAGCTAGTCTGAGTGACGTTACTCGAGAACTGGATTCATCTTGAAGCCAATATTTACATTAAAGTAAGGATGGAAAATGTCTTGCCTAATCATGTACATTAGAAATAACTAAGACTTGGTGCACATTTGAGTAGCTGTAACTAATACACACACTAAAACAAGTGTAGGCAGGCAGAATGACAAACTACCATTAGCTTTGCACTAATATCCTGCAAAGTATCAGCACACTTCAGTGTACTCGCTTTTATTCATATAGTGTTATATGTACTGAATATTGTGAGTGAATTTTTTTCTTTATTAAATTTGCCTCTTTTTTTTTTTATAAGGAGTGGTAGATGCTGTTGCTTCACAAGAAACCCTTCCTAATTCTCGATGGCGATCCATCCGAATTCATCGCCTTCCAAGTTTTTCCAACACTTCACTGAGGCGTTTATTAAATAAGAGCAAAATCTTTTAATTAGCAATCATTTTAAACGAATGATTAAACATACTAAACTGCAACTAAACATAGAATTGGAAACAACTCCATAGATATTAAAAGGATTTCACGCAGGCCTTGTAGATCTTTCAGAATACGGGAAACTCACCACTCGTGCTGCTCGCTCCTGAGATTCACATTTTCGGCAGAACCAGGGACCGGTTGGGACTTGGACAATTCCGTAACAAGCTGAAAAGTAAAAGAGTCAGATTTAGTCTAATACTGAAGAAAACTGTAGACAAGGAGTGTCTGCAAGGAACGTCCACGAGCGAAGCTTATGACAACTGCTATATGATAGTAGCTAACTGGTCTGTGAATACAAAATTAGGGAGAAATTGCCCTATTTGCATTGCATTCGTTTTAGTGCAGTGCAGTGTCCCGTCTGATTCAGTCAAGTAAGTAATTGTTTCACAGGCTGCATGTGCTTGGAAAGATTACATCATATAAAGAGATTTAGTCCACCATGACAAGGACATGAAAGTAACTGGGTTGTTGACTTTGTAAACAGCGTGTAAACATATGTTTACGCTTTACACTGGCCAATGGCAGCAATAGTATTCAGCACTACATTAAAATATACCAGGTTATATTTATGCATTTTCCCCTGCACACTCTAGTGAGATTGCTTTATAGATCGAGGTGTGAAGATTAAATGTGACAATGCTGTAGAGATGGATCTATGGTAATTAAAGGGAAAAATGTGAGCAAATTCCAGTCAAGAGTTCACGACATTCGAGTGCTTTCAAGATCTAAAATCCGAAACACTGTTTTACAGTCGAAGATGAACAAAGATCGTGTTCGTTTTTCCATCACACGGGCAAACTTGACAGTTTCGTGTCACCTACACTTTATATAAAACATGGTCTACAAGCAGAATTGGGAAAACAATTAATTACAGTCAACCTCTGATTAATTCATGGTTCGGAACTCGCGGGGAATCCGCAGCGGGATCGAATGTTGAGGAACCGCAGCGGGATCGAATGTTGAGCAACGTTGGGAATGCCATTTTAAACTATGTATTTGGTGGAATACTGTACATTTATAAAGTATAGATAGATAATGTCTAAATGAATTCACTAAAGGTACAATAGTAGCTGGGGGGTCCGGGGTCCAAAGACTTTGCGTCCAAAGATTTGCAGATGTTCAAAAGTTCCTTGAGGACCACTGTATACTCCATTTAATGTGTCAAAAATAAGGGCCTCTCTGACATAAGCTAACTTTATTGCTGTTTGCTGACTATTAAATTTATATTGACAAAAGACTGTTGGCTTTGGCGTTGATAGCTACTCCATACCTGGTCCTACATTTCAACAAGCCCATCTGCTTGATTATTCAAAGGATTTTGGGCTAAGGGAGCACTGCTGAGTAGGAATTCATGTGTAACTTCAGTTTTCTCCCCTATCAATCAAATAACTGTTGCCAATCATGAGCAATACATGTGAGCTCATGTATGTGGAAGAGGGCAGATAATGCTTTTCTCAGTGTTACGCTGCCCTGTGACAATGTTTAAATTGGCTTCAAGTGTCCATGAGGACAGATTGTTGACTCTATGAGGACTGTCATATGATAAAGTAGAGCCAGCTGGTGAAAAATAAATTGGGAAATTGCCAAATTAGAAAGATAATAGCAGTAAAAAGCGATCTAAAGCCCTATACGGATTGGGTTATATTTATATTAAGAGGCATTTAGAAGGATTACAGTGAATTGTGTCTTCTATTTAACAGACCAGTAGAAATAACTTCAGGTAAATGATGTCATCCACATCAGAACTTACAGTTTGGTCAAAATTCCTGTATATGAAGTGGAAAAACGGAGTTTGCACTTTTTCATTATAGTACAGTTCAGTATTCAGGTTTTATCTCCCATCAAAACAAAAGCGAACTGAAGAACTGGTTAGGATAAAAGAACACACAAAAACGAAATACAGATGCCATTTGAACGGCTGCGTTAAAGAAGCCAAACTTTCGAGATTTCAGATATTGAGATCAAAACTTCGCTCCATGCATGTGACCGACTTCGCACAAATCTTTGTGACCCGAATGCCCTGCAACAAGAAGCACCAATTTTTACTCACACCAATGTGTACATTGTGAAGATACTCCTATCTACGGTACATGCCAGAGGTCGCTTATCCTATACACTATATATGGTACAGTGGCACCATTATTCAACAGGTATACAATACCAATCTAATCTCACTAAATATACAATTCCTGACCTAATTATAATCAAAAATACTGGTTTAATATCTAAAGTTAACTCTGTGGTCGAGTCAAATAGTCAGACCCTAAAACCATGATATTTAGGTAAGATTTAGGTAAGATTTAAAAGACTATCATCTTTACATCATTCGCTTTGATGCTGCACATCTGGAGCATGTGCAGGCGTGTGACGTGACAGGAAATCAGGTGGTGTGAAGAGAAGAAAACGTGTTCGCTATTGTAATGGATGCCATATTGTTTTTTTCTGACTCAGTTGGTTCTCAGGCCTATTTCTCTACAGTTCACCCTGAACTAGAATCGGGTTTGTACTAGAATGTGTTTATACTATTTCTGCAGAAGAATTCAACATCTCTTCCACAAAGAGAAGGTTTCTTCCCCATACGTTGTGTCCTGTCGGATTGGCTGCATTGAGAACATCACCAATAAGGTCAAGGATGTATCTTATAAAATACTTCATCTTTTCTATCCAGCAAAGCTTTATTTCAAAAATATATTTCCAGACATCAACCTTTTATGTTCCTTTTGTGGTGCTGAGGATGAATTTGTTTTTTATCTCTTCTAGGAATGTGCATGTACGGCAAGTCTGTATGTGTTTCTCTGTGTCATACAAAGAGGTTCTGATTGGTTATCGTGACTGATATAAACAAAAATATATATCATTGTATTTTTTTAACCGATTCATTTTTCAAGCAAGTACAGGTATAAAATTTCAGTGTGCTAAGTGCTCATTTTTTCTGTATTTTGTTTAAAACTTACATTTTAAATCCTACTTCCACACTCCGAGTACCTCCCGCAACTCTAAAGCCATTAAGACTGTCACTGTGTCATCTGTATGATATTTTTGCACATTTATAATATAAAGGTTATTTTCATAACCCTGGAAATCTTTTGGGCTTATAAAACAAAAATACAAGTATGAAAAATATATTGTATTTTCATTTATATAATATATACAATGTACATCCATTGATATTAGAGGGATTATTATAGGTATTGTTTAAAATAAAAATAAAAAAATTGCATGTGAGCAAAGCTGCACTGCTTGCAAGCATGCTGAGGTAAGAAGAGCCCAGAATAACTGACCTAATAACCCAAATAATGAGTTGTAAATGTATAATCACACATTCCTCTGCATATTATATATTGTGACTTATACACATCTTACACTTAAGGAAACAATCAGAACTACTATATTTCATCTTTTATAATTTAATATTGTTTTATAGCACCAGCACACATTCCTTGTGCATGCAACCAATGATATTTTGTAATGACGGTGAGTCTGTTAAAATTTTTCTATATTTTCTCCTATATTGTCTACTATATATACACATGCATGATCTATATATGTGCACATCCATTACATATACACAAACAGACTTTATCATATCGTATTTATGTCATTTGTCAGCTTGCACAATGCTGCTATTTGCACTTCTACATATGACAATGAAGATCAATAGAAAGATCTACAGACAGACAACTTTGTCACTGGACAGTACAGGTATACAGCAACAAAAGGATGTTTAGCATCAACAAGAAGAGCAAATAGTAGCAATTGCACAATCTGACAACTGCAGCTGGTACACGTGTGTATGTATGTATGTATGTATGTATATATGGGCTAGATAATGATGTGCATAAGACAATATATGTAGAGAAATATGGGACATAAATGTACAATATCAAAGTTGTATCTATATCTATCTATAGGATTATGATATTAATACAAATTACATTCACCCATCAACTAACACAGCAGCCCACAGTGCTACAACTCTCTGTTTAGTAATGATTTATTTTCAGTTCTCAGAAGAGTAATTTGCCAGTTAAACGAGGTGATCTAGTTGAACAACTCCCCAAACACGAAATACTGCAAACCAAAAACAACTCTTCAGCTTCGATCTTGAAAATCTTTCCATATTCTGTTACCAAAACATGTGGCAATCTCTAGACAACGTGCATTTTCCCCCTCTACGCGTATTCGAACAAGTCCCGCCTACTTCGCTATGATTGGCTAGTGCCGGGTTGTCCCCTGGGCTGTGATTGGTTAACATTTTGTAATCATAACTACCAGGCTTTCCAGCCAATACAAACGAGCCGGCACAATCTGCCGGAATACGGGTGGTGGGGGGAAAAATATACTGCGAACTCAGGCGCCTAGAGATAGCTAGCGTATTAGCTTAGCACGCGAATTAGCTTAGCATCACAGCGATCGAAGCGCAAAGATCCGAATCAGACGTGTGGCCTTTTCAACATCGACATGGTTGATTCTGAATTGATTAAAACACGGTTATGAGGTGGACGAGACCCTGGTTTAGGTGTACCTTGATGCACGGCGACGTTACAGCCGTGTCCGTCGCAGTAAACCAGCGGGTTTTCGGCCCAGCCTCTCTCATCTGAACACACGCAGCAGCCTCCAATCATCTCCTTCATGATAGCGGCCCAATAGTCGCCAAAACCACCAACCTCCAGAAATCAAACCTCCAGATGTTTAGATCGAGTCCTCCTCGTCACGAATATCCAACATCCATTCCGACCATAAGTCCATATTTGATGGCGTCTCCTTCACATTAGCGTCCGCAGGGTCGCAGGATCCCGTCAAGCCAAATCAAAAAGGTGGAAAAAATTAAAACGTACAAAACGCCTGGCTCAAGTTTTAGTCCGTGTATCTAATTCCAGTTTCGTCGAAAAGTCATACTGTTTGATTCTTACGATCTAAATCGCTATTTTTGTTTTGTTCAACACACAAACCCGAAGGCTCTCGGGAAGTAATAGCGCGATGTGCGCATGCGCAGAACAAGCAACGCTAGAGGAACTGATTGGTGGCAGAAGCAGAAGGCCTTCGAGTGTATTAGAGGGCAAACACATACTCAATCCTTTCTTTTTTACTCTTTCACTCAATCGTAGTAACTTCAAATTCGTCTTCAATTCATTTCGCATTCATTTGCGTTCAGTAAACACACACCCTGAATCTTTAGACCCTTGTATTGTTTCCTGCATAATAATGAAATATCAGTTTTATTTGTAGAACACTTCTAACAATGTCCCCATTTTTGTTTTTACAGAATTAATTAGGTTATAATATATGAATTTATATGTTAGTCCCAATAAGTTTACCCTTATAACTTATATGTGTAATAGGTCAGCGGTGACCATGACAAGGAAAAATTAAATAGACTCAAATAAAAAGGGAAACCGTCCTCCTCTGGGTGACACAGAATGACCATTCATTATACTTCAATATTAAATTTTAAAATTGCAGTACTGAGCCATTTTTAAGATTGCTTTTGACAAAAGAAAAAACACAAGGTTGCATTGGATATTCAATTTGATGCAAAACACCATATTTGTTTACACTTGTTTATCATGACGAGGATGGACAGACAGGCAACTATGTGTGTGTTTACAAAGAAATGACAATTAATTAAGTGCTGATTTTGGATTTTGCACACACACACATATATATATATATATATATGAAGACTTGTAGGACACCTTGTGTTTATTTCAATATGATAGCCTCGGTTAAAGTTTTGTGTAAATACTGTATGTAACCAAACTAACTATTATAATATCCGGTGCATCATCTGTGACATTGTTGTTAACAAATTTATGTAGAATTTCAATGTACAAAGCCACTTGATCATTCAATCGTTCCTTTATTTATCTTCAGGAATCATTTAATTTTAGTTAAAGTGTGTGGAACCTCAGAGAATATAAGGGTTTGAAGGAAGACATGGGGAGCATATTGAGCGAGTACCCCCTTTATTTCAAAATTTTTGATGCACTTTGCTGCACTTCTTCACCTCTTAGATCTTTTAGGTTTCTCCCTAGTTACAGCCAAATCTGAAATTAAAAGACAACAGGGCTAGGTAGACAGGCTGTAATAATTAAAGGGTGAGAATGATTAACATGTTACTGGCCAATCTATAGCAGGGAACACATCATTCTTTTTTTTCTTTTTTCTTTTTTTTACAATTAGACAAATTAGCATAGTCAGTCTAATTACACCCAGATGAGGATGGGTTCCCCTGATGAGTCTGGTTCCTCTCAAGGTTTCTTCCTTATGCCATCTCGGGGAGTTTTTCCTTGCGACAAGTCGTCACCGGCTCGCTCATCAGGGACAAACTTACACTTATAAAGAACATATTCATTTTTTATCACCGCATTATCTGTGTAAAGCTGCTTTGAGACAATGTTCATTGTTAAAAGCACTATACAAATAAAAATAAATTGAATCCAAAAGATCACAGATCGAGAAATGTTAAATATATTAATTATTAGTAAAAAGAATATGAAGGACTATGGAATATTTAAACTGGTATATAATGACAAAATGGTCATATGGTACCATACATCAAAAATAAATAAGTTATTGCACTTTTACTTTAATTATGAACTTGTTGATAGAAAAAAAACAGTTTTTAATGTCGTGCTTAAATCATGATCATGTTTTGATATTATCAAAATGTATTTTAGCTTTCAGAACCGTGATTTTCTTATTAGTAGCGCCCATTCTGTTCATCATGCATTAAACAGCATTATTGCCACTGACAAGGCTGCAATCAATTCTCTTTCCAATTTGTCTAAGTTAAGGAACCTGAGACGACAGCTGTATATATGATGAAACAAACCAGATGTAGAAATACTACAGACACTGATGAAGTATTAACGATGACCATATTGAGCAAATTAGTGATCACCAATCCTTCTCCTGCAAATCCACCTTCCTACAGAATTCAGTTTCAGCCCAATTCTCTGAGGCTGATTTGGATAATCAAGTAGAATGATAATCTGGGGCAGGTGTGTTCGCTTATCAGGAGGTTAATAGAGAAAATTTCAGACACCATACAACTTAAATATCCCAGTTTAGCCACCTAGGCAAGTCAGTTATGGCAATGTATTGTAACTTAATAATCACCGCTATGTTTTTCATGTCATCTAGGGGCTGAGCCAATATAGCAGAATTCAACCAAATATATATCTACTGCATTTTTACTCTCCAATTATGGACAGAATCGAGGCCTGCCTGATATATACATATTTTCTTTACGTTAAGTTGTGGTTGTGTTTTAGCAGCCACATTCACATCACCGTCATTTACAGTGTGGTCTGTGGGCCAAAAAGAGTGGTAAGTGTGGGCCAGCTTTGGACCATCACTCATTTGCTGTGGTAAATGTCAATGAACAGGCCTGGCACTGGTCTAAATAAAGTAAACTTCTATTTAAATAGCTAAAGGGATCTACACCAAGATTCAACTGTCTAAAATTGTGTTTTAGAGTTAAACCTAACAGGTCAGTTTCAAGTATTGTGAACAATTTGCTCCATTATTCTACCACCGAGCAAACTGATATTAATCCCCCTAAATAGCTTTTTATCTGAAATAGATATGGCATAGTGTACTAGCAACATCCGTGAGTACGAAACACAATACAAGACCGGTTTTAAGGGGCCCATCATTGTTAAAAAGTAATGTAAAGTGCATTAGTCTAACCTACATTAGAATACTCGTCATGTTTCAAATGATCGTTAACTGAATAGAAACATTTTGGTCAACTCTTACTATAAAACAATCGACAAATCGTTATGTATGTCCACGAAAAAAGCTTTTTAGGTAATTTTATGAGTCATAATTATCTGGTCAGTTCATTGATTAATCTTAGAAATCATGCTTTGTAGTTTAGAAAAACTTTAAACCACTTTTAAGCCAAGTCTCTCAAATACCCACATTCATGGTATGTCACACGTTTATACCTATTCCTAATTTGCAATATGGTAAAATAATGGTATTATAATGCATTGGGGAAAAGATTTTGACCCCCTGGAATCAGTTTTGCAGAAAATAATGCTAACTGAAATGCTGCTCATAATACTCATGTTTGAGTGGTTTCAGCTCCACACTTATCCAGCCATGGTGCAGCAAAAAAAAAAGCAGCACAGGAAATCCTTCATAACAATCACTATCATACTGTACATCTTTTCCACCCTGTTTAATAATGCAACATTTTTTCCACACTGTATTTATTATTTGGTCTCTTGACAGTCACTTAATGATTATTTGCAATACAATCATTTGATTTTTTTAATCTTTACTTAGTTACCTGTTGAACAAACTGCAATCTGTGTATGTAACAATGGTATCGGGATAGTTATATTACATTACTTTTTATATTTGTTTATATTCTCCATTCATTTAACATTTGGTTTGAGACAAAAAAGCTAACAGTTTTAATATAACTGTGAATAAAAACTTTTTGGAATCTGAATTTGTATATAAACCTATTTGACCAATGCCTCCCCCACATTCCATTACATGAATGCGCTTATATATGCAATATATGAAACTGACGTTTTCAAAAATATTGCTTAAACATCCATATACATCGACCCAACCTCATAGTGCAACCCAGTTAGCTGGTTGTTGTGTGTTCTATTTGATAGTCACTGTGGGTGTGTGGGTTTTTGTTTAAACCCAGTCATTTTCAAGTGTGGGTTGGTGCTCATCCTGTGTACTTAATGCCCAAACCCTGTTATTCTAGTAGTAATAGCAGTTATTATTTGTTTCACAAATTATAAGCCAAAATGTCTGGTTGCTTCAACACAGCATTTGCCGTGATGTTCTACCAAACCGTGTCTGTCAATAATAGTCAGAATAGGCAACATGGTAACATTTTAATAAAAAAAAAAAAAACATTTATATTGATGTTCATGTCCTCTACACTGGGAAATATGAGATCTGACTTCAATCTACTGAGATCTCCATGAGATCAGATGTTTAATTTTTTTATATTCTAATATATTCTCAATCTTATGATATACATTTAGTAAGTAAAGATTAAATAAAATATATGTTATCCAATACATATATTATTCCTACTCATTATATGTACAAAAAAGATTTATTCACCAAACATTTCATCCTGGTAAAGTCTCAATAGATTCAGATCTTTTTTTACAGAATAACTCAAATGAGGTTAGGATGCTGGTTTAAACATCATCCTGCACATTCACTCACACACTCATAGCCAAGTTACCTCCAGAAATGTTCTTCAGACATTTCCTACAAAAAAAAAAAAAACAACCCTGGAGATTTCAGATAGAAGTCAGGTAGACATATGGAGAGTGTGTAATTTACAACACTAAGCTGCCAAGCTCAGTGTATGCCCAAAGCTCACATTTTATTGCAAGTTGTAAATTTATATAATATTATTTCAGTAGATTCATAGTTTAATTCATATTTTATAATTATTAGTTTTTATTGATTGCAGATTTTAGCACTTTAGGTTTATTGTCGGTGCCGATGACTTGCATAAAATGTAAACAACAACGAGTCGCATATATAATGCAAGAAGCAATTTTATGTGGTTGTCCCTCAATAGGCATTTTGAAGGACATAAAATTACAAAATATAGACAGATGTACGAGGTAGAAATGTTACAATGCAACCATTTAGCTTTAGAAATTAAACAGCAGAGGAATTCTTTTTTGCAGGTTCAATTCTTTCAAATGTAAGAAGAAAAAATGAAGACAAAAAGTCAAAATATCAAAAATAAATGAACACATTGTACTTGCACTCGGTCTTCACTCCTGCTCTGGTCTTCATGCACATACCTACTATCTTCTCATGGTATCTGTGTAAAATGATACAGGCATGCACTGACCTCACCAGCCTAGCATTGTAAATAATTTCTTGAGCACAGAGAAGAGTCAGGAGGTTTGGGTGTGAGGTTTACAGTCAATCCTTATATGTTGCACACATACATACTACTCTCAGCTAGATCTTTCCTTGGATCCTGTACATGCACCATCAAAATGTATACTGTATAATCAAATCATTTATTATCAACATTCTTTACACTAGTTGAGAAGTTAAAAGTAATAAATCTACAGGTCTCTGTTATCAATCCAGGTCTCTTCAAACTGCTGTTAAGAACCACCAGGCATTCTTACCACTTCTAATCACATGTGACCCTGGAGACTCAATTGTACTTGTGGCTGGGGAATTTTTTTTTGACTGTTTAATGTCAAAGCCTTTATAACAGATCACACCACAGAAACATCACCACAAATAGTGATTTAATATAAAATTGGCGAGAGTGGGGAATGAATCATCCATAGCAAAAAAAAGATATGCCTCTCAATATACCCCTTAGTCAGAAAAAATTTACACAAACCTATTTTTGAGGGCATAGTAAGCTTTTGTAGCTTTTTACCCATACAGTATTTTGCAGTAGCTTGGAAAATAGTTGGTATTTTGTATACAGGGTTTTTCTTTCAGCCGCAATTTACATTTTAACGTGTAAATAATTTCACACATCCACCATTAAACTGCCATTAAACCGAAATAGTATATGCTAAAACCCCAAGCTCCATTTGGTAATTTGGTCTTTGTTTTCAGATCTGAACCAATTTTTGAAAAAAGCGATAAACACCCCCCCCCCCCACACACTAATTTTATGATGTAAAATTGAAACATTTCAAGATTTAAGGGACTTAAAAAAATTAAGAGGTAAAAACCTTTTATTTTTTGTTCATGTCACACTTCAGTTGCATCAATTACCTTCAGTAACCACTTTGTAAGGGTCTCAACGGCTCTAAAACATATCTTGAAAACACAGTACACACACATTAACATCCTCACTTACATCTAGGGGTATTTAGGCAGCCAGTCAACCTGTTTTTATGATTTTTGCAGGTGAGAGAATGCCATGTAACCTGCTGGAAACAGGGATAACATGCACAATTATTTACAGACAATAACCCAACCTGAGGACCAACACTAGGACCCTGGAGTTGTTTGGTATTAGTGTTCCATTGTAATATCTACATTTAAATTACACTCAACTTCAGATTTGTTTAATGTCCAAATTAATGAAAGAGCCTAAAGCTACTGCTCCAGCATCAGGCCTCCGTGTGCAATGCACTATTCAGCCATTTTTAAATCACACCACAGCACACATACCTGCCACCTGTTTCTAGCATCTGTTGAAAAGTAGATGGGCATGCACTAGTTTTTTGTGCTGGTTTGGCAACTAGACACAATATTGTGAAATTCCTGCAAGTTCAGGCACTGGATTCTACCTGAAGAGTTTCTGTATGAGACACTCAGTGTCTCCTGTATAGAGTTTTTGCACTGCAGAGAAGAAAGTCACCTCCTTGTCCAGCCACTTTGTAGACAAACAGTTAATTGGTTTTCTTTTTCAACTCTTTACATTTTATTACCTTATATACTTCACCTAGCAATACCTCATCCATTCATCTGGCGTTCAAAAAAGCAAAGAATCGTCATTGATATTCACCAGACAAATCTGATGCTGTTACTTTCATATACATTTTTGATCCATTTCTTGCTTTAGATGCCAACAGGCACAGTTTTCTGCTGTTGTGATTTTGAGCATTCTGTCATTCTTTTTTTCTCATCATATTTTCTGCATGTGTTTTTAATGAGGAGTAAAAAAAAAAAATTTAGAAAGAAAGGCGAGACATTTGTTTACAAGAGCACTGCATTGGTCATTGCTGAAGACTTTGTATATTAAAACTGGTAGAATGTTTTAGGATTTACTGACTGTGAGAGAGAGAGAGAGAGAGAGAGAGAGAGAGAGAGAGAGAGAGAGAGAGACAGAGAGAGAGACACACACAGACACACACTAAGGACCCAGAAATATAGTCAGAAGGAATTGGTTCTTCAGCTTTTATACTCATGGCAAACCTCATGAAGTCTTCATCCTCCTACTGCAGGAGCTCTGGTTCCTTATAATCAGACCTACCACAATGTTCAGTGTATATATATATATATACTGATATGGTTTTTAAAATAAATAAAAAGAATAAGCCTACGCTTTAAGATCCTTTATCCTGGAGAAAACGGAAATATAAATATCCTCGGATGAAAATGTCTCACTTTCACTATCCAGCTGTGCCAAAACCTTGTCATTCATACATCTTGTTTCCTCTTTGTTTGCTGCTTCTGATTTGTCGTCACTGCGTAAAGTTGTTTTTTTCCTGTTATGAAACAAAACACACGCATTTACTCAGCACGCGGACTCTTCACTCGGATTTACTGCGTCACACTTTGTTGACATTCCGCTTCCTTTGTTTGCGTTGTAATATCTTCACCCCTGATTGGTCCAGAGCCTTGAACGACCAATCAGAGCAAAGCTTATATTCTCAGCGGGATCTTAATTTAACTCCAAAACTCGCACCGAGGGTCAGGAAAATTCAGCCCTACAATAACTCCAAAGTCGTGATGACCTAAATTCATGCAACTGATGAGTGATGAGTGTAAATACAAATACAAAAGACAACGTATGGCATGTGATAATATTTATGGCAACTCATTTTCATACTTATATTCCCATCTGCCATAAAGAGGAGTCCTAACCATGTTTGTGTGTATTTCTGAAACTAATGCTTTATTAACATTGTATTAAAATAAAGATATACATATATAAAGAAATAAGGAAATTGTTCGGATCAAAAAAATAAATTTGATAAAGTGTGATGTTTCTGTATAAAAAATAGTTTTGTGTTGCAAATAAATTCTTATTTCCCATTTTTACTCATCATAAAAACATTTCCTTGTCTGCTGGGTTAACTCAAAAATACAGAGAGATCACAATGTTTATTCTGATTATATTTTTGATTATATTTCCTTATCATATAGGTCATCCCCTTTAATAATAGTTCATAAAAAATAAATAAATAAAATAAATATAATAATAATAATAATACCTTTAATAGAATAAACAGGCTTATTTATTTTGAAAAAGCTTTTATAGAAGCCTACACATATTTATTTGTTCTTTAATATTGCACTTGTATTTTATCATAATCAATCTAAAATAACACAGTACTCTTTTATTTTCTGTGGCATTACCTACCCATAGACCAGGAAAAATCAAATCAAATGTAAAAATTGAAAAAAGCCTATTTACCTTCTCTTTTGCAACACATTATAATCTACAATTTCTTTTGTGTCTCCTTCTTTAAGGTTTTATTTGACTGCCCAGTGTTTAGCACTCATGAATATAAAAATCAATGTGTTATTGGTTGTGTTGTCAGTATGTCTCAGAGGTCCACATGTGTCTCAGGATAACTAAGATATTTTACAGTATTATTTTAATACAGTATACCCCTTTTTGTCAAGGAAGTGCATTAATAGTATACGCAATTCCTCTCCGATTTGAATTTGAGCAATAATAACAATACTACCACTAATAATTATTATTATTATTATAATTATAATAGTAGTAATCATAGTAATGGTATTAGGTGTTGTAGTAGTACTGTAGTAGTAGTAGTAGTAGTAGTTAGCAACTGTGTGTGTGTGTGTGTGTGTGTGTGTGTGTGTGTGTGTGTGTGTGTGTGTGTGTATTCTGTGTTTAAATGAGTGGATGACAGTGAGAGATTTTTTTATATACCTCATCATTAATAATTGCATATATGGAGTCGCCTCATCAGTGCCTATTGTATGTGTGTGTGTGTGTGTGCGTGCGTGTGTGTGTGTGTGTGTGTGTGTGTGTGTGTGTGTGTGTGTGTGTACATAGTCCTGTATAAAAACTGAATTTTGTCCGAAGGCAACTCCATAACTAAATAATAATGAAATTAATAGACATTTTTGGGCATGTATTCATAGAATAAGTGACACGTGAGAGTAAACCCACCTGTATCTCAGTGTGATACAGTAGTGTGTTATAGTACTGTGATACAGTAGTGTGCTGTAGTGTGTATAGTACTGTGATATAGTAGTGATATAGTAGTGTGTATATTAGTGTGATGTAGTAGTCTGTTGTAGTGTGTTATAGTGGTGTGTATAGTAGTGTGATATAGTAGTATTTATAGTAGTGTGATACAGTAGTGTGTTATAGTAGTGTGATATAGTGGTGTAATATAGTAGTGTGATACAGTAGTGTGTAAAGTAGTGTGATATAGTAGTGTATATAGTAGTGTGTATAGTAGTGTTTATAGTGGTGTGTATAGTAGTGTGTTATAGTAGTGTATAGTAGTGTGTATAGTAGTGTGTTGTAGTGTGTATAGTAGTGTGTTGTAGTGTGTATAGTAGTGTGATATAGTAGTTTATATAGTAGTGTATAGTAGTGTGTATAGTGGTGTGATAAAGTAGTGTGATATAGTGGTGTGTATAGTAGTGTGTTATAGTAGTGTATAGTAGTGTGTTATAGTAGTGTATAGTAGTGTGTATAGTAGTGTGTTGTAGTGTGTATAGTAGTGTGATATAGTAGTTTATATAGTAGTGTATAGTAGTATGTATAGTAGTGTGTATAGTAGTGTGTATAGTAGTGTGTATAGTAGTGTGTATAGTAGTGAGATAGAGTAGTGTGTATAGTAGTGTGTTGTAGTGTGTATAGTAGTGGAATATATAGTGGCGTGTATAGTAGTGTGTTAAAGTAGTGTGTTAAAGTAGTGTGATACAGTAGGGTGTATAGTAGTGTGTTAAAGTAGTGTGATACAGTAGGGTGTATAGCAGTGTGTTGTAGTGTGTACAGTAGTGTGTACAGTAGTGTGTTGTAGTGTGTATAGTAGTGTGATATATAGTGGGATATAGTGGTGTGTAAAGTAGTGTGATATTCTTTACTCTAGTATTTGAAATGATGCAGTGAAATCCAGCTGATCAGTAAAACACACTTTGTGCTAACAGACACAAAAACCGGTGCATTACGTGTTGGGTGTTTTTTTTTTTTTTTTCCTCTTTACTGCAGAAATCGGGAAGCCCCACAGAGGGTCTCAGAGGCGCACAGGGAGGGGTTAAAGGGGGAATTTGCCTATGGCACGAGCTGGGCTTTTACGCAAAGACTTCTGGGTAACGTAGGGGCGCTCGCGCGCTTGCATGCACACATATACACAATAGAAGTAACACACGACATGGCAGGGTGAAAGGTTACGGCCGCCCACCCCCCAACTGTCTTTTTTCTTTCTGTCTCTCTCTCTCACACACTCACTCTCATACACACACTCACTCACTCACACACACACACACACACACACACACACTCAGGGCGGCTTCAAGTTGCAAATAATCAATGTCTGTGCTTGAAGCTGGAAGAAGGAAACTACTTGGATGGAGGAATTGCTTATATATTGCTTAAATATATATATATATATATATATATATACAGTGGAACCCGGATATATATATATACATACAAATAAAATATGTGTCAAAGTGGGAAAACATTTTTTAATACGTGCATGATCTGAGCCTAAGATTTATTCTTTGCTGAGTTGCAGCAAATTTTTATTAATTCATGTAATTATTTATTTACTTGCTTGCTTATTATAGCAGAGTCTTAATATACAGTTTTATTAATCCAGAGGTGTAATCTTTCTAGACAGCTTAATGCTTGGTATTATTATTATTTATTTTTTTATTCAAAATTAATTGATATGATGGCATGTATAAAAACTCTTAATTGCTAAACACAAAATGGATGCACAGAAGGATGATAAAAAATTACATGAACTCAGATTTTAGACTCATAGATTGTGTGTGTGTGTGTGTGTGTGTGTGTGTGTGTGTGTGTGTGTGTGTGTGTGTGTGTGTGTGTGTGTGTGTGTGTGTGGTAGTCTGTTAAAGATTGAAATTAAAGAAATTAAAGGCAATGGCTACGATATTTAGCATGTAATCTATTTATTCTGATCAGAATTTTCAGAATTGTTGCTCTGTTTTTTTTTTTTTTTTTGGTAAAAAATTTCAAAGTATTGAAAAGCTCGTGGTTTTAGAGTAAAACCGAAGTAGTGTGTTGGGCGCTGGATATTTTTATTTTTTTTTTTTTTGGTGGAAAGGGATACGGACTGTGGGGGAAACAGAAATGGAAGAAAAAAATGTCTGCTTTTCCTTTGTTCTGCTTTTTGTTCGAGGATTTTACCTCCGAAATCCATCAAATCTCACAATGTTCTTCATCAAACTTTATGCTGATGGGAAAATGTACTCTCACCTGTGATGATAAAAAAAAGAGCAGCGAAAACTCTTCTTCTTTTTTTTTTTTCCTTTTTTTCATTTGCCGAAAAAAGCGTCGTGTTTTTCCTCGAGCTGCGGTGGAGAGCAGTGCGGACCCCCCACTTCGGATGTGTGTGTGTGTGTGTGTGTGTGTGTGTGTGTGTGTCGGTCGTGTCTCATTCCCCGCACCCAGACTAAAGACGAGAGTCCAAGCACAGTAGATGTGTTTCTTTTAGGTAATTAAATATAAACTACACATTAATATCTTGTGTTAATCCGTGAACGCTTCACCTTAACGTGACGCACGGATCTGCGCGCAAACAGCACACGTTTTTCTGGGTCTCCATGTGGCAGTGTGTATTTGAGGCTAAATCGCTCTCAGTGCTCTTGAATGGAAAAAGTGAGTGTAGTACATTTGAAGATTTCTGTGATTGCCCTGCTGTAGAGCTGTTGTTTAAATCATCTCCAATCAGCCTGCAAATTCATCGCTCATATTCCTGTTAGCAACAAATAAGCGCTTAGAGGAACTCAAAAAAAAAAAAAAAAAGCACTACAAAATGAAAAGAAAAAAAAAGGAAAAATAGCTTGTGTTTTACTCGGAAGTAGAACGAGTTGATTTTTTGTTTCTTATTTATTAAAACAGTGTGCGGCATCTGGACCAAAGCGTCGCATTGATACTGAAGACATTTCGTCCAGCACATGTTTAATAACCTATTGTTTTATTGTGACTACCAATACAAGGCCATCGAGATGGAAAGAAGCTTTGAGTAAAGACCTTATCTGTTCCTGCAGAGTCACCACGAACAGGAAGCCTGGTTCTGCTCAACTTCGTGCAATTCACACTTTATTACGCTGTACAGTATTTGGTGACTGTGCTTTTTTTTTTTTTTTTTTTTTTGGGGGGGGTGTATCGAGTGTGTGTTCATTGTATTAATTGCACAGCTGAATTTATATATCTCGTGTTTTACACCAGATCAGCACAAATCAACAAGCACACACATACACCATACACGTGCACACACACGGATACACACGCGGATCAACCTTTATTGTTCACGTCACAATTTGGGAACAAAATTTCTTGTGCCTTACAAAATTAATAAAGCCTCGGAAAAAAAAAATACGATGGGATATAAATATAAAATTCTTAATAATGTTTATAAAAAAATCGCAATATTCTGAATTGTATACATTTTATATTTCTAAAAAGTAGCAACAATCTAAATAAAAAATACAAATTCAAAAACCAAAAGGCATGCAGATGATTGGATGGTTGGAGTTTTGTACAATATCCGACGTCCAAACACTTTTGAGATTGGAGTTGGGGGGATACACTTAGTCTAGAGAGTGGGGGTCTGGGAATTTCTTAAGAGTTCATTATTTTGAAATAATATTGATCGATCATGTATATCAAAATAACACCATCACCACATCTGTTTTTTTTTAAAATATATATATTCTTGTATATTACAAAACATAACTCAGGGAAGATCTGTTTTATACTGTGTTTTGTTTATAAGCCTCTTCTATGACCTTTGGTCTCCGATTTCCCCCTTTGAATTCATTCAAGGTCTAAAGAGAGACACTCATTTGCGCTGTATGAGTACGAGCTTAATGGGTTTTGGGGGTTTTGTTCACGTCTTTATAGCCCAGTGTTGCTCATACACACCTTATACGTAACCAGATGTACAGTGGCCACGTGTGTTTAGAGATTTGTAAGTTTTAAAGGATTCTGAAATCTAGAAAACGTAGACATCATGCGGGGAAAAACTTCCTTTTCCCCCTTACAGGGTTGTGTAACACAAGGCATCAGTGATAGTTTAGTATCTTATTCGCAATTTGACTGTAAATTAATTAAATTGATTTGGACACAATGTAGTTTGTGGTAAGAGAGAGTAGAGCATTACATGATGTAAATTGTATTTTATTTTTTTTCATTTAATTTGTGACATTTTTCATCACAATCATCGTCGTCGTTGTTATTGTTTATTTATTTATTTATTTTTATTTCAACTAGTTTCGAGGTTAAAATCAGTCTGATATTTTCTTTGAACGCTTTTATTTATTTTAAAATAAATGGCACTGAGTACACATAGAGTTGATCTGAGGGTTTTTAAGTTAAACACTTTGAACTGCGTTAGATTATTTTGCATAAAAATAAATCATAAATAGTTAAAATTACCCATGTTAATAAACACTCCATCATTAATTGGCCATAATAACACATAACGCTTAAATTCCCCTCATTGTTTCCCCAGAGACAACACGCTACATTAATTTCGGACATGAAAGAACGAACGAATGAATGAGTAAATGAATGAATGAATGAACGAATGAATGAATGAATGAACCGAGCTGCTTTCAATAGTGAATAAGACACAGACGTTTCTCCAGTGTTATACACAGTGTTTTGACTGATGGCAAAGCGCAGCATGGAGTTATTGATCTCTCTCTCTCTCTCTCTCTCTCTCTCTCTCTCTCTCTCTCTCTCTCTCTCTCTCTCTCTCGCTCTCTCGCTCTCTGTCTTTCTCTCTATCTCATGTCACGTATATGTCAGTACATACGCCCAAAACGAGGAAGAGGGGAATGGTTCATGAACACACACACACACACACACACACACACACACACACACACACACACACACACACACACACACACACACACACTATAGGAAATGAAGAAACGACTCGACTCGATATATGAAAACATTAATGGAAAAGTATATGAAAATGTTCTCTCACTGTCAGTCATTCACTCACACACACACACATAATACACGCGTACTCTGGGGTGCGAATGTGTAGGTAGCACACACACACACACACACACACACACACACACACACACACACACACACACGCACACACGCACACACACGCACACATTCAGGATCTCTCAGCCTTCTCGTGTTTTTTTCCTTTGATCGATATAGTCATGACTATCACAATCTAAACTGAAACCGGATCCAAAATGTATTTGAAGTTTTTTTTACACTAATCTTTGACCATAACGTAAAGAAATCCAACTATCGTATCACTTCCTCCTCCACCGCACCCTTTCATCAATAATGCCTTTAGGTCTGGACATTGTTCTTTCTTCTAGAAGAACACCATACTTTACATTTGCATTCAGTTCGTTTAGATGTTTAGACTTGTTCTCTCTCTCTCTCTCTCTCTCTCTCTCTCTCTCTCTCTCTCTCTCTCTCTCT